>CM068356.1:35811287-36193787 GCA_034769755.1 Odontamblyopus lacepedii | reverse complement strand
CTGACATGTGGAGTTTGTTTCAGAAATATGAAGAAACATTAACTGCATCGTCAGCAACACAGTTATTTTGTCTTACTTTGTCTTCCTGACGGTGCCAGGATGGTGTTTGACTGTATTTGACTGTGCCAGGATGGATATAAATGACAGATTTACACCAAACAGGAAGCAGTTTGTGAAGAAAAGTTTAAAAAATATATTAATAATTTCTATAAGTAGAGAGTTTTTTTGTTGTTGTTGTAGAAAGTTTCATACTAATGACATCACACTGGGGAGAATTCTATCCAAATAATATATGTTTTCGGTGCACTTCATGTGGAGGGACACATGCTGCTGTCTCACACTCTCTTGTCTATTTGTGATAGAGTAAAATCCTCTGAACCTGAGCGCGCCCCGTCTGCTTCTCACTCTGCTGAAAAACACACTGCAGATGAACACACAGGGCTGGGCCTCATAGTCATAGGCCTACTACTTTATACTTCTACTTAAGTACTAACATTTCGAAGTAACAGTAGGCTACATCACTCACCCTGTACATGTGTTTGTGTTTCAGGAGCATGGTCCATGGAGTGAAGCCACAGAGGAAGGTACAGTAGTGGGCAAAAGGCAGAGGGGCAGAGGACAGAGGCAAAAGAGGGCACAGGGGCAGAGGGGCAGAGGGGTAGAGGCAAATAGGGCACACGGGCAGAGGGGCAAAGGGCAGATGCAAAGAGGGCACAGGGGCAGAGGGGCAGAAAGCAGAGGGGCACAGGGGCAAAAGGCAGAGGATAGAGGGACAAAGAGCAGAGGGAGTAGAGGAGTTGAGAAGTGAGTGCATCCTAACACAGTAGAAACAGTAGAAAAGAATAAACAAGTTACTTTTAAGAATTATGAATTTCTGATTTGATCATAGAATACCTGAGAAGTAAAGCCATAGCTGGTTGTGCTTGTGTGCACTGTTCTGCCCTGATGTTCTGCCTGTTCCCTGTGCCCTCAGCCTGACCCTCCCTTCTCAAGGCATGGGTGACTGGAGCTTCCTGGGCCGGCTGCTGGAGAATGCCCAGGAGCACTCCACGGTGGTGGGAAAGGTGTGGCTCACCGTGCTCTTCATCTTCAGGATCCTGGTGTTGGGGGCGGCAGCTGAAGACGTGTGGGGCGACGAACAGTCTGACTTCACCTGTAACACTCAGCAGCCCGGCTGTGAGAACGTGTGCTATGACCAGGCCTTCCCCATCTCACACCTTCGCTTCTGGGTGCTGCAGATCGTCTTCGTGTCCACGCCCACGCTCATCTACCTGGGCCACGTGCTGCACCTGGTCCGGCTGGAGGAGAAGCGACAGGGGGATCGACTGCGCACGGTCGACAGGTGCACAGAGGAGGCGGAGGGGCTGTTCACCAATCATGAAGACGTGGGAGGCAGAAAGACCAGTGCACCAATCAGAGACGAGCGTGGCAAGATCCGCCTACGGGGGGCGCTGCTGCGCACCTACGTGTTCAATATCATCTTTAAGACAGCGTTTGAGGTGGGCTTCCTCTTGGGACAGTACTTCCTGTACGGCTTTAGGCTAAAGCCTCTGTACAAGTGTGCCCGCTGGCCCTGCCCCAACACAGTGGACTGCTTTATCTCCAGGCCCACAGAAAAGACCATCTTCATTCTCTTCATGCTGGTGGTGGCCTGTGTGTCTCTGCTGCTCAACCTGCTGGAGATCTATCACCTGGGCTGGAAGAAGCTAAAGCAGGGGGTGACCAGTGCCCTGGCTTCAGATCAGGAGTCCTCACAGATCCACAGCAACAGGGTGGAGGTCTCCAGAACTCCCCCTCAAAGCCTGAACTTTCCCCCCAACTACACAGCAGTCACAGCCAACAGCACAGGCTACCTGTCTCCTCTGGTGGAGCAGCCGCCCCCATCCACACACTTCTACATCAGCAACAACAACAACCACACTCTGGCCACTCGGCAGAACTGGGCCAACCTGGCCACAGAGCAGCAGACCAAGGACCTGCAGAGCCACTGGCCCCCCTCCTCCTACAGTGTGGGGGTCCCTCCTCCAGGGAGTGCAGTGAGGCCAGAGGACAGTCAAGAGAGCAAAGACCCGCGCCGCCTGAGTCGGGCCAGCAGGGGCAGCAGTGGGAGAGTGCGCCCGGGTGACCTGTCCGTTTGAGTGCGCCACCCTGCAGGCTGAGGCAGGCAGGTACAGCCTCACCACAGCGGGGCCAAAACATCCTGGAACTGTCCATTGTCCTGACCCTGGGATCGCCTATGCCCTGCCTCTGTCCCCCCTCTGCGCCTCATCTGTCCCGCCTCTGTGCCTCATCTGCCCCACCTTTGCTCTGCCTCTGCGCCTCATCTACCCCGCCCTGCCTCTGCACTGCCTGTCTGAGTCCTTAGTGCAATTTAACAGAAGACAGGTCGAGGAGGGTCAGCAGATCTGTGCCAGAGCAGTTTGCTGTGTCCTGCAGCATCACAGATGCATCCAGGGAGCGCCAGGGGAACACAGCAGAAAAAGTGTGTTGGCCTGGTGTTTCAGTTGGTTCAAAAATGGTTCATTCTCTCAAAGTGTTTCCTCTGGAAGGTCTTGGAGACTTCTGCCTCATTTGCTGCCACAAATGGTGTAAAAAACCTGGAGGAGCTGTCCAGATCTAGCTCCTTAGCTAGCCTCTTGCACAGTCTTCATGAATGCAAAAAAAACAAACAGTTCATTTCACATATCCCAGTCCTTTGAACTGCTCGTCTTAACTGGTTAAAATTCTATGATGTGATGATGAAAACTGAGCTCAAAAACTGCTCAGTGTATGAGGCCAGTAGCCACAAAAGCAGCCAACCACTCTGTTGCCATGGCAATGAGGGATACACAGATGTAAGGCCATATGAGAATGTCATGGGCACATTTTTTATAATGCTTTTCCACCTTCAAGGCACTCAAAGTGCTTTACAAGGAACCACTCACCCATTCACCAGACACGCAGACAAGGGGCAAGGTGTTATAAGTGGCTTGCTCAATGACACATCAACAGCATTCATCTGTTGGAGGTGGAATCGCACAGCCAACCTGTGGGTCAGTGGATCTGACCGCTCAACCAATGATGTTTTTATATGTTGAAAGATTTCAAAATGCCAACTTTCACATCAGTGGACTAGCGCTCTACTGAGCTCCTGTCACCTCTTTCATATGTAAGAAAGTCCTACCTTAATGTTGAAAATCACATTCTATTGTCTAATTAAAGAGTGTTTTTTATTATCATTGTGGTATCAGTCTATACTTTACTACTGAAATGTTTGTATTTTGACAGCATTAATGATCATTCCCACATGAGGGTTCATGTGGGAAACCGTCCCCGGCCCCTCAGGGTGCAGCTATATTTAGAGCCGGCTCAGTGTGGAATGCCTCAGGCCCGTGTGGATGTCAGCTCAGTGATAACTGTGAGGAGGGCTCCACACCAACATGTTATACAGGAGGACACAAGCAAAAGCCTCAAGTAGCTCCACCCTCTCACCTGCCTGCTGTAGCCCCACCCTCTCACCTGTCTGCTGTAGCTCCGCCCTCTCACCTGTCTGCTGTAGCTCCGCCCTCTCACCTGCCTGCTGTAGCCCCACCCTCTCACCTGTCTGCTGTAGCTCCGCCCTCTCACCTGCCTGCTGTAGCTCCGCCCTCTCACCTGTCTGCTGTAGCTCCGCCCTCTCACCTGTCTGCTGTAGCTCCGCCCTCTCACCTGTCTGCTGTTCGCCCTTTCCCCTCTCCTCTGTGGCTCTGCCCGCTCTCCTGTGGCTCTGTCCTCTCTCCTGTGGCTCTGCCCTCTCCTCTGTGGCTCTGCCCTCTCCCCTGTGGCTCTGCCCTCTCCTCTGTGGCTCTGCCCTCTCTCCTGTGGCTCTGCCCTCTCCTCTGTGGCTCTGCCCTCTCCTCTGTGGCTCTGCCCTCTCCTCTGTGGCTCTGCCCTCTCCTCTGTGGCTCTGCCCTCTCCTCTGTGGCTCTGCCCTCTCCCCTGTGGCTCTGCCCTCTCCTCTGTGGCTCTGCCCTCTCCTCTGTGGCTCTGCCCTCTCCTCTGTGGCTCTGCCCTCTCCCCTGTGGCTCTGCTCTCTCCTCTGTGGCTCTGCCCTCTCTCCTGTGGCTCTGCCCTCTCTCCTGTGGCTCTGTCCTCTCTCCTGTGGCTCTGCCCTCTCTCCTGTGGCTCTGCCCTCTTCTCTGTGGCTCTGCCCTCTCTCCTGTGGCTCTGCCCTCTCCTCTGTGGCTCTGCCCTCTCTCCTGTGGCTCTGCCCTCTCCCCTGTGGCTCTGCCCTCTCTCCTGTGGCTCTGCCCTCTCCCCTGTGGCTCTGCCCTCTCCTCTGTGGCTCTGCCCTCTCTCCTGTGGCTCTGCCCTCTCCCCTGTGGCTCTGCCCTCTCTCCTGTGGCTCTGCCCTCTCCCCTGTGGCTCTGCCCTCTCTCCTGTGGCTCTGCCCTCTCCCCTGTGGCTCTGCCCTCTCTCCTGTGGCTCTGCCCTCTCCCCTGTGGCTCTGCCCTCTCCTCTGTGGCTCTGCCCTCTCCCCTGTGGCTCTGCCCTCTCTCCTGTGGCTCTGCCCTCTCCCCTGTGGCTCTGCCCTCTCCTCTGTGGCTCTGCCCTCTCCTCTGTAGCTCTGCTCTCTCCTCTGTGGCTCTGCCCTCTCTCCTGTGGCTCTGCCCTCTCCCCTGTGGCTCTGCCCTCTCCTCTGTGGCTCTGCCCTCTCCTCTGTGGCTCTGCCCTCTCTCCTGTGGCTCTGCCCTCTCCCCTGTGGCTCTGCCCTCTCCCCTGTGGCTCTGCCCTCTCTCCTGTGGCTCTGCCCTCTCCCCTGTGGCTCTGCCCTCTCTCCTGTGGCTCTGCCCTCTCCTCTGTGGCTCTGCCCTCTCCCCTGTGGCTCTGCCCTCTGCCCTCTCACTTGTGACTCTGTCCTCTCTGTCTGCAACAGACAGAGAAGACCTCTCCTCTGTTTGTTTAGTTTATCCCTATCATGTTTCATTAGTAGATTAGAAGATTATTTCAGGATAAAAAAAAGTCACATGTTTTGTTTGGACACAACCCAAAACATGGAGCATGTATGACTGTAGCAGACGTGAGCAGCCATATTGTCTGCTGAGCTCACAGTGAGCTGAGGTGACAGTGAGGTGTGGATAGGCAGCAGCAATTCAGATACAAGAGCAGTGTGTCCAGAATAAGCTCTGGGTCAAGTCTGTGAC
This sequence comes from Odontamblyopus lacepedii, assembly GCA_034769755.1. Taxonomy (NCBI): domain Eukaryota; kingdom Metazoa; phylum Chordata; class Actinopteri; order Gobiiformes; family Gobiidae; genus Odontamblyopus; species Odontamblyopus lacepedii. The sequence continues at coordinate 36,188,625 of CM068356.1, read as the reverse complement.
GGTGTCAGTGTGGCTTCAGCTCAGCCTGTGTCCAAACCATACACTGTATGGATATAGCTAACCGGTTATCCACAACATTTATAATCTTTATGACCAGGGGGTTTCATCAAAGTCACCGAACAAGTTCAGGGTTATACTGAAATCCTGAGCTGAATCTAGCTCCATCTCCAGTTTAACCCTCAACTCGTTCTGTGACAGAAATAAGCCTCTAACTAAAGCTAATTGAGGCCTTGAGTTTAAGCTGTACTTTGTGCTGGTGACTCTGAGAAGGCCAAATCAATGGAGCAACGGCATCAAGGAAAATGGGCTCAAAGTGACTTTATGATCTGACTAAATGAGAGAGGAGCCACAGTGCACCCACAGAGTTTGATATGGGACACTGAACTTTTCTGTTCATCCTGATCTGTAGAGCGAGAGGAAAGACACAACTCCCCCTTCCTCTCCAACTCCCCCTTCCTCTCCTGTTCACTCCCCTCCTCTCCCTCGCACCGTGGACAGACAGGTGTGTGTTTCAACTGTATCACACACACACCTGTGTGTGTGTGTGTGTGTGTGTGTGTGTGTGTGTGTGTGTGTGTGTGTGTGTGTGTGTGTGTGTGTGTGTGTGTGTGTGTGTGTGTGTGTGTGTGTGTATATATATATATATTGGTCGAAGCATACAGGTTTTCATGTATGAAAATGCCTATGCCTAGATTTGAAATTGAAAATAAAATAGTGCCTCATTCACTTACATTAGGGTAGTAAAAAGAGATTACCCACAAGCCCCGCTGTACGGGAGGAGGCACGGTGTATATACTTGGCCCAGTGCTTTATGGGAAGGTTTTCAGACCATGAGTTCATATGTGAACTCATGGTCACCATATGTGTTCAACATATAGTTCTACCCCTGGGCAGTGTACAACGGGCTCACTGGATAATTTGGATGTATGTATCAATGTATCTAGAGTGCGGCATCTTTTGGGAAACGCCGGAATTGCAGGGAAAATAAAATTAATAAGTTTTATTACAGTTCGTTCAAGTTTGGTGGGCGGTGCGCCCTTTCTTCGTGTCAGAGCAACTGCCCCACAAAATTCCTGTGCACGTCCCTGCTTAGAACTATAAACTCGCAATGAGTCGGTCAAGAAGAGCTGCAGTTACACTAAACGTCCAGTAGATGTCTGTGTAAGACCACATATAAACACAGGGGACGGCAGGTAAAATTAACCAAAAAAGTTCTGGTTTTAACCCTTCACCATAATGCACCTGCAAGATTTAATATGCACTTTTATGTACTTTTTTATGTCTACATTTTTTGTGTCTTTTTGTGGCCAACTTATAAAAAACATAGGCCAGTGTTGTAGGCCTATGCATCTTTAGCCTAGTACTGTACAGTGTGAGTAAACGTTCACTGACCACATGGATCAACCGACTACCATATAAGCCAGCATGCTAATAAGCCTGTATAAACCTGTACACACCTGTGTAAACCTGTATATACACCAGTGTAAATCTGTATACACCTGTGTAAACCTGTATACACCTGTGTAAATCTGTACACACCTGTGTAAACCTGTATATACACCTTTGTAAATCTGTATACACTCGTGTAAACCTGTATATACACCTTTGTAAATCTGTCTACACCCGTGTAAACCTGTATACACCTGTGTAAACCTGTATATACACCAGTGTAAATCTGTATACACCTGTGTAAACCTGTATACACCTGTGTAAATCTGTACACACCTGTGTAAACCTGTATATACACCTTTGTAAATCTGTATACACTCGTGTAAACCTGTATATACACCTTTGTAAATCTGTCTACACCCGTGTAAACCTGTATATACACCTGTGTAAATCTGTATACACCTGTGTAAACTTGTATAAACCTGTGTAAACCTGTATACACCTGTCTAAACCTGTATATACCCCTGTGTAAATCTGTATACACCTGTGTAAACCTGTATATACACCTGTGTAAACCTGTATATACACCTGTGTAAATCTGTATACACCTGTGTAAACCTGTATATACACCAATGTAAATCTGTATACATCTGTTTAAACCTGTATATACCTGTTGTAAATCTGTATACACCTGTGTAAACCTGTATATACACCTGTGTAAATCTGTATACACCTGTGTAAACCTGTATACACCTGTGTAAACCTGTATATACACCTGTGTAAATCTGTATACACCTGTGTAAATCTGTATACACCTGTGTAAACCTGTATATACACCTGTGTAAACCTGTATACACCTGTGTAAACCTGTATACACCTGTGTAAATCGGTTCACACCTGTGTAAACCTGTATATACACCTGTGTAAACCTGTATACACCTGTGTAAACCTGTATATACACCTGTGTAAACCTGTATATACACCTGTGTAAATCTGTATACACCCGTGTAAACCTGTATATACACCTGTGTAAACCTGTATATACACCTGTGTAAACCTGTATACACCTGTGTAAATCTGTATACACCTGTGTAAATCTGTTCACACCTGTGTAAACCTGTATATACACCTGTGTAAACCTGTATACACCTGTGTAAACCTGTATATACACCTGTGTAAACCTGTATATACACCTGTGTAAATCTGTATACACCTGTGTAAACCTGTATATACACGTGTAAACCTGTATACACCTGTGTAAACCTGTATATACACCTGTGTAAACCTGTACACACCTGTGTAAATCTGTATACACCTGTGTAAACCTGTAAATACACCTGTGTAAACCTGTATATACACGTGTAAACCTGTATACACCTGTGTAAACCTGTATATACACCTGTGTAAATCTGTATACACCTGTGTAAACCTGTATATACACGTGTAAACCTGTATACACCTGTGTAAACCTGTATATACACTTGTGTAAATCTGTATACACCTGTGTAAACCTGTATATACACCTGTGTAAACCTGTACACACCTGTGTAAACCTGTATATAAACGTGTAAACCTGTATACACCTGTGTAAACCTGTATATACACCTGTGTAAATCTGTACACACCTGTGTAAATCTGTATACACCTGTGTAAACCTGTAAATACACGTGTGTAAACCTGTATATACACGTGTAAACCTGTATACACCTGTGTAAAGCTGTATATACACCTGTGTAAATCTGTATACACCTGTGTAAATCTGTACACACCTGTGTAAACCTGTATATACACCTTTGTAAATCTGTATACACTCGTGTAAACCTGTATATACACCTTTGTAAATCTGTCTACACCCGTGTAAACCTGTATACACCTGTGTAAACCTGTATATACACCTGTGTAAATCTGTATACACCTGTGTAAACTTGTATAAACCTGTGTAAACCTGTATACACCTGTCTAAACCTGTATATACACCTGTGTAAATCTGTATACACCTGTGTAAACCTGTATATACACCTGTGTAAACCTGTATATACACCTGTGTAAATCTGTATACACCTGTGTAAACCTGTATATACACCAATGTAAATCTGTATACATCTGTTTAAACCTGTATATACCTGTTGTAAATCTGTATACACCTGTGTAAACCTGTATATACACCTGTGTAAATCTGTATACACCTGTGTAAACCTGTATACACCTGTGTAAACCTGTATATACACCTGTGTAAATCTGTATACACCTGTGTAAATCTGTATACACCTGTGTAAACCTGTATATACACCTGTGTAAACCTGTATACACCTGTGTAAACCTGTATACACCTGTGTAAACCTGTATATACACCTGTGTAAACCTGTATATACACCTGTGTAAATCTGTATACACCCGTGTAAACCTGTATATACACCTGTGTAAACCTGTATATACACCTGTGTAAATCTGTATACACCTGTGTAAACCTGTATATGCACCTGTGTAAATCTGTATACACCCGTGTAAACCTGTATATACACCTGTGTAAACCTGTATACACCTGTGTAAACCTGTATATACACCTGTGTAAATCTGTATACACCCATGTAAACCTGTATATACACCTGTGTAAACCTGTATACACCTGTGTAAATCTGTATACACCTGTGTAAATCTGTTCACACCTGTGTAAACCTGTATATACACCTGTGTAAATCTGTATACACCTGTGTAAACCTGTATATACACCTGTGTAAATCTGTATACACCCATGTAAACCTGTATATACACCTGTGTAAACCTGTATATACACCTGTGTAAACCTGTATACACCTGTGTAAACCTGTAAATACACCTGTGTAAATCTGTATACACCTGTGTAAATCTGTATACACCTGTGTAAACCTGTATATACACCTGTGTAAACCTGTATATACACGTGTAAACCTGTATACACCTGTGTAAACCTGTATATACACCTGTGTAAATCTGTATACACCTGTGTAAACTTGTATAAACCTGTGTAAACCTGTACACACCTGTGTAAACCTGTATATACACGTGTAAACCTGTATACACCTGTGTAAACCTGTATATACACCTGTGTAAACCTGTACACACCTGTGTAAATCTGTATACACCTGTGTAAACCTGTAAATACACCTGTGTAAATCTGTATACACCCATGTAAACCTGTATATACACCTGTGTAAACCTGTATACACCTGTGTAAATCTGTATACACCTGTGTAAATCTGTTCACACCTGTGTAAACCTGTATATACACCTGTGTAAATCTGTATACACCTGTGTAAACCTGTATATACACCTGTGTAAATCTGTATACACCCATGTAAACCTGTATATACACCTGTGTAAACCTGTATATACACCTGTGTAAACCTGTATACACCTGTGTAAACCTGTAAATACACCTGTGTAAATCTGTATACACCTGTGTAAATCTGTATACACCTGTGTAAACCTGTATATACACCTGTGTAAACCTGTATATACACGTGTAAACCTGTATATACACCTGTGTAAACCTGTATATACACCTGTGTAAATCTGTATACACCTGTGTAAACTTGTTTAAACCTGTGTAAACCTGTACACACCTGTGTAAACCTGTATATACACGTGTAAACCTGTATACACCTGTGTAAACCTGTATATACACCTGTGTAAACCTGTACACACCTGTGTAAATCTGTATACACCTGTGTAAACCTGTAAATACACCTGTGTAAACCTGTATATACACGTGTAAACCTGTATACACCTGTGTAAACCTGCATATACACCTGTGTAAATCTGTATACACCTGTGTAAACCTGTATATACACGTGTAAACCTGTATACACCTGTGTAAACCTGTATATACACTTGTGTAAATCTGTATACACCTGTGTAAACCTGTATATACACCTGTGTAAACCTGTACACACCTGTGTAAACCTGTATATAAACGTGTAAACCTGTATACACCTGTGTAAACCTGTACACACCTGTGTAAATCTGTATACACCTGTGTAAACCTGTAAATACACCTGTGTAAACCTGTATATACACGTGTAAACCTGTATACACCTGTGTAAACCTGTATATACACCTGTGTAAACCTGTATACACCTGTGTAAACCTGTATATACACCTGTGTAAATCTGTATACACCTGTGTAAACCTGTATATACACGTGTAAACCTGTATACACCTGTGTAAACCTGTATATACACTTGTGTAAATCTGTATACACCTGTGTAAACCTGTATACACCTGTGTAAACCTGTGTTGTAAACCTGTATATACACCTATGTAAACCTGTATATACACCTATGTAAACCTGTATATACAGCCTGTGCAACAATGAAAAGGAGTTTAATAACATCACTGGCCAAACCAAATAAGGGTCAGTTGCATCTGGACAATTGAACACTTCTGCCAACAGGATAAAAAGTGTCCTGTATAAATGAATAGATAAGTTTCAGTCAGCCTTTATAAAAGACAGAAATATATATAACAATGTTAGGCTCATTTTAGACATTTAGTCATTTTATTGTTTTTTTCAAAGCATTTGATTCTATAAAGCATTTTTCTTTTACTGGAATTCCTAAAAGTTTTCGGTTTTGGAGATAAATTTTGTAGAATAATAAATATTTTTTATAATGAAATCTACAGTCACCCCAAGAATTCAAGTATCTTGTGGAATACGTTAAGGATACCACATTTCCCCTCAATTTTTTATTTTATGTACACAATTAATGGCTTATCTGATAGTAAACTGAGAGTCAAGAGTTAGAGGACATAAAAATGTTTGACACAGAATTTAAAATAAGTCAGTTTGCTAACAATACAGTCATTTTTTTGTAAAACAAGTCAGTTCTCAACAAAGCTCTAAATATCATCTTTGTGTTTTCACAAGCATCAGGCCTTTATCTAAATCTTCAAAAATGTGAATTACTACCACTTTATGAGTGCACTGATACTGACATAGAGTCTATTCCTGTGAAAACTCAAATGACATACTTGGGAATACATGTAACCAGAGATGTCAAAACAAGAGAATCCAAAAATATCAAGGAAAAAATAGAAGAACCTTTATAAAGTCTAAACCACTGGTTAACAAGGGATCTAACTATTCTAGGCCGAAATTTGTTAGCAAAATCCGAAGGTATCTCAAAATTGTTGTATGCAAGTTGCTCATATTACTCCACAAAACATAAAAAAAAAACTATACTACTATAATATATCAGTTCATCTGACTACAACAAAGGAGGGTTAAAACAATTGACTTTGAATCTATGGTGGCGGTTTTCAGAGTAAATTGGATAAAACCTTTCTTAGCCCACCTGAAACTATTTGGTTTTTAATATCCCCAAGAATGTTTCTAAGCAAGTGGGTGGCCTGGAATTTCTTTTAAAATGTGATTTTGAAGTATCCAAGTTACCTGTAAAACTGTCTGAATACCACAAACACATCCTCCATTATTGGAAGATGGGATTTACCCATAGACTGTATATATACCTCATATATACAGTCTGTGGATTTACCCATAGATCATATATATACCTCATATATCCGGTCTATGGATTTACCCAGAACTTTTTCTCCCCATACATACCAAAATGGTACTTAAAAAGTATAATAATTGTCACAGATATATTGGACGTGCAAGGTTAATTCCTTAGTTTGAAAGAGTTTGAAACCAAATTTAATATACAAAGTTCTAGTAGAGAGTATAAAAAGGTTTGGCAAGCAATACCCATTGCCTTATTAAACTTGATACAGAACTATTTGCATTATTCAAAAGGACGGAAGGATTCCCTTAGATCACATGTGTCAAACATGCGGCCCGGGGGCCAGATCCGGCCCTCCAAGACCTTTAATCTGGCCCTCAGCTGATTTTTCTATGAAGATACTTTAAATTTTCAGATTTTTCTGTTAATTTTCTGCACCGTTTAGCATAGCAGCGTCTCTGGCGTTTCTGTACGTTGCAACTCCCACCAGAGCAGCACAAATGAAGACTTTCCTCTTTCCAAACGCTCTTAAAGGACGATCGTTTTGACTGTCGACCGTGACCCTCATCAGCAAAATGTCAAAAAATGAGAAAAGCAGATGCTGAGTTCAGGATTTCCCAAGAAAAATAGTCTAATTCTTATTTGTTGACAGAGGTGAATGGGAAATCTGTGCTCAGTGTGTTTGGAACAAGTGGCGTTGCTCGAGGAATATAATCTTAAACACCACTACGAGACACGGAGAAAAATACAATAACTTGAAGAGAGAACTGAGTTTTCTGATCCGGCCCTTTTGGGATCAAAGTAGGTTGCATACGGCCCCCGGACCAAAATGAGTTTGACACCCCTGCCTTAGATGATAAATAATGCAATAATAAAACTATTAATAAAACATTCAAAGATAAATTACTTCCTAATTTTGACAGATTTAAAAAATGATCATGGTGATAGCAATATAACCAATAAAGATATACAATTTATGAAATGGCCGATACTCCCCAAAGTTAAAGAAATACAGTTTAAAATCAAAAACGGCTACTATACAACAGCAAAGATGTTAACAAAAGGTTTGGTTTTGAGGTGGAGCCATATGTCTCAAGAGGAGGAAACAGCAGAACATCTCTTCTTCTCCTGTGACAGGACAAAACACTTTTGGAATAATCTAATGACTTTTTGAAATTTAAGATGGTCATAACTGCAAATACTCTATGGTATTAACACATTTCCAAACAATCTTTTGAGACTTTACAATATAATAATAATTATGGGTCAATACCACATACATACAAGTAAATTGCCAAACAGAAATCTTGTTTAAATCTGAACTACTCATATTTTGCTTCTCTGTCACTCCTAAAAGACTCCAACAAGGACATACATTTACTATGTGAGGATGTCTCCAGATATTTATGTTTTGAATCTTAAAAAATGTACAACAACAATGAATGCACTGAATATAACGGCTTATATAGTCTGGCCTTGTTGTGAACGGTTTTATTTTATTGTAAATGTTCAAAAATGTAGATGCAACGTAATGTCATATCCCATCGAGACTTATGTACATTTCATTATGTAAGTCAGTATATCAAAAAATAAAACATGTAAAAAGTACCTTTGAGCAGCCGTAAAAATAAAATAAAATAAGAAAAAAAAGCTCCTGCGCTCACAGACCGTAGATCTTTTATACAATCTATGCCTGCGCTCGAGCCTCGCGCACGGCCGCGCTATCCCAGAATGCAGTGCGAGTGGCGCGTCATTGGAGAGGGACCATGATGGCGGCGGTCGGTGCATCAGAAGTGATCGCACAGCTGGAGAGCGCTGCCAAAGTTTTAATGGTGAGTGTTCGTGGAGCTGTGTGCTTCTGTGCGGGGCAGGACGCGCTCGGAGCGGCCCGTGCGGGGCTCGGGGCTCTGTCCGGGGCAGTGGTGCTCTGTGACCGGGGAAACGTGAAGCGACTGCGGCTGAAGCATGGCGCAGTCCCGGTCTGTGTGCATCCTTCACTAACCCCTCATACCCCGCTCATTGTCACAGTCCACATGCCTCAGTCCCGCGCTCAGCTCCTCCCGCTCATCCACGGCCTGAAGCTTTCACCTGATGCCCACTTATCCGCGGCAGGGGCAAATGTGGCTTTTCTAAAGGTTCCAAACCCAACAACCTGAGTGTTACTGCGCTCCCCAGACAGACCCCCACGGCCTACACCAGTCTACAGGGGCAGGGGCATGGGCGCAGCCTACAGGGGCATGAGAGCAGCCTACAGGGGCATGGGCGCAGCCTACAGGGGCATGAGGGCAGCCTACAGGGGCATGAGAGCAGCCTACAGGGGCATGAGAGCAGCCTACAGGGGCATGAGAGCAGCCTACAGGGGCATGAGAGCAGCCTACAGGGGCATGAGAGCAGTCTACAGGGGCATGAGAGCAGCCTACAGGGGCATGAGGGCAGTCTACAGGGGCATGAGGGCAGTCTACAGGGGCATGAGAGCAGCCTACAGGGGCATGAGAGCAGCCTACAGGGGCATGAGAGCAGCCTACAGGGGCATGAGAGCAGCCTACAGGGGCATGAGGGCAGTCTACAGGGGCATGAAGGCAGTCTACAGGGGCATGAGGGCAGTCTACAGGGGCATGAGGGCAGTCTACAGGGGCATGAGGGCAGTCTACAGGGCAGGAGCACAGCGCTCTGTCTTCACACAAGTATAGACTTCATTTTAAGGTGAAGGTAATGTTATACTGCATTTTCCCTTGTGAAGGATATGGTCTCTGCTTTTGACCCATGCTTGAAGTTTTGCTGGGCCAGTCTGTCAGGAGCAGTGTCCTGCAGCACAGCACTCTTGTCTTGAACTAGTCTTGGGACTTCCTTAGCTGGAGGATTTGACCTATGGTGCATGTTTTGGGGTTCTCCCCTATACTAGTCAGCCAGGAATGTACATTTCCTGTTCTGAGTGCAAGTAATGTGTTAACAATGAATTAATGTGTTAACACATGAGTTAATGTGTTAACACATGAGTTAACGTATTAACAAATGAGTGAATGTATTAACAAATGAGTGAATGTATTAACAAATGAGTGAATGTATTAACATTGTATTAACTGTGTGTGTACTACCCTTCCTTCCAGTTTCTTTTCATAGTATCTTGCACATCATTTATTGATCTCTTGCTTGTCATCAATATTCCCTGGTGGTGTGATGCTAATTGTAAGCACTGTTTTGTCTGAAGCTATTTTAAAACAATCTGACCAGAAATAGTTGAAATTAGAACAGGTGAGCTGATTTGTGCTCTTATACAAGACTCTCTCACACAAAATGACAGTCTCACGCTAACTAGCATTAGCAAATTATTTCAGTTGGTCAGGATTAAATGAAAGCTCATATTGATCACATTCTACTGAAAATGTGCTGTTTAAATCCATTTTGTATTTTTTCTTGAGTGTTCTCACTATTGTAACTGTGGAACATTCCACCATTATAATACATGTAGAATACTCCCGGTATGTTGTCACTGGAAAGTATCGATTAAACTTTATTTATAGAGTGGTTTTCATACAAAAAATACAACACAACTATCAATTGTTTTCCTCCATAACTGTGTAATAGTACCTTTTCTTCCCAGGCTCCTCCCTCTATGGTCAGCTCCGAGCAGAGGCAGCATGCAGAACATGTCTTCTTGGCCTTCAGGAAGTCCAAGTCGCCGTTTGCAGTGTGCAAACAAATTCTAGGTAGTGTCCACACTGGCACATTCTCTCTGAACAAGTGACCAACTGCAGGCTGATGAGCTCTGCCAGTATTTGGCCTGATGTTTAGAGCAGATTTTGGTGGAGTAGTAGTAGTAGAATAAGTACTACAAACACTCTATACTATCTCTGCTCTACATAAGAATATATAATATTGTTGTTAAAGAGGGGCATTATGCAAAATCATTATAGTTGTTTTCCCCTCACTATTTACTCCTCCAAACTTTATGGAGTGAATCTATGAATGTTTGAGCAATTTTTAATTACTTATTTCAAGACTCCAAGTTGCCTTTCAGTTTTAGTTTATGGTGACATCAGCACCACAGTCAGCAGAGAGTTGTTTTAGATTAATATTGTAATTTTAAAATGGCACAATAGGTCTTCTTTTAAGTGTGATGTTAAGTTTTCAGGTCTAAGGCAGCTGATAATAAAATAATGTTTACAATCTTTTTTTGTAGCGAAACACTTCTCACATTAAAAAGGGATTGCATTCACACTAACAAGTTTATAAGTATGACAGAAAGGGTCCGAGGTTGAGGTAAGAAGTAGTTGGTGAGATGTACAGTACACATGGGTAATCCTATAGTTCTGATAGAATATTACTACATTATTAACATAACTGCTATAGTTTGTGGTTAAACGTACACGTTTGAAAGGGGACTGATTATGGGCAGAAATGTACAGCTAACCATAAGGAGAATTTGAATAGGGCCCAGCAGAGATCACTAGATAACTTAAACATGGATGACATCTAAAACCTCTTCAGGCATGTTTTTGATAAGTGAACAACTTTATAACACGATAAAGTGCAGTAAAATGGATGTTGCAAAATTCTCCTCTTTAAACTATTGTCCCTTTCCCCTGGTCAGAGAGCAGTAAGGTGGACTATGTGCTGTTCCAAGCGGCCACAGCCATCATGGAGGCAGTAGTCCGGGAGTGGATCCTCCTGGAGAAGAGCAGCATTGAGTCTCTGCGCACGTTCCTCCTCACCTATGTCCTCCAGAGGCCCAAGTATGTGACGCATACACACACACCTATGTCCTCCTGAGGCCCAAGTGTGTGACGCATACACACACACCTATGTCCTTCAGAGGCCCAAGTATGTGATACATACACACACACCTATGTCCTCCAGAGGCCCAAGTATGTGATACATATACACACACCTATGTCCTCCAGAGGCCCAAGTATGTGATACATACACACACATCTATGTCCTCCAGAGGCCCAAGTATGTGATACATACACACACACCTATGTCCTCCAGAGGCCCAAGTATGTGATACATACACACACACCTATGTCCTCCAGAGGCCCAAGTATGTGACACATACACACACACACCTATGTCCTCCAGAGGCCCAAGTATGTGACACATACACACACATCTATGTCCTCCAGAGGCCCAAGTATGTGACACATACACACACACCTATGTCCTCCAGAGGCCCAAGTATGTGACACATACACACACACCTATGTCCTCCAGAGGCCCAAGTATGTGATACATACACACACACCTATGTCCTCCAGAGGCCCAAGTATGTGATACATACACACACATCTATGTCCTCCAGAGGCCCAAGTATGTGATACATACACACACATCTATGTCCTCCAGAGGCCCAAGTATGTGATACATACACACACATCTATGTCCTCCAGAGGCCCAAGTATGTGATACATACACACACATCTATGTCCTCCAGAGGCCCAAGTATGTGATACATACACACACACCTATGTCCTCCAGAGGCCCAAGTATGTGATGCATACACACACACACCTATGTCCTCCAGAGGCCCAAGTATGTGACACATACACACACACCTATGTCCTCCAGAGGCCCAAGTATGTGATACATACACACACACACTCTCTCACACACACACACACACACACACACTCACACTATGTCCTCCAAAGGCCCAAGTACGTATATGATATGTTAGCTCGTAGCTCCTGTGGCTTTGGAGCTGCGCCAGGGCCCCAGGGCCCACCGGCCCACCATAAGAGTCCTGGGCAGAGAGGAGGGAGGTGCTTCAGCTGCGTTTGGAGAAACTCACTATCGTTTTTACTATAAAACCACAAAAGCCAGAAAAGAGACTAGAGTAAAAATAAGCAGTGGTCAGTGTGCTGTCCTGCTCCAGTCTTCATGCACATCTGAGCAGGAATGAGCCCAGTGTTTGTACCTGAGACGCTGCTGCTGTTCAGTCTGAAAGTTCTTCAGTAAAACTCCCAGAACAATGTGACCATGAACATCCCCAACAGCTCCTGATGTGTCCACACACACAACACAGTCTACAGGGTATTCTGCTCACTCACCATCTACTGTCCTCTGTCCTCTGTCCTCTGTCCTCTGTCCTCTACTCTGTCCTCTGTCCTCTACTCTGTCCTCTGTCCTCTGTCCTCTACTCTGTCCTCTGTCCTCTACTCTGTCCTCTGTCCTCTACTCTGTCCTCTGTCCTCTGTCCTCTACTCTGTCCTCTGTCCTCTACTCTGTCCTCTGTCCTCTACTCTGTCCTCTGTCCTCTGTCCTCTGTCCTCTACTCTGTCCTCTGTCCTCTACTCTGTCCTCTACTCTGTCCTCTGTCCTCTACTCTGTCCTCTGTCCTCTGTCCTCTACTCTGTCCTCTGTCCTCTACTCTGTCCTCTGTCCTCTACTCTGTCCTCTACTGTCCTCTGTCCTCTACTCTGTCCTCTGTCCTCTACTCTGTCCTCTGTCCTCTGTCCTCTACTCTGTCCTCTGTCCTCTGTCCTCTGTCCTCTACTCTGTCCTCTGTCCTCTACTCTGTCCTCTACTCTGTCCTCTGTCCTCTGTAGATCTGTATTGCTCAACAATTCAGAGATGGGGACCCCCGAATACTGACGGGTATTTCGCACACTGTTTATGTTTTTGGCGCAATACGAGGAAATCCCACCCCCGGTCCGCGGTAAAATTGTCGAGCGTTGGCCGGGCCGCGGTGATGAAAAGGTTGGGGACCACTGCTTTAGTCTGTCTGCGGCGGTGTGTTGAATGGAACACAGCCTCCTCCCCGGAGTTTGTGCAGATTTGCCATGTGGCTTTAATCATTTCATTCTTGTTACAAAGTTGGGTTTATCCAGGTATTTGTATTCTATAATCTAATGAGGCAATTAAAGTTTTGACCTTCGGAAACCTTCAGAAACCTTTGGGGAAAGTGTATTGTGGGATGTCTCATAGCTCCTTATCGCTGTTTAGCTCCTGAGGTTCCTCTGCTAAAGGAGCTATGAAAGAAGGCATGCAAGCTCCTTTTCCTAACTACTTCCTAATTCAGCGCACTGTTCTGACACTGACAGTCCTTATCACACTTTGCTGTACATCCACTTTTGGCTCGGGGCATAAAAGCCAATTTGACAAATTCGAAACTAGCCACTCACCCATGTCCTACAGAGACCCAAGCATATGACACACACACACACATTCACACATAAACACTACACACCTTCACATACACTTATGTCCTCCAGACACCAGTATGTGACACACACATATGCTACATCGACTCCAGTTGACTGCTGCTGTCAGCCTCTTCATTTAAAAATGTTTGGATTAACCTCTTCTACTTGACCCTGGTGTTTTTATTGTGCTATTTTGATATTAAGCTATGAACCAATGAGCTGCCCTCTGTCCCCGAGGTCACTCCCAGTAGCATTAGCAGCAGGTTTGGTTGACAGCGTTGCTAAGAACCCTCTACCTGCCAAACAAACAGTGCATTTGGAGAGGAGCGTTATCTTCAGCAGCCCCGCAAATATGGAACTTCTCTAAATTTGCACCTAAAACTGCTAGCCTCAACCAGCTTAATTTGACCGAACGCTATGGGTGACTTCACACTTACTCTGTGCTGTTCAGTCTGACCCTTACTCTGTGCCGTTCAGTCTGACCCTTACTCTGTGCCGTTCAGTCTGACCCTTACTCTGTGCCGTTCAGTCTGACCCTTACTCTGCGCCGTTCAGTCTGACCCTTACTCTGCGCCGTTCAGTCTGACCCTTACTCTGCGCCGTTCAGTCTGACCCTTACTCTGCGCCGTTCAGTCTGACCCTTACTCTGTGCCGTTCAGTCTGACCCTTACTCTGTGCTCTTAGTCTGCAGAAATACGTTCGTGAACAGATCCTGTTGGCTGTGGCGGTCATCGTGAAGAGGGGGTCTCTGGACAAGTCCATCAGCTGCAAAAGTCTGCTTCATGAAGTGGGCCAGCTGATCAGCAGTGGAAACCCTGCAGCTGTGAGCATCTTCATATCCATATCCATATCTGTCGGGCAGGCACAGTGTGGTCAGGGCTGTGGATCCATCATGTTCAAGGCTCAGTTCTGCTCCACTTTTGTATAGAAACAGATCTGTTCCAAACTTAGAAACCGCCACTGTATTTAAATATAACTTTAAATGTTGATCATGTCAAGGTTGTGTTCTCTTAAACAACCACCAGAGGGCGTACAGTTATAGAGTTGACTAACCTTACAAGAGAGAGCAACAAAAACCATGGAGGCTCCACCAGCAGTTTTTAGATCAAATCTGTTGGAAAACAGCTAAGAAAACAAGGTGATAGAAGCATTTATTTGTTTTTCACTTTTTAAAAAAGTTTTAAAAAGTTTCCGCTGTGTTCAGGACAGTCCCCAGTGGTCTGTTCATATATCTCTGCTAAGATTCCAGATTCTCTGCATATGACACAAATGTTTTGAGAGCTTTTGCCACACCCCCTTTTTAGTTGACTAATCGATCAGCAGCACATCCAAAAAGAATTTATTTAACTGCCGTCTAACTGGAAGTAACTAAATAGAAGAATAAATGGAATTGGAATGTATTAACTCAATGGTGAATAAAAATATATAATTGTAAATCAATACATTCCGACATTTTTTCTTTTCTATCTTTACAACAGTGTCATTTGTGCCCAGAGATTACAGAAATGACTTCACTGAGAATAAACCAGATGATTTACACTAAGTGTGTTCCCTGCGGATGTGGAGTTATGTTTTGTTTCATTCACACGTGTTTAACACACAAACCTGCAGATTTAGAGTTCTTCTCTCAAACAGAAAACACTCTTTTTCTCCTTGTGATGTCATGTGGTAATGTAGGAAGTGCTCCACTGTATTTTTAAAGTCCATACACTTTCAGTAGAATAATTTGGATCATTTCAGTCCTGGAATTGCTCATTTCTACTGAACTAAAGGTAAAATGTAGCCGTTAACTCTAACATTATCAGTTCATGACATCACAAAGTGGAACAGAGCCTTTTGAGTGGTGGAGTTGTAGACAGACTAATAATAAAGACTTACTCAAATGCGTGAATGAAACAATGAATGTTTTTGATGAGGTAAAAACATTCTCATATGGTTTAAAGCTCTCAAAAGTCAGTTTGCATAATATAGGACCTTTAAAGATTGGGAATTGAATTTTGCGTAAAAATAATGCGCACTGTGTGGAGGTGGTCCTTGTGTGTGGAGCTTTTGGTTTTGTGCTAGTGATCTTCTGTGTGTGCAGCAAACCCTGGCCTGCTCTATCCTCACGGCCCTGCTCAGCGAGTTCTCCAGCTCCAGCAAGACCAGCAGCATTGGCCTCAGCATGGAGTTCCACGGCAGCTGCAAGCGCCTCTTCCAGGTCTCACCTTCACCCAGTCACTTCCACACTCCTCCACCGCCTCACCTCCACTCCACACTCACTCACTTCCACACATTCACCCCATTCCTCACATCCACTCCCCTGGTTTTGTCCATGTGGCCTTCTCTGAGTGGACTTGTTGGGTGCTGTATGCTGTAGCACTCACTCTCTCCTCTCTTATCTATGTGCTCTTGTTATCTGGCAGGAGGAGGTTCTTCGTCAGATCTTTGTCATGACCATGGAGGTGCTCCAGGAGTTTAGCCGCAGAGAGAACCTCAGTGCACACATGTCATCTGTGTTCCAGCGGTATCTGGCTCTGGCCAATCAGGTGCTCAGCTGGAACTTCCTACCCCCAAACCATATCCTTTGTGTGAGACATGGGACAGCTGAGCGCACTAGGCCTGTCAGCATTACACATTTTGAAGCATGATATATATTCCTACAGGGATGTACTGAGATAAATGATAATACTGAAACTACTTTATGCCACTGATCATAGACACTGACATAGAAGTGAGTGTGACGTCACCTATAGTTTTCTGTTGAAACCAAATGAAGCTCATCCAGGCTAGAAACAATTTCGGCTACTCTACAACTAGGGGCCATGTTTGGAAACTAGAACATAAAACGAAAGAGTCAAAGATGGTTGAAGTTACATGTTTCCTTCCACTCGGGTGTTTAGCAACTTGGCATGGAGGAGGTCACCCTGTGGCACTGCTCAGGTGGAATGGAAGCCCAGGATGCTTTGACAGTGGCTTCAGGTCATCTGCATCGCTGCTCTGGTGTCTCATCTTCCTCCTGACAATATCCCAGAGATTCTCTAAGGGGTTCAGGGCAGGGGAATTTACAGGCCAATCAGGCAGAGTAACACCATGGTCAGTGCGCCATCTTTTGGTACCTTTGGCTGTGTGAGCAGGTGCCAAGTCCTACTGGAAAATGAAATTAGCATCTTTATAAAGCTTGTCAGCAGAAGGAGCATGTAGTGCTCTAAAATGTCCTGGTAGATGGTGGACTTCAAAAAGAGGCCTTTACAGTGGACCAGCACCAGCAGAGGACATGGCAGCCCAGTCATCACTGTAGACTGTTGAAGCTTCACACTCTTCTGACATGTAATAATAATAATAATAATAAATTTTATTTATATAGCGCTTTTCACGATACTCAAAGACGCTTCACAAATATAACAATACAAGGAACACAACATAACATTACAAATACAATGTTAAGTTCATAAAATTAAACGTTCAGAGAGAACATGTTAAAATGACAAATTAAAAGCAGCTTTAAACAGGTGGGTCTTGAGGTTGTTTTTGAAAGTTGGGAGATCGGTGCAGTCTCTGAGTTGTTGTGGTAGTGAGTTCCAGAGGGTGGGGGCAGCGATGGAGAAGGCTCTGTCTCCCCAGGTTCGGAGCTTGGTCCTGCAGGGGAGGGACAGGAGGTTTGCATCGTAGGAGCGGAGGGAGTGGGATGGGGTGTGGCGGTGGAGCAGGTCTGTGAGGTAGGATGGGGCCAGATTATGGAGGGCTTTGAAGGTGATGAGGAGGACTTTGAACTGTATGCACTGAGGGATGGGGAGCCAGTGGAGGTTCTGGAGGACGGGAGTGATGTGTTCACGGGAGCGGGTGTGTGTGAGGAGACGGGCAGCAGAGTTTTGAATGTATTGTAGCTTATTGAGTGTTTTGGAGGATGTACCATAGAGAATGCTATTGCAGTAATCTAATCTTGAAGTGATGAAGGCATGAATCAGGGTTTCGGCAGCAGAAAAGGAAAGTGATGAGCGGAGACGGGCGATGTTTTTGAGGTGGAAAAATGCAGTCCGGGTTATTTGGTTGACATGCTGTTCAAAAGAGAGATTGGAGTCAAAAAGGAAACCAAGGTTGCGGATAACAGGTGATGGAGTCAGAGTGTTATTATCAAAGGTCAACTGAAAATTTTGAAAGGATTTGGAGATGTTTTTGTTATGTCTCGTGTTCACTCCTTCTGAAGCTTGAGATTAGAATTTGCTTGTCGGTTCTCTCAAGGCTGTGGTCATCCCTTTAGCTCACATGTGTCAAACATGCGGCCCGGGGGCCAGATCCGGCCCTCCAAGACCTTTAATCTGGCCCTTGGCTGATTTTTCTATTAAAATACTTAAAATTTTCAGATTTTTCTGTTAATTTTCTGCACCGTTTAGCATAGCAGCGTCTCCGGCGTTTCTGTACGTTGCGACTCCCACCAGAGCAGCACAAATGAAGACTTTCCTCTTTCCAAACGCTCTTAAAGGACGATCGTTTTGACTGTCGACCGTGACCCTCATCAGCAAAATGTCAAAAAATGAGAAAAGCAGATGCTGAGTTCAGGATTTCCCAAGAAAAATAGTCTAATTCTTATTTGTTGACAGAGGTGAATGGGAAATCTGTGCTCAGTGTGTTTGGAACAAGTGGCGTTGCTCGAGGAATATAATCTTAAACACCACTACGAGACACGGAGAAAAATACAATAACTTGAAGAGAGAACTGAGTTTTCTGATCCGGCCCTTTTGGGATCAAAGTAGGTTGCATACGGCCCCCGGACCAAAATGAGTTTGACACCCCTGCTTTAGCTGGTACTCCTTTTCCTCCACGCTTTTTTCCTCCACTCTGAATATACTTGGATACAGCACTCTGAACAACCAGCTCCTTTAGCAGTGACATTTTGTGGCTTTCTCCTTGTGGAGGGTGTCAGTGACCAGCTTCTGGACATCTGTCCAGTCAGTAGCCTTCCCCATGATTGTGTAGCCCACTGCCCCATACTGAGAGACCATTTAAAGGCTCAGGAAACCTTGGCAAGTGTGACACCATGACTTGGTGACTTTTTTCATAATATTAATTTTTTTTTAGACAGAATTTGGGGTTTTCATTAAATAAAGACTTGAAAGCTTCACTCTAATATATTATAGTTTTATATTGTATATATTATATAGATATACACATTTTTTTTTAGAAGGACTAGTATTTACAATGTGATTTAATGCCATGAGTCAAGGTTGTCAAAAGTACTAGGTTTGAGCAAGTATCAGTGCTAAAGTTAAAATGAAGCTTTCCTGAACAGCTTTAGAATGATCTGAAGCTGTAGCAGAGCTCATAGACTAGTGTACACCCATGGAGCACTGTGGAACCTACCTGGACCTCTGAAGGAGCACACAGATGTAAGGCGCCACACGGGAATAGAAAAAGTAAAACCATTTAATGTTGAAAATCACATTCTGTTGTCTAAATAGTGTTTTTGTATTTTTGTGGTATCAGAATCAATATTGGGTATGGAGTTGATTCCTTGGTTTCAAAATCGAGTATTGCGATAACCCTGATATGATAAATGATAAATAAATATGATAAAAATGTCAAGCCTTTTCACATCGGGGTATTCTGTATAACAGGATTAAACTTGACAAAATCATTTCACTAAATTTAAACTGGGCAGTGGCAAAATATTGGCCAGTCCTCCTCCTTATGCTACTAGCTAGTGTGTTAAAGCTGCCCAAGCTGCACTAACCTTCTATGCTGTGTTAGAATTCCTTTCCTCTGACATAGACGTGAAATCAGCTTTATCTTGTGTATCGTGTTGTGATTTTTGTATTCAAATACCTCACCTGTATTCAAGACATCATTGCTCTGTACATCTGTACCTTCATTCTCCAGTTTACTTCTTAAAATGGGTGATAGACGTGGTATTCAACAGCGCTATGTAGCTTTTTGGCCACAATCTGCTGCTCGCAAGTGTGATGTGCAGTTATCCATAGGACGAAGTTTACACCGACGTACCGTAAAGGGGAAGGTTTTAGCTCTGTGCATTGTTTTTAAACGGCTTTTTTCAGATTGCGTAGTGAAACCGGTGGACCGCCAAAGCACAATATTCCTAGTGCCGCTTTACCGTTCTTCAAAATTTACAAAGGATGATATACTTGTTCCCTTGTTCCCTCATCAAAAACATGCCTGAAGATGTTTTAGATTTCATTCATGCGTGTTGGAGTAATCTAATGATCTCTCCCAGGCCCTATTCGAAGCTCAGCCCACAGCCCTGTGTCACCCATGCTCCCACACAACAGTTTTCCATAAATACACAAAAACATGATACAAAATAATACGCTACAACTTCACAAATCTGATGTGCAGTAGTTTTATTAGCCGAAGCTGAAGGGGGGGTGATTTAGCACAAGAGGGCAAGTGAGGGAAGACTCAGAGTATCAAAAATGAAACTGAAGCTTGTTAAATATGTTAATATGTTGTTTTTGTTGAATATAGCGTTTTCAAAACCATAAAATATCAGACTTGGTATTGAGTCTATTCCTTAGTATCGAAATGGAGTTTGAAATGTTCGTACGGTGACGTCACTGCTATGTGGCCTGCATATGTCTATACAATTCTATTTAATGGAACCATTGCAAATGAATTCTTGTCATAACTTATCCTTTCTGGCCATGCCCATCCCATGTCCCCCGTGAGTTTGGGCGCTGCGCGGTGTCCTGATCACTCTTGGCTTAGTGGCGCATGTGCGGTGACAGTTGCTCACATTGTTGCGTAAAGCTTTTGTTGGGCGTATGGCTTATGGTGGCTCCAGCATGAGGAGATGTGACACCCCCCCTATCACTTTCAAAGGGCTGGGGCCTGAGCTGCTCCCTGGAGAATGCCTGGCTCGTGCCCACCATATGCCTGTGCTTAGAGGCAGACATGGGCAGCCTATAGAGGGGCCTCACCATTTGGTATTATGCACTCTTGTAGCTTGGGATCAGAACGGGATCAAGAGATGGAATCCTTTTGGAAATGATGTGCTATATTTTGGGATGCTAAACTGTCTCTGTATTGGAATTAAGCTAAGAATGTTAATCACAGAAAGCATTTACATTCTTGTCTGAAGTAGGAGAACGCCGTTTCAAATTTTAGACTTCAAGATTCACTATTGTTACTCTTTAAGCTGACCTCTCAGATCTTTTAACCATGTTATAGTTGTTCCGTTCACCATTTACCCTCCCCAAGTCTTATTTGGAGTGATTCGTGCATGTTTGATAAATCTTTGCTTGTTTTCAAGACGCCATAATTCCAACCAGTCTTTGTTTTCACTACCACCAATACACGGCCACCGCTCCATACTTTGTTCTTTGATTTTATTTTCTTATTCGGTGATGTGCATAAGATTCGCTAGTGTCTTGTAGCCATTTTCGTACAAATGAAGAAAAATGCGAGTGCAAGCATGAAGTGCAGCTATCCATAAGAGGGGAGCACAACTTCAGGGCACTTTGTTGTGATGGTCATTGGGTATCGCAGGTTTCTAACAGGAACAGCGGATTTGTTTGTTTTATTAAGTTGTTTTTGATACTGAATACTGCGATTTAGAATATGCAACTTAATAACAGAATGATTCACGAGCGTCATAGATTATAACTATATATCAGACGCAAGTATAATATCTTCTTTAATTATTGTTAAATTCTAATATGTCTGTATGTTCTCTGACAAACCAGCAACAAATGTTCCTAAGTCCTATATTACGCAAAATGGACTCTTGTGAGCTTTAAGCCATGTTATAATGTTGTTACCTCCTCAAAAACATTTCATTCACACATGTTTGAGTAACTCTTTATTATTAGTCTGTCTACATCTCCAAAGCTCAGAATGCTCTGTTCCACCTTGTGATGTCATGAAGTGATCAGCTCCTTTTACTTTTTGTTCAGCAGAGATTGTCAGTTCCAGGGCCAAACTACATAGGATTTGTGTGTTAAACCTGTGTGAATGGAACAAAACAACTCCAGTTATGTTTTTGATCAGGTAACAGTTACGGATGTAACAATAACTGAAATCTGGTGATATATCATCAAAGTTCTCACAATAATAACGTGGAGCATCACAATATATCGAATCCCAAGTCTCTTTGCTTAAATGAATAGTTCTGATGCAGAAATAGCTAAAAAAAAAAACAGAGGGAACTACATCGACCATGATGACTACATGAAGAAATAACTGTTCTAAGCACTTTGAGATCTTTGTCTTGTGAAGGCATTTTTAGTGACGACGTATCATGAGACTTGGATATTGTTACACCCGTAGTAAGAAAAGCTCAACTAGAAAAAACAAAACTAGTTCATTTTGAATAATTTGCAGTGGTCCGAAGTTATTCCTCACTTAATAATAATAATAATAATAATAATAAATATAGCCGCAAGCGGCGATGATCGACCCTCGCTCGTGCCTATGCTCCGCCCCGGCCACGCTGCGCTCTGCACATGCCCCACAAACGCACCTAACCCGCAGCCCTAACTCCTAAATAAACCCTAACCCCATAATCTAACCCCAGCCCCAACCCCAGGCCTAACCCTAACACTAGATTTAACCATCCCTAACTTTGATCCTCACCCTAACATAATATTAACCCCAGCCCCAACCTCTAGCACTTAACCCCACCCTAACTCTAATCCTAACACCTCACCTTAACCTTAAACCTGCCATTTTTCTCAAATTTTTTTTCTCAATCCAAGATGGCGGACAGGCAGTTTGGGAGGGGGCGTGGTCACAATATACTTTTTTGTTCCTCTTCCCATGATGCATCTGTGTACCAAATTTGGTTTGGCTTCGTCAAAGTTTTTCTCAGGATGTCACATTGGCAATGGCAGATATTTGGCCTGTTGCCATGGCAACATGATGAGAAATGTCCTGGGGGCGTCATTGACTTTTTTCATCAAGATCCTGTCACGAATGTGTGTACCAAATTTTATATGTCTACAACAAAGTAACATTTTATTCTGCCATACAAATTCCCTAGGGGGCGCTATAGTGCCCATTTGAGATTTTCTTATGTAAATGAGTGAAATCGGCCAACATTTGTATGAATTATCGCTCTTCGAAATTTGATGCCGAGCTGCAAAAACAAACCCAAAATTTGAGTTGTTGTCACGGCAACATCGTTTGATCTTTTAAAAAGCTTTTAACAACTTTTAATGTCCCACTCGTCGAGATGACACAGAATGATTCTGGTGAGACTACATCAAAAACCCTAGGACGAGTTTGCGACAACAGGAAAATGCGCCTTCGGCGCCAGGTCGCACAGTCAGTCCAATATGTCCGGCTTCCTGTTGGTTGCCTAATAACCGCGTAATATATTTTTTTGTTTGGAACCGTGGGCTCACCACCCGCAGAGGGGTTCATGGGGGGGGTCAGGTGCTATGAGGACTGGGCAGAAAGCTGCCCCCGCGACCCAGCCGGATTAAGCGGGAGATGATGGATGGATGTTTGGAACGACATGACCCACACACCACCCGAATTTCGTTTGTCTATGACGAAGTTCATTTTTCGGGTATAGCCATAGGCGCAATGTATTTTCATTTTGCAGGGGGCGCTGTCGCACCATTTTAAAAAACAATTTTTATGTAGAGTATTTGTAAATTCCTATTTTGGCATTCTTGAATTTTGTGCAAAATTTTGTGAGTTTTCGTCACACTGGCATCATCATGTCACTGACTGGTGCCCGCTGACCTGGCACGGTGGCATCGCCATGGCCGCGTCAGCGGCATAATTGTAATTGTTCACCCAAAAACGTAGAAACGAGCGCGAAACGCTCTCCCCCTTATCAAACACTCAACGCCACTCATCAGTGACACTCATGGCATCCAGTAGTACAGACTGGCACTGCCCATTGCCTCGACAGCGGCATAATTGTAATCGTTAACTCGGGTAAACGCGCGTGTGCTTCACACTGCTGAACAATCACAATAGGCCCTACGCCGCTCGGGCCTAATAATAAGAAAAAACAGAATAATAACAAATAATAAGCTTTAGGGTTATTGTGTCAGTGACTTGAAGTAGTTTTGCATTTTCTGACACACTATATTGGGCTTGTGAATGTGCTAAGGCTTCTCCCTACGCCTGTCACCACATCTGACACACACAACTGGACCATAGTGACTGTAGTGCGCTCCCCTCCCCATGGCCTGGTCCAAGTATGCCATTAGCGATGTGTAAAAGTGCTCTGGCCCCAGGTGAAGGTCACACTGGGCCTGTAAACTGAAGCTCCATGTGTCTGCCCGCTCTGCTGTGTCAACATGGGCCACACGCTCCGACAGCTGCAGTCTGCTACAGCCGGCTGAAGCTCCAGGGCCGTCATCAGCACATATACACGCCTCTGTAGTGTGTGTGTGTTTGCTTTGCAGTCATCAGGCACTTTTTCAAAAGGCTCTGTGCACAGTAGCACACTAGCATTGTGCCATTGTTTTAATATTTTATTATGCCTCAAAAGCGTTAGCATTAGTCTTGGCATTGAGACACATACTCTCTTTCTAAACACAGAAGTGTGCTCTGCTGAAGTATTCCTTTGTACACTTGTCAGGGACATCCACCCACAGCTCCCTGTTCACTGCCTTATCTTTAAATATTTACTCATTTTAGCATGATTTGGCAAAAACCTCAGATACATATACATTATTTTTGTAGTGCAATCAGATTTGAGCAGTAAAGTGAAGGTTGAAGACATTTCTCTGACTCATTATAGACACTACTACCTACCACAGTGTGCATGCTTTATTGTCCTGTTTTCAAATGAATAAGATCGCTTTAATGTCTGTCCAGCAGGTGACAGAAATGGTCATTGAGGATTGAAGGAGTTATAAAGAGCAGTTCTCAGTGATGTAAAGAGCCCCTCAGACAGAGGGGTTTGAACTGTCGTTCTGGAGACCTATTCTACAAAAACAAACTTTTCAGAGCAAGAGTTCAGCAGTTTAAAGATCCTATATTACACAAATTTGAATTGACAGCTTTAAGCCATGTTATTATTATTCTGTTCCCTCCTCAAAAACAGACCTGGAGTTGTGTTTTGTTTCATTCACATGTTTGAGTAATCCTGCATTATTTGCCTGTCTAAATCAGCTCAAAATTATCTGAAAATGCTCTCAGTATGCTAGTGAAGGTGCATGGAGTTTAAAACCACAAAAGAGCACTTCCTGTATTACCGCATGAGTGTTTTCAGTTTGAGGGAAGAACGAAATGTCTAAATAGGCAGAGTTTGTGTGAATGAAACTAAACACAACTATGGTGTACAGGCCTGTATGTTTGTGATGAGGAAACATTCTAACAGAGCAGAAAATGGGCCCTTTAAAGACCGGGTATAATCACTAACCCACACCGTATTCAGATCACCATGTTACCTTTGATTGTTTTCAAAATGCTGTAGAATCTTGTAGATAACCGTAAGGAGGGTTTGAATAGGGCCCAGGAGAGATCGCTGAAATACTCATAATAGCATGGGTGACCTCTAAAACCTCTTCAGGCAAAAAAATCGACCTACTGCGCTGTACTTACTTTACATTTTTTTCTTAATTTGTCATATGTGTAGTATTCACCACATGTGTGTTTGTTTACGTCCAGCTGTGTGTGAAGCTGCACATTGTGACAGTGACTCTACTTCCTGTGGACTCTCCAATCTTTTATGCTTTAAAAAACATGTATCTGAAGTATTGCTCCACATTTCACAAATAATAACACAGTTTTGTCTTTTATCAAAACTGGACGTGCAGAGCTCTGATCTTTGAACACTTGAGTCTCAAATTGAGTAGTTTTACTGTAGACAGGAAACGGCTGAAGCCATCGCGCTCACAACTTTACAGCCTGTGGTCTGCAGCCAGATCCCGCTGCTCTATACTAGGGGTGGGCGATATCTCGATATTTAAAATATATCGAGATATTTTTGAAACTCGATATGAATTGTGACATATCGATATATCGCTATAATGCTTATGTTTACTTCTGGTTTTGCCGCTTCGGCTTGTTTCGCCTTCTCTGTGCCGCGCTCGCCTCCGCCTCGCTTATGTCCCTGTGCTCATCCCTCGGAGCCCGGAGCTGGCCGCGGACTAAACCAGGACTAGGACGAAACCAGGACTAACGTGGCCGCAGAGCCCGGGCTCGCCCGCGACTAAACCGGAACTAGGACCTGGGCTCTACAGTGCGCACATTTCACTTGCATTTGTGAACAAATATTTCGTCGTGCGAAGGTGGAAAACAAAACAGGCGCATCTGTGCCAGTGCTTCTGCAGCCACAATAAGCAGAACTGCGCACAGCCGTAACGTGACGAGTTAAACTTTCTAAATGCACCTGCCCAGCACGAAGCGCAACCACGTGACACCTCCGAACGCGCACGACTCCAGCACACGAGCTCCGCGTGTGCGCCGATATCACTCATACGAATAAACTCCGCTTCAAAACACACCCACGCCCCCTTAAACGAGGAGCGCCCTGCAGCAGGACCCACACCTGACCCACCACTCAATAGACAGCCCCACTCCGCTGGACTTCCCTCTCCGCTAAAGCGAGAGCTTTGTCTTGGTCTTGTCTCGGACTCGAGCACATTTGGACTCAGTCTTGTCATGGACTCAGGTCTGGATACTGAGAGCGGTCATTTTTCATTAGCGCCCATAGGCTCCTCCTCAATGAGCGCTGATTAGAAGAGCAAGACGAAACCCGAAGCAAAAACTAATTTTATGTCCGTGTCCCCACAGAGCCAGACCTATGGCACAGAGCAGGCTAAAGTTGGCCTAATAAAATGCAAAAAAAATCTGTTTGTCACAATGTGCGTTTGGTTTGGTAAATGTGCAGAGGCTAAATACCACTTTAAAACAAGAGAAAGTAACTCCAGTTTGGAATTTGAAAATACAGATTTAAAAATCCTAGCCACTTTTTTCACTTTGAAGCAGTTTTGTGTAAAGTGCCACTGGAAGTTCTCTTTGCAGAGTGTTTAAGTGTAGTACTAAATGAATATTAATCAGATAAAATGTGTTTGTTGTTTTTGCAATAGTTTATCCTGTAAAGATATCGAGATATATATCGTATATTGAGATATTGCAAAATATATCGAGATATATTTTTTGGTCCATATCGCCCAGCCCTACTCTATACCAACCCACCTATTGATCAATCTGCTGCATTCAGCACCATAGACAGTGAGAGACGTAAAATATGACGTGTCGGAATAGCGTTAGTTGGTATTGAAGGAAAAAAACCTGCGTCCTATGCAGCTTTTCTTTCATGCGTGTTCAGTATTGAGGAGAGACGACCAAGATTCAATAGATTCAAATGAACAAAGTTTAATCCCTGACAGTACAATTCTAAGCAGAGCTCTGGGTCTGAAGGGTCCCTAAACAGCACATAATCTACATGCGTCTTAGGTTAGGCACAACCTCAGAAACGCACACACCCCCTTCAGCCCAGCATTAAAAGACAAGCATTATAAATATTCATGAACCTATGACTAAACATTCTCCGTGTCCAGCTGATTCCATCTCCTTCCCATATTTGGTGTTCCTGTCGTCTCCTCACAGCCAGACCTCACGTGACTCCATGACCTCGCAAGACATGAGTTCCCACAGAAAGAGTCTGCACAGAAAAGACACATACATCCTCCCTAGTGATAAGCTCCGTGGGCCAGCTGTGAGCCAGCACAGTACTTCTTTGTCACATAGATGTTAAAGGCACAATATGAATTTTACAATGACTGGTAGAAATGATTACATTCTTCATTACAAGGCATATATTAAAGACACACTATGAATTTATAATAAGTAGTAACAAGAGCTCCTCCAGCGGGGCAAAATACGCCCGTACTTTGAATTATTGTATATAGAATTAAGTTAGAATTTGTCAAACCTAGCAACAGAACTTAAAGACACTACAAAGCTTTGAAGTGTCCACAGACGGATAGACGGACGGACGGACAGCGCCATACCATAATACGTCCCGTCTTATTACAACGGGCGTATAAAAAATGATTATATTCTTCAGTATAAGTTAAGCTATAAGTTCAAAACGTTCTTTATAAGTTACTAATACGTTATGTATACGTCCAACTCGTTGTGAATACGCTATGTATGCGCCCAAAATAAAAATAAAACAAAAAAAAAACCATTGAAAGTTCAGGGTATGCCAGCGTTTTAGGGAAATTCTGGTACATTGGCATACACGGGCTAAATCATCAAGGTGCGACAGGGCCCTAAGAAAAGAAATATGGTTCTTTTAAGATGGAATGGCTGTCGGAATATGTGCAAATAGAAGAACAAGCAGTGAAACTTGGTGACTAATGGAAACTGCTAATGGAAATTAATGTTAATTGTTATTAATGTTAATTAATGTTAATTGTTAACTAATGGAAAACCCTGTAATTTGATTCTTTTAATAATCCATGAAACTTGCTATGATCCCAGGTGCGCATCTGATGTTGCTCACAGTGGTCCTCAGTGTATTCAGGGAGGTTGTCTGTATGCCCAGACATATGAAACATTAGAGGGAACATTGCTTTACACGCTTCTAAATGTGATACATTATTGCGTAAAGTTAATTTCAGAGGAATTGATGGACGTGTTGATCGTGCAGACTGCCTTGGAGGGGGAGGGGGGGTTTGTTATTTCACATGTTGAGCTGAGGAGCAGACTTGGGGCAGGATCCAGCCCTTAAAGCCCCGCACGCTCCTCAGACTGTGCGCACACCACAGCCGATAATAAGGAACGGACACGCGAGAAGCTGCTAATCCCACAGTCGTTCCGCTCATAAGGAGCATTGTTGGGTATTTAAAGCTACTACAATGAGCTCTCCTTAGGAATCCCCAAAACCATCAGTCACTCAAGTCCCTGTTACAACAAACTCTATATTCTAGGGTTAGATTTATGCCAGTAACAAGCGGGAAATCCCAGTACAACCTTTTCTAAATGAACAATATCATGAATAAAACATTAAAGCAGACATATTGTGCTTGTATCTACTATATAGTTATAAATATAGACACCTATGGATCATTGTTATAACTTGGACATTATATGTCTCAATATGGGAGACAATAGCTCAGTTGGAGTTTTTGTCCACTGATCCAAAGATTGGCAGTTTGAATCCCACTCTTGACATAAACATCATTGGTAGATCCACTGACCCACAGGTTGGGTGATTCCACCTCGCACAGATGAGTGCTGCCTGTGTCCTTGTGACCACAAATGAAATAACTGAACAAGAAGGTGTTGCAATCTTACGCCATTAAAGCAAATAGCAGCCTGTTGTACCTACAGTAATGCTGGCTGTAAAGTAGAGCATAACTTGTGATACATGATGTGGAATAATGTAGTGCTTTGAGCAGATCTGCAGTGAGCTCCTCTTGGGACTGATCAAACAGCCCACACAGCAGAACAGGCCTATGTGCTGATTCTTTTACACAGATTTCAACCTTGTACACGAGCTGCTTCAGCTCCTGACACCAGAAAAGCCCTTTTTGCAGAAAAAATGCTTTAAGTGCTATGAATAGAAAAACCTCCAGTTAGAATCCATAATAGAAGGATAGATTTAGTCGAACCTGCAGTCTTCTCACAGGAGTGAAACTGGCCGTGGTGGTGCAGTGGTTAGTGGTTTCACCTCACTTTGTGTGGAGTTTGCATGTTCTCCTCTGTGTAGGTTTCCTCTCCGTGCTCTGGTTTTCCCACCACTAAAAACATATAATAGGGTCCTCCCCTCTGAGACCAGGACTCAAAAAGGGATTCTTAATCTCAGATCTTTTAACTGTGTTATAGTTGTTTCCCCTCATCATTTACACTCATTTGAGCGTGTTTGAAAAATTTTAGATAGCCATTTGGTACAAATAAATGTTTTTCCTTTATCAGGTCATTTTAGTGATATTTACTGGCGAGGGCCAAATATCAGGGGTATTGTTTTCCTCGGTTTCTTACGCTCTATTATTATTTTTCTTTGCAAACGATCACGATTTTGAGGGCCTGAACATCGACTCTATTAGTCCCAAAGTGTTGATGAGTTGTGAGACGGGTTGGAATGAGGAGCATACAGGAGCTCCTGTGACTAAACCAAACTGTTGTCAAGATGGATGTGTCTCTGTACTTACTGTGGCCGGCCCCTGACCCCCTCAGCTCCACATTGAAGTCAAGATGGCAGCATGTGAAGTCATTTGAAAACCTCTGACCACATGCAGACACTTGTCCTAATCAATCCATGTTCAACTCTCAGTGCTGTTAGTTCAGCACTAACCCCCTTTGCTTTTGACTGGAAAAGCACAGTGAATGTACTGGGGGTTTCCCAGGGTCAGGATTAAATAAAGGAGACCTATTATGCAAAACTGACTAGCTTTTAACCATTGAAGTGGTATTTAGTGGGATTCATGCATATTTGATTTGGGTATGGGCAATATAATGGTTCCAGTACTGGTTTCAGCCGACTTGGATGCAATTCATCAATATCAATATTCAATACTGATACTGATTTTGAGCAGACTATTTAGTCAAAATTGAAATGGAAGAGCGTTTTGTCTGTATGTTTACACAAACGTGTGACAAATTATTTTATATTCCAGAAAAATGTATTTTATTTTATTTTATTTTTTTTACAAAAGTGACTTATATTGCCCCATCCCTCGTTTGAGTGCAGTAATATTCGTTCTCCTGTATTCAAGATGTTTCTGCTTTGATCTATCCCTGTTTTTACACCCACTGTGTACTGTGTACTTTCTCCCATGTTCGTTTTTTTTAATCAGTGATATGTGATATGCAATGATATGGATTTGGCAGTATCGAGCATTTTGGCACACATTTAAATAACCATTGAAACGATCTTTTTGATTTTATTAGCTTTTTTTTCAAACTACTAATGTGCTAAACAATAACAAATACTTTTCAGTCCAGTTACAAAATGTATTGTAGAATAGAAAAGTTCTCCTGCTCTCAAATGTTGTGATGTAAAAGGAGGGAGGGAGTATGAGCTGTGGAGGAGTCTCCAAGAGCAGCTGGGCTTGGCACCAGAGCAAAAGCCTCTGACCTGAGCCCCACACATCCTGACTGCACTGCCCTGACTGCACCAGCCCTGTGCCATGCTGCTGTTGGCCTTAACCCCCTGCTCCGCACTAGGACGACACTACATCGCCATGTTCGAGGCCACCCAGAATGTGACGCTCAAGCCCAGTGAGTCCTGGAGAGAGACGCTGCTGGACACGCGCATCATGGACCTCTTCTTCACTGTGAGTAACCCCCACCCTCTACTACAGACCTGAGAACAGGCACGCCTCTTCCAGGTAACACCTATCTGTAACTAACCCCCACACTCCACTACAGACCTGATGTGTGCTTCTCATGTTTCCTGCTGGCACAACTCTTTGAATGTTTTTATTGACTTTTTTATATATAATACAACATGTTGCATTATTCAGCTAAGCTTACTAGCTCTAATGGTGCCTAAAATATGACTCACATTTTAGTATCATAATAATTTTTTAATTTATTTGGCAGAGACAGTGTACATTAATCAACATTTCTGTAGTAATTAGCCAGAGAAGTTATTTTTCATCTGCAGTCCCTGGACAGATGGTAAACATGGTACAAACACAAGAAGAAGAAGGTACAAAACAGTTCAGTTAAAAGGCAGTGAGAAGACAAATAGACCTTACAGACCATAAACACAATGTACACACAGGACAGCAGACAGAAAACACACGCTCAGGTAAGAAGGACTCGCACTCATGATCGCAGGTTTGATGAATTATTAGCCTGTTCTTAACATGGTTTATTGAATAGACTGTATGAGGTGAGGTCTCTGGTGCTGCAGGGACTGAGCTCCACTCCTGAGAGGCTGTAATGAAAAAGGCACTCTGGCTGAATGCACTTCCTCAGGGGAACGATGCCGTCTCCACAGGCTGCCCCTCGACTGAATCGCAGTGTGGTGGTTCTGATCTGGATAAAGTGAGACAGTGGAGGAGATGACTGGCCGTGGATGATTTTGTAAATGAGACAGAGGTTTGAATACTTGATGCGGTTTTCTCAGCTTAACAGGTTGTGCTTTTGTAGAATATTGCAGTGGTGATATCTCATGGGCTTTTCCCCCGTATTTTTACTGTTTGTCTGTACAATGATTCTGTTAGAACATAATGATCCATGAGTGTCATAGATTACTGTACTATATACTAACTATATAGCAGGTTCAAGCTCAATATGTGATCTCGAAGTCGTGAAGTTTAGTAGTTTTCCCAAATACTTTTGGACTTTTTTTGAGTAATTTCTTAGGCCGCTGTTTTGTACTTGAGTAATATTTACGTTACAATTACTTGAGTAAAATTGTTGCCTACGTGCCCCATCTCTGCACATAAGTGAGTAGCCTGAGAGCTTGGTGCTGCCTGTGGGTGTCTTGTGCCGGTGTGGGGCAGTGTGAGTTTTGGGTGGGAGGCCTGCTGGGACCATAGGCTGTGTACGGCTGGGTCAGGGTCTTGTGTCTGCTGTCTCTCTGGTATTTCTAGTGGCTCATGTGTTTGGTATTGTCCGGTTCAGCTGCCACAGACCACTCTCCCCTCTCTCTCCGTCTGTCAGTTCAGCCCTTTGTCCTGGGCAGCTGCCATGTGCCGCTCCTCACTGCTTTCATTACACCGCTCAGATGTGTCCAACCTCAAAGCTTTTCTATACATTTTTATTTGATTTTCTTTTAACTTTTGCCATTGGCATGTTCACTGTCACTGAAGAAACCTCTGTCAAAACCACAGTGAGGAGAAGGAGAGTTTGATAAGCAGTATACACCAGGCAATACAGCAGTTGAATCAAAATGCTTACTGGAATGGACACTATTAGCAAACCAAAGATCCACAAACAACAAACCTGATGCTTCCTGCTAAACATGTATTTAAATGGTAAATTGTCACATTTTTATATCGCGCTTTTCCACCTTCAAGACACTCAAAGTAGACCCACTCACTCATTCACACACATTCACACTCACTCATTCACACTCCAGTGTACGCAGACACTGGGGGCGAGGTGGGCTAGGTGTCTTGCCCAAGGACCCTCCGAAAGTGTTGATCTATGGGAGCTGAAATTGCAGCACCACTGCACTGTCGCCCATCTGCGTAATATCTTTTTCTATGAATTAAAATGCAGCAACTATATTAAAAGTGCACCTGGGTCGATCTTTGTTTAGTCTAATCTGGTCTGGTTTAGGATCTTCACTGGGTCTAAACCAGGACAAATTCCGAACCAAACCTCGCTTAGACAAGACCAAGACTAACCCAGGACCCGAGGAGGACTAAACCAGGTCTACATCAGGACTAAGTGTTAGATTTGTACAAATGCAGAAAATCACAGTTAAGATATCTCTCAGATATTAGACTTGTTTTTTTCAGTGGCACATGGAAAACATTGGTCACCATCATTTAAAAGCAAAATGACATTTCTGTGCTTCACTCATTGATTCTGCAGAAATGTTTTTCAGTCCTATACGATATCTTTTCCTCATAAGCAGCCATATTTGTTTTGATATGGACACATCATGTGTGTCTCTGATCGCCTCTAAACACCTGTCAATCACGTCAATCAGAACTTGGAGAGATTCACTGTGACAAGACTCACTTCGCTGTAGAGGATTGAAGAAATGTTTGTTCTAGATCCCAGGCAAATGTATTTGTAGAGCACATTTTACACCAAAAGTAAGTCACAAACAAATCAAACCTGAAATATTGTAACACTGACTTCTAAAGAGAAAAGTGCAGATAATCCTTAGTCCTTTTGGCCAAACACTCAGTGGAATTGGGCGATATCAATTTTGAGTGATATCAATGAGTTGTCTCCTTGTGCGTTTTAATCCAAATGTGCTTTAAAACTAGTAGTTTTAGTAGTTAGTTCGGCTGGCTGTGTGTGCACATTGTTTGTGTGGCCATGGCAACACAATTGGATCATAAACATACAAGGAGACAACTTAAACTGATATTAACGGGACTGTTTGGCTTCTCATTTAAGACATCAAGTGCACTATTTGAAGCTCTGCTTCATGTTGTGCCAGATGCGCAGGATGGACTCGCATTTTTCTGTCACAAGCAAAAAAAAATTGTGCATCCACTGTAACATTTTTAATGATTTTCATCTGTGCTAATATACCTGATGCAAATTCATACATTTAAAAGCTTTACCAAAGAGCGACCCACAGGTGGATTTAAACAGAACCCGAAGTTGGACTTAAGTGGGACAGCATTGTATTTTTAACTGTCAGTGTCTAATGACAGTGAATACACACGTATTCATTAGCTCAGATACAGCACGAGCCTGTGGCAGGGCTCTGACGGAGAAATTTGAGGTAATGACCTGCTGCTGATGCTCGCACGGGTCTCGACAGGTGTATATACAATACAATCGAGCGACGGAAAACATTTTACTTCTCTGCGTATTTGGGCTGTCCATGAATGAGTCCTGTCCAAGCAACTCCGCTTCTGTCCTTCACGGACAAGAAAAAAATAACATCTAAACAGTGCATCCAAAGCGAGTACGTATCCATGACGCACTAGTTCATAAAGTCAGAATCTAGTCCAGCTCCACGAGGTCCTGTCCGTAGTCCTGCACACTGCTCCAAGCGCCGTGTTAAACAGTGATGTTCTTCTTTCTTATAGACGGCGCTGTTTGAGCCCCTGATGATGAGTTCCAGCGTGCTGCGCAACTTTTGTGCAGCGACGTTTATGTTTTCAGATTTTATAGACTTAGGGTAAAAATTATAAGTTATTACAACAAAATAAAGGTTTAATATCTGTCAAATACCTGTGGCTGTGTCGCCCACCAGACATAGTGGTTCTGGATAAGTGAGAGAACAAAGCATCTATATTCTCTATGTTGACAGTATTAATGCAGTGCTCCTTCAGATTTAGTGCTCGGTCCAGTAGAGATTGACCGATATGCTTTTTTTCTTGGCCATTGCTGATACTAATTGTTTAGAGAACCAGTGGCCCATGAGCTCTACCGATATTTTTGAGCTGATATGTAGGGCAGATATTTAATTCAAATTTAGTACAAATTCATCCACAACATTGTTTTACAGCTGATAAGAAAAAGCGCAGTAGACTCAAAAATGCTGACAGACTCTAAGCTGCTTCTCTTTTTCTTACAAGAATCACATTTACTATTAAAAACAGTTTTGATTATTTTTCTTTATACACGAAAAGGGAAGAAAGAAAAATCTATACAGAGTCTTGAACCCGGAATGAGTGGATTAAACTCCATAATGCTATAGAGAAAGTTGGTTCGTTAGATAATCTTCTTGCACATATTCTGTGAACAGAAGACTTCATGAAATTAATAAAATAATGAATGAATATAATGAATTTCCTTCAGGATAATAAAGTATTTCTAATCTAACCTAGTTCATGTTTCAAATTATTTCTTTAGTTTAAACTTGGCGGTGAAAATATTGACACCATCTGTTTTAAACTTATAGTCCAGATTTCAGTAGTAAATGTGCGGCTACAGAGACAGTCAGAGCGAGAGAGGCTTAACCTGGCTCATGTCAGATTTATGTGTATCACTCTGAAGTCACCGCTACACCTCATCTGGGATGGATCTCACTGACAGCGATCGGGAAATTAGAATGTCATGGCCAATTGATTTGAATGATTTGTTGAAGTGTCACAACCTAAAAATCTAATTTTTGTTACATCCAGTTGAGAGGAAAGCACAGGCTTCTTCCCTGTCCACTAATGCACAAAGCACATACTTTTTGCATGTTTTTCACAAATGATCCATATAAGTCAGATGGTGCATGTTGAACGTTCTACGTTCCTCCCCTCACCTATGGTCATGAGCTCTGGGTAATGACGGAAAGGACGAGATCGCCGATACAAGCGAAGAAATGAGTTTCCTTCGCAGAGTGGCCAGGTGCTCCCTTAGAGAGAGGGTGAGGAGCTCGGTCACACAGGAGGAGCTTGGAGTAGAGCTGCTCCTCCACATTGAGACAAGCAGTTGAGGGGACGCCTCAGGAGGTGTTCCGGACATGTCCCACCAGTAGGAAGCCCTAGGGAAGACCCAGGACACGTTGGGCATAGGCTGTTGGAAATAGGGCTGTAGAACTTTGGTCGATTAATCGGTTAATGAAGTCTTTGTTGAGCAAAATTTGCATTAGTTGACATCGTTTCATTTAGACAAGGATTTCTATTTACCTGTGCAGCCAGAACCATATGCTTTGAAACAACTTTACAAAGATGAGTGGACCTGGAGCTGTGTCCTGGAGCCCCCTGGATTAACCGATCTGAGAGACACATGTTCTGTTCGCATCAAAAACAACACATGGCAGCATACACATTTAAAAGGAGAACAAAATTGCATAAAGGGACTGAGAAACAGTGCAGAATCAACAATCGAAGCACCAAACTGTTACTTATTTCAATTAAATATTGTATATTTTGTTTTTAATGTTACAAGAATTTTGGAGAAGAGACATTTTCTGCCTTTGAGGGACACGTGCTACAAGTGAGCAGCAGAGATATAATCATTCT
This sequence comes from Odontamblyopus lacepedii, assembly GCA_034769755.1. Lineage (NCBI taxonomy): Eukaryota > Metazoa > Chordata > Actinopteri > Gobiiformes > Gobiidae > Odontamblyopus > Odontamblyopus lacepedii. Next base: position 36,152,133 of record CM068356.1, on the reverse strand, counting down.
GAGAGCTTTTGCCACACCCCCTTTTTAGTCTTAGACTGAAGTCCTAGTTGTGATGTTAGGCCCTACAAAAATAAATTGATATTCAAGTCTTCTGCTGGCCATGTGAGCCTGTGACATCACATTCTTTAATCTAAAAATAGCTCTAAAATAATAACTGGATAAAAATGATCACCAGGAACCATTCCATAGATACCATTCCGGACAGCCTTCTCCCATGTTGGTGAGCCGACATGTGCGGCAGAAGAAACACACATAGTTGAAATGTTTAAAGGTACACTCACCCTGTTGAGTCTGTCCGCCCCGTCCGCCCCGTCCGTCCCTGTCCGCCCCTGTCCGCCCGCCACACAAACCCCTCTAACTATAGTCACTCTGACATATCTTGGGTGGCACTCGGCATTGGCCAGCTGCTTTTTCAGAGCAACGCACCTCTTTGGCTTTGTACCAGCAACGGATCCCTCCCCATCTCTCCCCATATCGGCCCAGTATCTGCCTCAGTATCTGCCCCATATCTGCCCCATATCTGCTCCATATCTGCTCCATTTGTGCCCTGTCCCTGAAGAGTATCTCACGTTCCACAGATCGCTCTCTTCTCCCTTCAAGCGTCCATTCTGAGCTACAAGATGAAATACAGACCCAGGAAACTAGCAAACTGATCAAACCTGTGCGGCTGACCAGGGCAGTGGATTTCTCCTGGACCAGCTTGGACCAGTCTGGACCGGATTGGACCAGTCTGGATTTGAGACGAGGACACCTGAAGCAGGCCCATCTTTCATTATTGTCCTGGGTGATTTTCCCTCTTCAAGACCACAACAACAGCAGCATTTCTGTGGAGACCTGGAGGTGCTGCCTCTGGACTAGTCTTTAACTGTGTCAAACTCATGTAGGAGTCGCTCTCACCAGAGGATGTGGAGAGTAGTGGCCCGGTCTTGTTTGAATGGGAATGATTTGGGATGAGTTTGGAATGGTGTTCACTCCAGGAGATGGTGACACAGAGCCCTCTTGAATCGTCTGATGCTTTGGAGAGATGGCTGTGATCTATTCCATAGCCCCTTGCTGAGGAGCTGGGATCGGCCTGCTTTGCCTCTGGCTCTTGTGCGGTGTCTCATTCTTGGACCTCTGGAGCAGTTTGTTCATAGGCTGTAAGTACTGTAACTGCGTGTACCCTTTGTTCATTAGATTATTTAATTAGTTTGTATGTTGCTTATTGGGCAGGACAGCTGTAGGCTGAAATAAGGATAGAGATGGAGAGGATAGAGAGAAACCAGAGAGCAAACCCATAACACTGAGGTGGTACAGCCACATGCATTGCCTTACACCACTATGCCTCCAGCAAGCATGTTTGATTTTCTATTTACAAGTACCCTATGTAACTTTTCAGGTTGGGTGCTTGTCTCCATGGAGATATGGAGATATGGGCCTGAAAAGTACCTTAACATGCATCCTTACTGTGAGCGGCCTTGCCAGTCCATGCATATGACTGTTTATGCTGGAGATGGATACATGTGACACCATACTATGGAAAAGTCCAGGCAAAGCAACATCTTTTTTATTTTATATTTTTATGAATGAATGAACTCGCAATCCAAAATTGTGATCTAAAAAAAGAGATTGTCCATATTTAGAAAGCAAAATATTTCTCCACCTGTTCGTGGCGGTGGCACCAGGAAAGCTAAAATCCCAAATTAAGCATTCAGTTGAGTTTAAGACTGAGATATCTGCGTATCTTGTTGAAGCACTCTAAGGCCACAGACCCTCACATGTGCCCAAGCTGCTCACAGCGCAGCCACTTAAATCCTCCTGTCTTTTAACACCTTATTTTTTCTAATTTTTTTCTACCTTTCATTCAAAGCAGAGTCTGATGCTAAAAACAACACATTAAGGCTTTTTATTGCATCTTATTTCTGCCTTACCAGGGGTGCCATGTTTCTTGATATCAGATATATTGTGAAATGTGTGAATGAAACAAAACACTACTCCAGCTATATTTTTGTTGAGATTACATTTTATTTTATGCAATATTTCAGACACTATTATTATTATTATTTAGTTTATTTATGAGACAGGGACAGTGCACAATATACACTGACCTTCGCAAAATTCAGCACAAAAAGGTAAGTCTTAAGCAATTGCTAAGCCGTAAATATGTTTTGGTTTTAAAATGGCCTGTTTAGCAATCCATTTAAAATGCATTTCAATGAGGTTTCTCACATCCCTGTGCTGTCTCCACTGTCCCCAGGTGCATAAGAAAGTCCGTGAAGACTCGGACATGGCTCAGGAGTCGCTGCAATGCCTGGCCCAGCTGGCCTCCATGCACGGGCCTATCTTCCCAGATGAGAGCGCCCAAGTGTCCTACCTGGGCCATATGGTGGAGGGGCTGCTCGGCATGATCAACGGGTTAGTGTCCCTAAACTGCACCACACACTCCAGACAACTTCTGTAACTGCAGGGATTTCTATTAAAGCTAAAGACATTGGGTATTAGAATTGGTACTGCGTATCGAGTCTATTCCTTAGTATCAAAATCGTGACAACACTACTAACTAGACCACAATACATAAAATTGTAAGTACAGTTAGTTTAATATTGACACATAATTAATGACAGTATGAGTAAAAACTCAAAATCCAAACTTTCTGGCTCAGTTAAATCGTGCCTGCTGTGGACACCTGTCCACTGGATTGCTGGTCTTTTCCTCTCAAATCCATGAGAGTAACTTGAATGTGTGAATGTGTGTGTGGTTTGCTGCATGAAGGCTCAGGTATAAATAACATGTGTGATTGTGACCAATGGGATCTGCACTGTAATCTCCTATTTTCAGCCTGGTTTTCCTATGGCCTCATTGGACAGCTATGTGCAGCCGGACAGCCCCAGCGCTCGCCTGGTTTATGGGGGCGGCTTATAGGCTCTGGAAGCACTGTTTTATCACTCCACAGCCTTGCTTTTTGCAAACAAAAGAAAATGGATGGCTTGTAAAATTGCTATGGTAATGATGTAAAATGGATTTAAGTCTTGCCATGAGTTAAAAAGTTTAATACAACCTTCACAAAGAGCAAATTTTCTTTCTTTAAAGGGTTCATATTAAACTATTTTCTTATCTGTTATAATGTTTGTTCATCAAAAACATACCTAGAGTTGTGTTTTGTGTCTTTCACACATGTTTAACACACAACCCTGCACCAGCAGTGGGCATAACAGGGTTTAACAATTAGATCTACAAAAAGGATTGATGTAAAACTGATGTAATAACATTGCCATGAAACAAAAATGGAGAAACCTGCAGTGTGGTCATAGTCTGGAGGCAGATTTTTTTCTGTTGTTGATGTGTGGGTGGTGCTTACAGGATGGAGATGGAGGACTCGGAGGCCATGGGCATCGCTAACATTGTGTCAAACCTGATCAGCATGTTCCCCCGCAGCACGCTCACCGCGCTCCCACCCGATCTCTTCTCCTCCTTCATCAACTGCCTCACTCTGCTTACCTGCTCATTCGGACGCAGCGCCGCCCTGGAGGAAACGGTGAGTGGGGACACCTTCTGAAGCACTAGGGTTACACGCACAGGTTAGAGGATGCTCTTGATCCAATTGTGGTGCTGTTTTTCCAGACCATTTATTGCATGCTTGCACTTTGTAGATATAATGGTGAATAGAACAGCGCGAAAAACCTCAGTCCAAATTTTAGATGATCCAACCACAGCACGTGTCCTTGTGTGGTTCTGGCTGGTCAAGTAAGCGCTGAAGAGGGAGTGATGGAGGGAGCACAGGGAGCTAAGGTAGCAAAGGGAGGGTTGAACCAGAGCATAAAAAATGCAAGTGAAGGTAACATGGTGATCAAATATGTTTTGAATGTAAAATATCCCCTTTTTAACCACTTCAAATCAAGTTCACTTGTGTTAATATTGACCAGTACTCGGCACATGCCTAACTAGTTTGCCAAAATATTTACTATCCATAAAAAAAGCTGAACATGCGCATGCATCAATGCGTTTTGGTGACAGTGTTTATGGAGGGTTGTGCATGTGCAAGCTGTATGTTTTGTTCAGTAGATACTGGCTATGTTGTTGTAAGGCGACCTTGAGTGTCCAGAAAGATGCCTCATAAATAAAATATTATTATTATTATTATGTATAATATTATAAATTATAATTTTGATGATGAAACAACATTATACCAGAGATCAGAAAATATCCATCCATTTTCTTCCTATCTGGGGCCGGGTCACGGGGGCAGCAGTCTAAGCAGGGACTCCCAGACTTCCTTCACCCTCCAGCTCCTTTGGCGAGGCGTTCCCAGGCCAGCCGAGAGACGTGTAGTCCCTTTAGCGTGTCCTGGATCCCAGGGTCTCTTTCCAGTGGGACAAGCTCAGAACACCTCCCAAGGGAGGCGCTCAGGAGTCATGGAGGAGCAGCAGCTCTGCTCCAAGTCCCTCCTGTGTGACTGGGCTCCTCACCCTATTTCTAAGGGAGCTTCCGGCCACTCTCCGGAGGAAACTCATTTCGACCACCTGTCAGTCTCACGCTCCATCCTCCCCTCACTCCGCTAGTTGAGATCTAGAATAGTCCTGTTGTAGACATGCTTTAGGGCTGGTTTAGATCCAAATCATTATATTAAAGGGCCATTCTCCATCACTACCCTGGTTAATATTGGTATTGGAGCTGAAAAAGCTGAATGGGTGCATCCCTACTTCCAAAATAATGCTCCTCTGATTCTGTGTGTGCAGTTGGACAAAGATGACATGGTGTACATGGAGGCGTACGAGCGTCTGCTAGACTCTTGGCTCACTCTGGTGCGGGACGAGCAGCACTTCCCTCGGGGTTGCTTGGACCAGCCTGCTGTGCAGGTCTTCAACGCCTACATCCAGTGCCACCTGGCTGCACCCGATGGCACCCGCAACATGGTGAGACCCTCAGCCATGTGTGCCACTCATAATATGAGCCCTTCAAATACAACACAGCCAATACACAACTGCTGCAGAAACCATGTTGTGGGGATATATAATAAGATGCAGTTTGAATAGCAAATTGGCACAAGCTTTGTTTTAGACTATTCAGAGATATATTTACAGTATTTCCCCAGGCCATCTGGGGACCCTCTGAAATGAACTCTTTGAAAACACATCAGATCTCAATGTGAAAACACAATCTGTTGTCTGTATAAATAAATAAAATAAATCTGGACAGGGCAATGTCCTAAGAACAAAAGGATGGTCCTCTTTTAATGCAAATGAACAACAGGTGAACTAGAGTGGTAACAGTGACACAAGCCCTAAAACAGGACTGATTTTGCATGTGGAGGTCAGTTCAAGTTTCCCCCTCTTTTCTGGCTGGTTTTCCACTAGTTCTGCTTTGGCTACAGTGATTATGACCACTGGGAGTAGGAGGCTATTCCTGAACCCTACAGAAGATGCACAGATTGTCCAACCTCCAGAACATGGAGGAGATTTCAGGAGATGAGCAGTTACTCTAGGAGAGCTGGACAGGGCCTTAGGAGGTCCTCAACCCATCAGCAGGACCAATATCTGCTCCTTTGTGCAGGAGAAACAGGTTGACCTGTCATACAGAATGACCTCCAGCAGAACACTGGTGTGAATGTCTCTGCACAATCAGAAACAGACTTCATAAGGGCTGTACTCACCACCAAACACCGTGGAGCTCCATTGGCATTTGCCCTGTGCTTTCCACAGATGAGAGCAGGTTCACCTGTGACAGACGCTCTGCTGCCTGCACCATGGTTCACATGAGCGGTTTGGTGGTGGGTCAGTGATGGTCTGGGGAGGCAGATCCATGGAGGGACACACAGACTTCTACTGAGTAGAAAACACCCGTCTGGCACCATTAAGTATCGGGATAAAATCCTTGAGTCCATTGTCAGACCCTACACTGTGCAGGAGGTCCTGGGTTCCTCCTGATGCACCACAGTGCCCGGCCTCATGTCAGTCTGCAGCAGAACCTGGAGGATGGAGGGACTGATACAGTTGAATGGCCCTCACGATCATCTGACTTAAACCTGATAGAAAACCTCTGAGACATTATGTTTGGGTCCATCAGATGCTCCAGGTTGCTCCTCAGACTCTACAGGAGCTCAGGGATGCTCTTACACAGATCTGGGAGGACGTCCCACAAAACACCAGCCATCGCCTCATTAGGAGCATGACACGACTGTCAAACATGAACACAAGCACATGGGGCCACACAAGAGAGTGAGAAGCATTTTGAGGTACAGAAATTAAATTTAGGCAAAACGGACAAGCCTGCATGTCATTATTTCACTTTGATTTTCAGAGTGTCTATATAATGAAGCCCTCTGTGGCTGAAAATGTTATTTCCATTTAAAGACGTGGCATCCTTTTGTTCATTAGACATTGCCCTGTCCACATTTGTATAGATATCAGCTTTTTTTTTATGTTGAGAATCTGATGTTTTTGCATTTTTTTGAGCAGTTCATTATAGTATCAAAACTAGATACTCATTTGAGCAGGTATCACATCAAGTCTATTCCTTAGCATCAAAACTGAATTTGAACCGTTAGAATGTTATATAGACAACATTAGCTCAGTGTTACTGTACTTCTGAATGTGATATATTCTAAATTCTGCTACTTCCCAGTCTGCAAATGGCGTAGCCTCACACGATGAGGAGGAGATCAACGAGCTCCAGGAGGACGACCGCGAGCTCTTCTCAGGACAACTGTGCAGCATTGGCATGATGGGCCGTGTAGCAGCAGACCACTGCATCCCCCTCCTCACCAGGTATATACCCCCTCCTCACCGGGTATATACCCCCTCCTCACCGGGTATTTACCCCCCTCCTCCCGGGTTTATACCCCCGTCTTACCAAGGCTACATTCAGCTGTACAACACCTCACCATAATGTAACAAATAGCCCTAAGTCCTGTCAATCACTTTTTCATCTTTGCACTCCTCACGACATCTTGTATATTTGTATTACTCTATTTCTATATTTTAGTTTACTTGTACATACTGTATATATAATTATTCCTTATTTGACAACAGTCTCTTGCTATATTTGCTACTTATTTAGAATTTATTGTTACCATTTATATTGTTGCTCTTTGCCATTATATTGTGATGTGTGAGGTCCAAATAATTTCCCTTGTGGCTCAATAAAGTTTGTCTGAGACTAAGTATATTCCCTCCTCCTCAGCAGATATATGCCCTGCCCTCGCCAGGTATATACCCTTATCACCCTTACCCCTTATCACCAGGGACACACTTTTTCAGCCGGTTGTGTGTGTGTGTGTTCACAGCCTGTTGGAGGAACGGGTGACTCGGCTCCATGGGCAGCTCCAGAGGACACAGCAGCACCTCATGGCCTCCTCAGATTTGGGAACAGTCGACCGCAAAGTCCTGGACGACCTGTATGAGGACATCCACTGGCTCATCCTGGTCTCAGGTCAGTGCTCAGCACAGCTGTAATGTTGGGAGTCAAAACAAATGTGTGATTTGTCCAAAAATAAAAAATTATATTTTAAAGATTTAGCTCATCCAAGTGCTTTTCTTGGAATTCATTGGTCTGAATTTGTTGCTCTTCTGCTTTGACTGTGAACTTTCTCCCTATTGGTGGTCCCTAAATCTTTAAAATATGTCGATGGAGCCTTGAACGCAATAGTAGTCCACCCCAAATAATTAGAGTATCATGAAAAAGTTATAATTTTTTTGGTACTATTTTCAGAAAGTCAAACCCATATATTATGTAGACTCATATTTCATATACAATACTTTTTAAAAATAGAGTGGCTGCGGCTTATATACCGGTACACTCTATAGTCCGGAAAATACGGAGAAATGTCAGACTTCTGAAAAGTCTGATCATTTCTATGCACTCAGTACTTGGTTGTGCCTCCTTTGGCATGAATGACTGCATCAGTGCACCGTGGCATGGAGGAGGTCACCCTGTGGCACTGCTCAGGTGGAATGGAAGCCCAGGATGCTTTGACAGTGGCTTCAGGTCATCTGCATTGCTGCTCTTGTGTCTCTCATCTTCTACTTGACAATAGCTCAGAGATTCACCAAGATAACACCATGGTCTGTGAGCCATCTTCTGGTGCCTGTCCTGCTGGAAAATGAAATCAGCATGTCCATACAGCAGTCAGCAGAAGGAGCATGATGTGCTCTAAAATGTCCTGGTAGATGGCTGTGTTGACAGTGGAGAGAGGCCTTCACAGTGGACCAACACCAGCAGATGACACAGCAGCCCAGTCATCACTGACTGTGGAAACTTCACACTGAACATCAAGCAACATGGATTCTGTGCCTCTCCATTCTTCCTCCAGATGCAGGGATCTTGGTTTCCAAAAGAAATGTAAAATGTACTTTCATCAGAAAAGAGACTTTGGACCACTGAACAGTCCAGTTCTTTTTCTCCACAGTCCAGGTAAGACTTCTGACATGTCTCATGTCCCATAGAGGCTTCGTCTGTGTGGAGAGGCTCTTGATGCACTGACTCCAGCCTCATTCCACTCTTTATGAAGCTCCCTAAATGCTTCAGTGGATTTTGCTTGAGAATCCTCTCAAGGCTGCAGTCATCTCTTTTGCTGGTGCTTCTTTTCATACCACCCTCTCTTCTTCCACTCAGGTTTCTCTGAATACAGCACTCTGAGCAACCAGCTCATTTAGCAGTGACCTTTTGTGGCTTTCTCCTTGTGGAGGGTGTCGGTGACCCAGACTGAGAGACCATTTTAAGGCTCAGGAAACCGTTGCAGAAGTTTTGATATTCTAATTATTTGTGATGGACTAGTACGTATTAGAAACTTCCAACACAATACTGGCTGAATTTTCAAAGTATCATCTGGGGGCATTGATGTTTATCCTTACAGTGCGCCCCCTGGTAACTCTTGATGATAACGTTATTGTGCTTTGGCTCTTCTTAAAGATTATTTTCTAAAGATTAAAGCTGTGTTTTCAGGGTACGTTCTGGCGGATGACCCTCAGGGCGAGACTCCTGTCATCCCCTCTGAGGTCATGGACTTCTCCATCAAACATGCCACAGAGGTGGACATCAACACCACGCTGCAGATCTTGGGCTCTCCGGGTGAAAAGGCCTCCTCCATCCCAGGCTTCCACCGCACAGACTGTGTGATCAGGTCAGTCTCTTCCACTAGGCCTGTGCAGGTACTGTCTAAACCTCACGTTGACCAGAAGCCTTCCCTTCCTGACCCAACCCTACCAGACCTGACACAACCCCACCTAAGCCTGTGCACTTGGGCAGACAACTTGGGTTGTGTTAAGTTCCTTTTATGTTTTATTTGAGAAAGCTTTATATACTAATAACCTTAAGTATGGCGCATAGGTTGACCAGATTTTGAAAAATCAAAAACTGGGGCAGCCCGAGTTTGGGGTAATTGGTAATAGTAAAATTGTGAAACAAGTGCGTAATTAAGGAAAACCTTTTTGCACTCGGCCCATTCATGACTTACTCAGGACTAACATGTGAGTCAGTATAGTATAGTATATTTTATTTAGTCTAGTATATTTTACCTTAACAAATGAGAAATAATACCTCTCTTTACTGTTGGCAGGGATCAGATTGGTCAAAAAGAGGGACACTTGGACATTTCTTGCATAAATGTAGGACAAATCAATGGTTTTGGATAAATCTGCTGGGGCAGAGGACACAGGGCTCAAAACTGGGACTGTCCCGGGTAAATAGGGACGCCTGGTCACCCTAGTAGTGCAGTTATCTCCTGCACCAAAAGCACTTGTCCTTTGATGCAACCCTCATCCTCTCCCTAGAAAAAGAGCGCACTGATGGCTGCGTTCAGCATACAGGCGAAGCTGTCAGCCCTTTGTGGGAATGTTAAATGGCACCAGAGAGACTTGCTCAGAGGTGCTCTGCATCATAAAAGACCCCAGACCATTCAACCTCTAGTATCAAGACATGGTTCAAATCAGGGCTGGGCAAGAAAGTGTGCACAGTCTGTGATGGGTGTGTTTCTATGGTTCAGACTAGCTCCTGGGGGCAGCTTCTTTACTGTGTAACAGAATATTTGAGCCTCACGTTGACAAAAGTTTTTTTTTTTTTGTGGCAGGCTGCTGTCTGCGGTGCTGCGCACTTCTGAAGTGGAGTCCCGGGCCACCAGAGCCAGTCTGACGGAGCTGCTCAGTCCTCAGATGGGGAAAGACATCGTGTGGTTCCTCCGCCGTTGGACCAAGAGCTACCTGCTATTGGATGAGAAGCTGTACAAGCAGGTAGGGCTGTAGGCCTGTAATCTGGAAGTCAATGGTGTGATAGACAACCAATCATTTTATGTGTGTGTATGTATATATATATATATGTGTATGTATATATGTGTGTGTGTGTATATATGTGTGTGTGTGTATATATGTGTGTGTGTGTATATGTATAGATAGATAGATAGATAGATATAGTTATTTTTTCATAATTATATGTAAAAGACAAAACTCAAGTTGACTCTGTCTTTATATAAATACATTGTTTCCTAATACTTTTTCTGCATAAATCGTTTTTTTCATAAACTCCTGAGCATGTGTAGTCTTGTGACTGCAGATACATAGATTTGTAAACAAATCCATCAACAGCGAGGCAGGGTAGCACAGCTTCATCTGTGGTCTAAAGCAGTCTCCTGTCTTACAGATAAGCATCCCTCTGAACACAGCGTTTGGGGCGGACACAGAGGGCTCCAGGTGGATTGTGGGATATCTGCTGGAGAAGGTCATCAGTAACCTGTCAGTGTGGAGCTCTGAGAGTGAACTGGCCACTGACACAGTGGAGCTACTGGTTACTCTGGTGGAGAGAAGGGAGAGGTGACTCACAGCAATGCACACAACATACTAACACTAATGCTCCTAACAGCGCTCACATGGCTCCTTTTCAGTCAAGTCGTGCTACATTAGGTATATTGTGCTCCTGCCGTGTGGTTCGAACCTATGACACATGAGGGGCATTATTTTTTATTTTCAATTTGAAACTGCAAAGTCACATTCATGGAGTGTCACTGTATACATGGTTTTGTGCTAGTGTACTATGCTGGGAGTACTAAACATTTTGAAAGTGGAGTGTGCATGGCAGGACTCCCTTGAAAAAGAGATTAGTAATCTCAATGGGACTTTCCTGGTTAAATAAAGGTAAAAAAAAAAAAAAAAAAAAATTCAGAGAGCTGTATACCATCTACTACCACAGAGGCTCTAACTGTTGGATGTCTATGTGCAGGGCCAACCTTGTGGTGCAGTGTGAGGGCTGGTGGAGGCTGGCTAAGCAGTTTGCCAGCCGCAGCCCCCCACTCCACCTGCTGTCCAGCTCTGTGCAGAGGAGCCTCATGAAGGCACTGGTCCTGGGTGGCTTCGCTAACATGGACTCGGACACCAAGCAGCAGTACTGGGCAGAGGTAAAGTCTTGCTGCTCACATGTTGTTGCTTTACTGCTTCTGCTTTACTGCTCATTAGGAGATGCTCATGCTTCCTGTTGTCTGAGCAGGTCCTCCACCCACTGCAGCAGCGCTTTCACAACCTGATAAACCAGGAGAACTTTGCTCAGATGAGTCAGGAGGAGGCTGTGAAGCAGGAGATCATTGCCACACTGGAGGCTCTGTGTGGCATTGCAGAAGCCACACAGATTGACAATGTGGCTTCTCTCTTTTCCTTCCTCATGGACTTCCTGTCCAGCTGCATCGGACTCATGGAGGTACATGGACACACAGGAGTGGCTTTTAGAAGCTTTTAAAGGTTACACTCTTCCCTGATCTGTTAGAATGTTGTTTCCTCATTAAAACATACTTGGAGTTGTGTTTTGTTTCATTTACACATGTTTAACACACAAACCGTGCATATTTAGGCTGAGTTGTTCTCTCAAACTGAAAACACTCTTTTTCCACTCACTGTTCCACCTTGTGATGTCATGTAGTAATACAGGAAATGCTCCATTGTCTTTTTAAACTCCATACACCTTCACCAGAATCATTTGTATTATTTCAGACCTGGAATTGCCCATCTCAACTGAATTAAAGGAGCTGTTAAATTGAAAACTACATCTTCATGACATCACAAGATGGAACAAAGCATTTTGAGCTTTGGATAAGGCTTACTCAAACACGTTTCAATGAAACAAAACACAACTCCAGGCATTTTTAATATAATGTAGGACCTTTAATAATGTGGTCGCCAACACCTGCAGTAGTATTTTTGTGTTTTTATTTAGAATTCTAGAATAGAAGACTCAAATAAAATGAATGCATGACCTATGACCTGTTGCAGGTGTACAGCAACACTCCAGAGACCGTGAACTTGATCATTGAGGTGTTTGTGGAGGTGGCTCACAAACAGATCTGCTACCTGGGAGAGGTACTTTGTGTCTAATCACTGTAGCACTGCTCTACTCCTACACTACTACAGTAGATTGGATTTCTGAATGGCTACGTCTAACTTTGTGTCCCTGGTGTGTGTATGTGTGGTGCAGAGCAAGTCCATGAGGTTGTATGAAGCCTGCCTGACGCTGCTGCAGGTTTACTCCAAGAACAACCAGAGCCGAAAGCGCGGAGACTCCACAGCCGAGGAGGACCAGTACCAAGACCTGCTTCTCATCATGGAGCTGCTCACCAACCTGCTGTCCAAGGAGTTCATTGACTTCAGTGACACAGGTCAGCCAGGAGGACTTTGAGTCCTCTTTAGTTTTTTGTTTGTTTTCTCGTGGTAAAATTTACATCCTTATATTACAAATATTTTGGAGGATTTTGGATTACTACTAATGGTACAATATAATTGTACTTACTTACCAAGGATATAAAGGTATAGTAAAGAATTGCCTAGAACCTGAGGCGGCACACAAGTGCCAGACTCAGCTTAGGGGGAACCACTGGTTTATACTAGTCAAATAATCATTCTTACATGTACAAATATGTTAAGTTTGAGTGGTGCAGGACTTAGAATGAAAATCAGTTAGTTTGGCTTTTGTGTATGTCTTTTTTGTGACAAAAATAACTGTTTTTTTTGTTGTATTTGATATATTTTATCTGCAAATGTTCTCCTAAAAGTGTCTCTAAATATGAGTGGACAGAATGAAGTGCGCCTGCTGTTGCAGTTGCTGTTGCAGTTGTTGACCTGAAAGTGGTGTGGTGTTTCAGATGAAGTATTCCGGAGCCAGGACCAGGGAGCCTCGGCCGGGCGCAGTGTGTCGGCAGCAGATGTGGTTCTGTACGGAGTCAACATAGTGTTACCACTCATGTCACAGGACCTGCTCAAGGTATGTCCCAGGACCTGCCCAGGGTCTGTTTGAATCTGAAACTGGGCCACAGAACATCATAAACCAAAATCTGAACTTGGGATAGTCCAACCATAACCCCTAATTTGAATCACATGAAAATAGAAAAATCCTGTGACATTCAGAACAAAATATATTACTACTTTTTACTGAGATATATTAGACTTTTGCTAAAGGTTCATTCAGTCTTCAGTTATAAACTTAGCTGTTCTTTTAGTCAGACTGGAGCGTTTGTTTACCTGCTTTACAAGATTTGGCTACTTCCTGCAGCCTTCTTCAGATGTGTCACATGATGGAAGGAACTTAATTCATTAATTAATGAATCATTGCATTTATATAGCGCCTTTCAAGACACCCAAAGCTCTTTACAGTTCATTCTTCATTCACTCACACTGAGTGTTCGTAAACTACTATTTTAGCCACAGCTGCCCTGGGACAGACTGCACCATCGGCCCCTCCGACCACCACCATCACTCACTCACACACACTCCACTTTCATACTAAGCAATGTGGGTGAAGTGCCTTGCTTAAGGACATAACAGTGGTTTTTGTAACTGGCACCCCATTGAAATGGCACAGATAAACAATAAAAGAAGCAGAACAGGAAAATCTGAAATCAGCTCCAGTGTCAGGGTCATCCGGGCCATCGAGCTATGCAAACGAGGTCCAAGGAGCATAAACCATGTTGAGGGAGCATACACCCTATCACACATATGTGATGAAGTCCTAAAGAAGGCGTCTTTAGGACTGTCTGCCACTGTCTGGCAAAGTCAAGTAACGCAGCCTACAATAATAATAATAATAATAATAATAATAATAATAATAATAATAATAATAATAATAATAATGAATCTTTATTTCTAAAGCACTTTTAAAAACAAGGTTTACAAGGTGCTATACTGACAGCAAAGAACAATGCAAAAAGTATAAAAATAGGATACAGAAAGCAAAAAGACAAAATCAAAAAAGTGGCCATACCAGTTTGTTAAAGCCTGATCCCGTCAGATCTCAGAAGCTCAGCAGGGCCTGGTTAGTACTTGGATGGAGACACTGGGAATTCCAGGTGCCACAGGGGGGCGCCAGACACAAAAAATTTTTTGTTGTGTCCTTAGGCAAGACACTTCACCCACATTGCCTAGTATGAAAGTGGTGTGTGTGAGTGATGGTGGTGGTCGGAGGGGCCGATGGGGCAGATTGGAGCCTCACTTCTGTCAGTCTGTCCCAGGGCAGCTGTGGCTACAGGAGTAGTTTACACCACTGAGTGTGGAGTGAATGAAGAATGAAAGGCGCTATGTAAATGCAATGATTAATTAATGATTCATTTAAAAAAATAGGATCAAACTATTAAAATAATTATGAGGCTACAGGAAATAGCCAAAACATGTAAAGCAGGTAACCAAACACCTGACTAAAAGAACCACCAATTCTATGAGATAAATTAGAGTTTGGTGCTTCCATTTTTGTTTCTGAAATCTGCACTGTTTTTAGTCCTCTTTTAACGTAAGCCACCATGATTGTTTTTACCTGAACGAACCATGTGTCTCTGGTTACTCCACCCGTCAATCACGCCTATCTGAAATCGGGGAGATGGGAAACTGGTCCAGACCCATTCATTGTTGTTTGTAAAGTTTTAGGTCTTTCTGTGTAGAGTATGCATGTTTTCTATGTGTGCTCCAGTTTCACCTCCCACTTAAAACATGTACAATAAGCTCCTCCCCTCTGGGGGTCATCTCTCTTGTTCACGGAAGTGCTTGCCTCGTGGTCTTGCACATTCACGTGAGCAGCATTATGGGTAAGTCTTTTGCTCTTCTCCTTTCAGTTCCCTTCACTGTGTAACCAGTACTACAAGCTCATCACGTTTATCTGTGAGATCTTTCCAGAGAAGATCCCTCAGTTGCCTGAAGAGCTCTTCAAAAGCCTCATGTTCTCCTTGGAGCTGGGCATGACCTCGTATCCTTGACACTTCCTCTGGAAGAGCTCTGTAGGGCCATTTCTCACACATCACCACGAGATGCTTTACTGAACGTTTCACATCAGGGAGGTTTCACATCACCATCTGCTAGTAACAAAATATCAAAACAAAAATCAGCCTTACAAATGATAGTTTTAAATCATGATTAGAATTATTGTATTGTAATACACACAATTGTACTTGTATAAAATAGCATGTTTTAGGTAAATGTTTAATAACACCATGGTGATAGTTGTGTTCACAAAACTCTAGAGCCACACCTGAGCTGTGTGTGGGTCCACTCCCTCTGCTCATCCCCTCCTCCTCCCTCCTTAGCTCATCCTCCACTCTTCTGTTCTCTTCATAAATCCATAAAACCAACTTACTTTCTCCCATCGGTATTCAACAAGTCTCATTGTTGACTTCATCCTGTTTCAAAAGACTTTTTGAAATGAAAAGATATGAACTATTAATTGCTGCTATGGCAACAGTCCCAATGCCACTAGTCCTCAGCCCTGGGTTCCTTGGATTCCTTAACTATGTGCAGTATGAGCTCTGAGATCAGTCAGTTGTGTCTGGAGGCACTCTCTCCACTAGCGGAGCACTGCGCCAAGAGTCCAGACAAGGACACACCCCTGTGCCACGCCACCCAGCATTTCCTGAAAGTGAGTGACAGCTTCTGCACCGAACACACTCCCATAGTCCTCTACACTGTTGGCTAACAGACTCTGCCTTGTTCACAGTTGGTGTTTGACATGTTGCTGCTCCAGAAGCACAACACAGAGATGACTGTGGCAGCAGGAGAAGCCTTCTACTCCCTTGTGTGTTTACATCAGGTGAGTGTGTATGAAGCAGGGGACAGTCCCTAAGACTGTTTGTAAATGAAGCCATACACACAACCAAAGCCGCTGCTGAAGCTTCCCTGTGCTGAGTGCATTTGTTTGTGTCTAGGCGGAGTACAATGAGCTGGTACAGACCCTGCTCTCCACGCAGAGGGACGCAGTCATCTACCAGCGCCTTACAGATGCCTTCCGCCAGCTGACGGCCAGCAGCTCCCCTCCCACTATGGACCGCAAGCAGAAGCTGGCCTTCCTCAAGAGCCTGGAGGAGTTTGTGGCCAATGTGGGTGGCCTCCTGTGTGTTAAGTAGCCTTGAGAGCAAGCAGTGACTGGTCCACCTGCCTGCGCAGCGCCTGCGCAGCACCTGCACAGTGCCCCCTCCCCTCACATGAGACATTTTCTATAGATGGGTGAGAGGCCAAGACCCCTGGTGTGCTGTGCTACCCACAGGAAGTGCATATCCCTGTTGTGGAGTGCACTGAGGCCACAGCACCCTCCGCCGCTCTCCAAGTGTACTGCAGTGAAGGGCTGCTCAGGGGAAACCCATAGTTTATACTGGACTCTGGTAGTCAAGAGAATTGAGGGATAGAGATGGTCGGCCAAGAAGTGATGTTTGAGCGTAGAAACTGATACCATTAAAAATATACAGGGATCTAAAGAAGGATTTTAAATCGAAGCAGAGAAGACCATTTCCACAGACAACATGGATGCCAAAATGGATTTACACAATATGTTCTGATTGCTTTGTTTAATTTCCATTTCCACAAATTGTATAAAAATGTTTTAAAAAATCTGAATATGTAAACACTCAGATGGAGGCCTGCGGTCTGTACAATTTTATATATATATATATATATAAAAAAAAAATCAAATCAACCTGATCAGTGTTCTTTAGTCTAACTATATTAAGCTGATGTCAGATATCATTGATGACTATTGACTTTAGAATAATGTGTGACACTGTCATTTCCCTTTCTGCTTATTCTGCGATCAGATACATTTTTTTAAGTTGAAATATCCATAACAACCACCTTTGATTAGATTGTAGAGCTGTGCAGTGTAGTGCAGGTTTTGTTCTGTGTTCTGACCCCGCAGTGCCTTTCTCTTCTGAATGATAAACATGTCAAAAGTGCCTGTCGTGACCACGTGACCAACCAAAAAGGACACTAAAGCTGTATATATGTATTATGAATCCACTAATGTGTTATTCAAAGTGACTGGAATGTTTTTTTATTGCCAATAGAAGGTGCTTCATGATCAGACTGTGGTGGTATGACTGGTCTATAGGTCGCTGATGGTTGCAGTATTGAAGTGCTGATCAGAGGAGAAAAAAAGGACTTTACACAAGTTGCCAGAGACTCACATTTCAAAGATGCACTGGAGTTAGAACATCTGAAGGAGCTGATCACCAGGGCACTGGCTCAGAAAACCTGTTTTCCATCAAGTGTACATAAAGTTGTAATAAAAAAATGCTTTTTTAAATTTTTATTTCAGTATTAACACATCATCACTGTGGTGACTAGATGCTCACAAAAAGGCATTTCAAAATGTGCAATCAAACTGTGTTGTCACTGAAGTGTAAATGGTCATAAAGCGGTATTAACAAAATATTACATTTTAAGACAGCAGAGTGTAACCTATAATGGTAGACTACACTTAGTTTACCTCACAAAAGGACTTAATCAAATCATGAGTGACCTGTTCTATTGGCTTTAATCTGCTCTAGACTTCACCATAGAATAACAGGCAGTGAGTGGGGAGAGTGAGAGTGTTTCTCTGAGGTTTAGAGCAGAGCACAGCCCAGAGAGGGCCGTCTACCAGGCAAATGTTAGCTGAATATTTGTCTCTGGAATAGCCAGGTGAGACACAATACGCATAAAATAATAATCACAGTCAATCCAAGCCAGTATTCTCATGTCTAATCACTGAGTGATTGACCCATAGATTGTATAAAGAATAGATTTAGATATGCGCTCTAAGGATGGAGCAGACACCATCAACATGGCCTTGAAAGTAGCGTAACCTTGGTATCCGAGCAACCGTCAGAGCCAAACAAGTAAGAAAACTAGCTCTCAGACCTCTAGCTAGATCACACATGGTTCTATGATAGATCACACATAGTTCTATGATAGATCACATATAGTTCTATGATAGATCACATAGTTCTATGATGGATCACACATAGTTCTATGATAGATCACATATAGTTCTATGATAGATCACACATAGTTCTATGATAGATCACATATAGTTCTATGATAGATCACATAGTTCTATGATAGATCACATAGTTCTATGATGGATCACATATAGTTCTATGATAGATCACATAGTTCTATGATAGATCACACATAGTTCTATGATAGATCACATATAGTTCTATGATAGATCACATAGTTCTATGATAGATCACAAATAGTTCTATGATAGATCACATATAGTTCTATGATAGATCACACAGTTCTATGATAGATCACACAGTTCTATGATAGATCACATATAGTTCTATGATAGATCACATAGTTCTATGATAGATCACAGTTCTATGATAGATCACATAGTTCTATGATAGATCACACATAGTTCTATGATAGATCACACATAGTTCTATGATAGATCACATAGTTCTATGATAGATCACATATAGTTCTATGATAGATCACATAGTTCTATGATAGATCACACATAGTTCTATGATAGATCACACATAGTTCTATGATAGATCACATATAGTTCTATGATAGATCACATATAGTTCTATGATAGATCACATAGTTCTATGATAGATCACACATAGTTCTATGATAGATCACATATAGTTCTATGATAGATCACACATAGTTCTATGATAGATCACATATAGTTCTATGATAGATCACACATAGTTCTATGATAGATCACACATAGTTCTATGATAGATCACATATAGTTCTATGATAGATCACATAGTTCTATGATAGATCACATATAGTTCTATGATAGATCACACATAGTTCTATGATAGATCACACATAGTTCTATGATAGATCACATATAGTTCTATGATAGATCACATAGTTCTATGATAGATCACACATAGTTCTATGATAGATCACATATAGTTCTATGATAGATCACATAGTTCTATGATAGATCACATATAGTTCTATGATAGATCACATAGTTCTATGATAGATCACACATAGTTCTATGATAGATCACATATAGTTCTATGATAGATCACACATAGTTCTATGATAGATCACATATAGTTCTATGATAGATCACATAGTTCTATGATAGATCACACATAGTTCTGTGATAGATCACATATAGTTCTATGATAGATCGCATATAGTTCTATGATAGATCACATAGTTCTATGATAGATCACACATAGTTCTATGATAGATCACATATAGTTCTATGATAGATCACATAGTTCTATGATAGATCACATATAGTTCTATGGTAGATCACATAGTTCTATGATAGATCACACATAGTTCTTTGATAGATCACATATAGTTCTATGATAGATCACATATAGTTCTATGATAGATCACATATAGTTCTATGATAGATCACATAGTTCTATGATAGATCACATATAGTTCTATGATAGATCACATAGTTCTATGATAGATCACATATAGTTCTATGATAGATCACATAGTTCTATGATAGATCACACATAGTTCTATGATAGATCACATATAGTTCTATGATAGATCACATATAGTTCTATGATAGATCACATATAGTTTTATGATAGATCACATATAGTTCTATGATAGATCACATATAGTTCTATGATAGATCACACATAGTTCTATGATAGATCACATATAGTTCTATGATAGATCACACATAGTTCTATGATAGATCACATATAGTTCTATGATAGATCACATAGTTCTATGATAGATCACACATAGTTCTATGATAGATCACATATAGTTCTATGATAGATCACACATAGTTCTATGATAGATCACATATAGTTCTATGATAGATCACACATAGTTCTATGATAGATCACACATAGTTCTATGATAGATCACATATAGTTCTATGATAGATCACATAGTTCTATGATAGATCACATATAGTTCTATGATAGATCACACATAGTTCTATGATAGATCACACATAGTTCTATGATAGATCACATATAGTTCTATGATAGATCACATAGTTCTATGATAGATCACACATAGTTCTATGATAGATCACATATAGTTCTATGATAGATCACATAGTTCTATGATAGATCACATATAGTTCTATGATAGATCACATAGTTCTATGATAGATCACACATAGTTCTATGATAGATCACATATAGTTCTATGATAGATCACACATAGTTCTATGATAGATCACATATAGTTCTATGATAGATCACATAGTTCTATGATAGATCACACATAGTTCTATGATAGATCACATATAGTTCTATGATAGATCGCATATAGTTCTATGATAGATCACATAGTTCTATGATAGATCACACATAGTTCTATGATAGATCACATATAGTTCTATGATAGATCACATAGTTCTATGATAGATCACATATAGTTCTATGGTAGATCACATAGTTCTATGATAGATCACACATAGTTCTTTGATAGATCACATATAGTTCTATGATAGATCACATATAGTTCTATGATAGATCACATAGTTCTATGATAGATCACACATAGTTCTATGATAGATCACATATAGTTCTATGATAGATCACATAGTTCTATGATAGATCACATATAGTTCTATGATAGATCACATAGTTCTATGATAGATCACATATAGTTCTATGATAGATCACATAGTTCTATGATAGATCACACATAGTTCTATGATAGATCACATATAGTTCTATGATAGATCACATATAGTTCTATGATAGATCACATATAGTTTTATGATAGATCACATATAGTTCTATGATAGATCACATATAGTTCTATGATAGATCACACATAGTTCTATGATAGATCACATATAGTTCTATGATAGATCACATAGTTCTATGATAGATCACACATAGTTCTATGATAGATCACATATAGTTCTATGATAGATCACATATAGTTCTATGATAGATCACATAGTTCTATGATAGATCACATATAGTTCTATGATAGATCACATAGTTCTATGATAGATCACACATAGTTCTATGATAGATCACACATAGTTCTATGATAGATCACATAGTTCTATGATAGATCACATATAGTTCTATGATAGATCACATATAGTTCTATGATAGATCACACATAGTTCTATGATAGATCACATATAGTTCTATGATAGATCACATAGTTCTATGATAGATCACACATAGTTCTATGATAGATCACACATAGTTCTATGATAGATCACATATAGTTCTATGATAGATCACATAGTTCTATGATAGATCACATATAGTTCTATGATAGATCACATAGTTCTATGATAGATCACACATAGTTCTATGATAGATCACATATAGTTCTATGATAGATCACATATAGTTCTATGATAGATCACATAGTTCTATGATAGATCACACATAGTTCTATGATAGATCACATATAGTTCTATGATAGATCACACATAGTTCTATGATAGATCACACATAATTCTATGATAGATCACATATAGTTCTATGATAGATCACATATAGTTCTATGATAGATCACATAGTTCTATGATAGATCACACATAGTTCTATGATAGATTACATAACATATAGTTCTATGATAGATCACATATAGTTCTATGATAGATCACATAGTTCTATGATAGATCACATATAGTTCTATGATAGATCACATAGTTCTATGATAGATCACACATAGTTCTATGATAGATCACATATAGTTCTATGATAGATCACACATAGTTCTATGATAGATCACATATAGTTCTATGATAGATCACATAGTTCTATGATAGATCACATATAGTTCTATGATAGATCACATAGTTCTATGATAGATCACACATAGTTCTATGATAGATCACATAGTTTTATGATAGATCACATATAGTTATATGATAGATCACATAGTTCTATGATAGATCACATATAGTTATATGATAGATCACATAGTTCTATGATAGATCACACATAGTTCTATGATAGATCACATATAGTTCTATGATAGATCACATATAGTTCTATGATAGATCACACATAGTTCTATGATAGATCACATAGTTCTATGATAGATCACACATAGTTCTATGATAGATCACATATAGTTCTATGATAGATCACATAGTTCTATGATAGATCACACATAGTTCTATGATAGATCACATATAGTTCTATGATAGATCACATATAGTTCTATGATAGATCACACATAGTTCTATGATAGATCACATATAGTTCTATGATAGATCACATAGTTCTATGATAGATCACATATAGTTCTATGATAGATCACATAGTTCTATGATAGATCACACATAGTTCTATGATAGATCACATATAGTTCTATGATAGATCACACATAGTTCTATGATAGATCACACATAGTTCTATGATAGATCACATATAGTTCTATGATAGATCACATAGTTCTATGATAGATCACACATAGTTCTATGATAGATCACATATAGTTCTATGATAGATCACATAGTTCTATGATAGATCACACATAGTTCTATGATAGATCACATATAGTTCTATGATAGATCACATATAGTTCTATGATAGATCACACATAGTTCTATGATAGATCACATATAGTTCTATGATAGATCACATAGTTCTATGATAGATCACATATAGTTCTATGATAGATCACATAGTTCTATGATAGATCACACATAGTTCTATGATAGATCACATATAGTTCTATGATAGATCACACATAGTTCTATGATAGATCACATATAGTTCTATGATAGATCACACATAGTTCTATGATAGATCACATAGTTCTATGATAGATCACATATAGTTCTATGATAGATCACACATAGTTCTATGATAGATCACATATAGTTCTATGATAGATCACATAGTTCTATGATAGATCACATATAGTTCTATGATAGATCACATATAGTTCTATGATAGATCACACATAGTTCTATGATAGATCACATATAGTTCTATGATAGATCACATATAGTTTTATGATAGATCACATATAGTTCTATGATAGATCACATAGTTCTATGATAGATCACATATAGTTCTATGATAGATCACATAGTTCTATGATAGATCACATATAGTTCTATGATAGATCACATATAGTTCTATGATAGATCACATATAGTTCTATGATAGATCACATAGTTCTATGATAGATCACATATAGTTCTATGATAGATCACACATAGTTCTATGATAGATCACATATAGTGCTATGATAGATCACACATAGTTCTATGATAGATCACATATAGTTCTATGATAGATCACATATAGTTTTATGATAGATCACATATACTTCTATGATAGATCACATAGTTCTATGATAGATCACATATAGTTCTATGATAGATCACATATAGTTCTATGATAGATCACATACACCACTTTCATACTAGGCAATGTGGGTGATGTGTCTTGCCTAAGGACACAAGGACAGTTTTGCCACTGGCAGGAGGCTGTGGCACCTGGAATTCCCAGTGTCTCCATCCAAGTACTAACCAGGCCCTGCTGAGCTTCTGAGATCTGACGGGATCAGGCTTTGACAAGCCGGTATGACCACATTGTGTAAAGTTATGTAAAGTGACATATAATGGTGTATTTGTGTGCTGCTAATGCAGAACTCTACATTAGAGAGACATTTGTCTCTGAATTATGGACATGAATATTCATTCTCCTTAAAAACACTGCGCTGGTCGATATTTTATACAGAATTAAATGATGTTTGTGTCGGTACAACATACGGACGTCGATAATTCTCCTGTTTACGCCTATTACTTTAAAATAATAATGTATTAATAACAATTCAGGATTAGATCGCATGTGTTTGGTAGAACATGAGAATTCGAGTGTACAGGTAAATATAACAAGAGCTCCTCCAGCGGGGCAAAATACGCCCGTACTTTGAATTATTGTATATAGAATTAAGTTAGAATTTGTCAAACCTAGTTAAAGATGAATTGTTGGTGCAGTTTGGAAGTTTGACATTCCTAGGTGAGACGGTTGTCGAGTTAGAGCGCGGACAAGAAATTGTCCACAGACAGACGGACAGACGGACAGACGGACGGACGGATAATCAATAGGGAAATCTGGCTCTTGCAGTAGGAGTATGAGTATGACATCATCACATTCTAGAATCGGAATTCCACCAATCAGATTGCAGCAACAGAACTTAAAGACACTACAAAGCTTTGAAGTGTCCACAGACGGATGGACGGACAGACGGACGGACGGACAGACAGACGGACAGACAGACAGCGCCATACCATAATACGTCCCGTCTTATTACAACGGGCGTATAAAAAGAGGAAATTCTAATGCTATGTCCAGCTCCCTGTTCGTTTGGTCTGTTTTTGTCTGAGTTCTTAAAAGTCTGCACTCACATGTCTGCAATATGGGACATTCTTTCCTGCAGGTTACCATGGTGACGGTCTCTTGCGTCTCATGCTAGCTCCTTGGTCCCGCCCCTTAGCAGCGGTTGTGTGGCGGTGACACAGAAAGCTAACCCTGTGAACACAACCGTCTGCAGGACTCACAAATGGAGAATGTCCTTTTGGCCGTGGAAGATGACGACCTTTACTCGGGTTATAACGACTCCAACCTCGCCTTCGACACGGAGGTGAGTTCACAGGGGCTCGGTTAGCTTCGGGATTAGCCAAAGTGGATTAACCGCTAACCTAACAAACATGTCATCTTTATGCATTTTTCATGAAAACTTTTAAGGAAGCATTAAACAACGAGGAGCCGCGCGTTTTACACTTTTATACCCCAAACAATCACCCAAGCATCAATCACTACTGTGACTCCTGAGCGACTTTCCAGTCTGAAAACTCAAGGACAATATTCATTCAACCATACAAGCATTCATTCTGTTTAGGTGTTGGATTTTCAACAAAAAGGTGACTAACAGAAAAGCTGTTGGCTACCTTATACCTTTTGTTTACCTATAGAAGAGATGGGAAATTTCTGAGTTGAAATGATCCAAATGATTCTAGTGAAGGTGTATGGAGTTTTAAAACACAGTGGAGCATTTCCTGTACTGCCACATGACATCACAAGGTGGAACAGAGTGTTTTCTGTTTTAGAGAACTCAGCGTAAAGATACAGCATTTGTGTGTTCAACATAATTGAATGAAACAAAACAGGACTCCAGGTATGTTTGTGATGAATAAACCACATTATTATATAGATCAGAAAATATAGTGTATCCTTTTAATTACAAAAACAACATTTGCAATACTTTTGATGCACAATATTTAATGATGAAAGCAAAGATTTTTTACAATTAAAACAGTGTGTTTTGACTTGGGATTCATGTTTGCTCATTTACTTGGTGGTGCTCTAAACTACATTTTAAACGTTAAAAGTTAAAAATAAACAAAACTATGTTGTCCATAACCTTAACATAAATTGGTCATGTTTAATCACTCCTTGTTTATTCTTATTCTTTTTTTTTAGTTTATGCATTTTTTTTTATTAGTTTAATTATCAAACAGAAGCGGTTTATCTTGTCCTGAGAATAGGTGCCAAGTTGATAAAGACCTGATTCTTAACAATAAACACTTCTCGGTTCTTAGCGTTTAGTTATCATGCTTAGTTATGTGTCTAATTAGCTATGCTAACGTATTCATGTAATTCAATTTTGGCCCTCTAAAGCTTACAAAATCTCTATTAATTCATCAACAGTTGTTGTTGCTGTATTTAATTAACTTACATTAGCTATCAGCTATTCTTCCTGGAGACATATGTTACATGTTTTTTGGTAAGGTAACAACATATTATCCTCATACTTTACTTTACACATTATCCTCATACTTTACTCTTACAAACTAATTATGGAACCCACTGCCTTCAAAAACTAGAAATCCTGTTGCGTAAAAGCACTTGACAACAAAAGGGGGAGCTCCTGGACTGGCTTTTTTCAGAGAACCAACAGGCCACTCCTTGACCGCCCTGGTCAAGGAGTGGCCTGTTGGTTCTCCTACGCCAAAAACTTACTGTGGATCTTGTCCCTACTGCACTATCAAAACTGAAATCTACTTAACATTATGGTTGCTGAGTAACAGTTATGGAATTACCTCTACATAGGTATCTGCCATAGACCGTGTGTGTGTGTGTGTGTGTGTGTGTGCGTGTGTGTGTGTGTGTGTGTGTGTGTGTGCGTGCGTGCGTGTGTCTGTGTCTGTGTCTGTGTGTCTGTGTCTATGTGCGTGTATATAGCTCTCTCTCTCTCTCTCTCTCTCTCTCTCTCTCTCTCTCTCTCTCTCTCTCTCTCTCTCTCTCTCTCTCTCTCTCTCTCTCTCTCTCTCTCTCTCTCTCTCTCTCTCTCTCTCTCTCTCTCTCTCTCTCTCTCTCTATATATATATATATATATATACACACACACACACACACACACATGGCCTATGGTATCTGCTCCTGTCCAACCAGTTCAATTATAAACCAAAGTAAAGTATAAGATAATATAAAATAAAAATATACTTTAGTGAAATTAATAGTCTAACCATAGTCATATGCATTTTAACACTAACCCTGTGAATAACATTACATATTCATCCATCTTAGGAACTGGATAATGATGTGGGCTTCCAGCAAGCAGTGAGGACCAGTCATGGCAGAAGACCTCCTGTGAGTGCACCCTGCCACATATACAGTATGCTGTGTAATCCTGGGTTTCAAGCAACCATCCTCCATGGTCAAATTAAATAATTAGAATAATTTTATTCCATCTTTTGAATGGGGAAAGGTCCTCTCTATATCATCCAAATCACAAAGGAATTGTTTGCGTGCAACCCGTGAATGTACTTATGTCATATACATAGCCCTATGCCCACTCTCCTGTGTTCCAGATGACGGCCAAGTTCCCGGGTACTGCGGTCGGCTCACGCCCGCTGGTCTCATCCCTTGGGGTAAGAAGGCTGGGTTCTGTGTCTGGCAGCTCAGGATGGTGGGTTCAGATATTCTGTGCAGTAGGGCTGTAGACCTGTAGTTATTTAGATGAGCAGAAAGGAGAAGTAAGTGCGAGAATGGGTTTGATAGTTTTTGGTATTTAAATGTAAAAACTCATATTAAACTCATGATTCACAAGATGTTTGAAAAATCCCTGTCGTCCAGGTAGAATCCATGGCAAAAGGAGAAAAGTATTTGACCAAAATAAACTTTTGTCCTGTTGACAAATTGAATTTCTCCTTTTGCCATGATTCACAAATTTTATCTGTCTTTATACAACAAATATTTTCCTTGTACTTTTGCAGGCGTTTTTCAGAATCTAGTGATGGCAGTCGCAATTGTGAGCAAGAGCCAACTAGTTTTGATTACATTGTACTTTGCCATGAAATATTCAAAAACAAACCTGAACCTGATTATTTCTGTAATAATATCAATATTACCTCCCCCTCATCTCTATTCAATATGATTGGCCTGTAGAAAGCTATGATTTAACTGCTCGGTTACCAATAAACATGTTTAACACAGACGGGGGCAGCTAAAATGAGGGTCAACAAAAAGTTCTCGGGATGCGTAGTGCAGATGCAGGACATGTGGTACAAAAGGAGTGTGTCCGTGGAGCAGGACGAGGACAACAGCGTGTCCCCGAAGGTGCTTTCCTGTCCTGTGATGGGCAGGGGGTGCAAACACTGTCAAAAAGACTCAAGCGTTCATGGTCCTGTTTAGGTGTTTGATTTTCATTAAAAACCGACCCTGATAAGATGGAGAAAAAAAAAGTTGGCTAATGCTAGGTAGCTTGTATTTTACACAATAGTTATGGTTGGATAAATGAATGTTGAAATGGTCAGAAATGTGTTCCATGGATGTAAATTAATTTTGATGGAATTTTGTTTATTGATGACCTAGGAAGTTACTCAAGTTAGACTTTAATCTGATCTTTGATTTAACACAATCTGACCACAAAGAACTGACTTTGCTGGAACCACAACAGGGAAGGTGATTTGTCACAAGCTTAGCTAACATTGGCAAACAGTTTTTCCACACTCATCTCATATTTTTTGTTAAAAATCAAACTCCTAAACAGGACGATAACATGAACATTCCACCATACACATACATTCAGAACCCCTCCAAGTCTTTGCAAAATATCAATAGAGTTAAGTGCAGACACATAATTTAGTTGAAAAAGTTTTAACTTTTTGATCATTTCTTTGTGCAGTCTATTTTGTACCCAACTATGTCATCACAATACAACAAATTTATACTCTATTTCAGTACTAAGGATTAGACTCGACACTCAATACTGATTCCAATACCACAATGAAAATGAAAAGCACTTTATTTAGACCGTAGAATGTGATTTTCAACCTACTCTGTTTTCTATTCCCATGTGCCTTAGGTCCAGGTAGGTTCCATAGTGCTCCATGAGCGTATACGTGTCTCTGTTACACCTCAAGATCATTCTAAAGCTGTTCAGGAAAGGTTCATTTCTGTCTTGTGAATGAGATGCTTTAGTATCAATACCTGCTCAAATGATTATCTAGTTTTGATACTAATTGTAGTATCGATTTGTATGATTTTTGATCTTTTGACCGCACTTAACACCTGACATAAAATTTGAGCACATCTCTAAAACAGCATTGATGTATAACTCTTGTATGAGGTGGATCAGGACTAAACTAATATAAGCTTGGTGTTGTGTTTTGGAGGCTCGGGTCCCACTGGCTTCCTCGCTGTCTTCCTCGCTGGGTCGACCGCTAACCGGAGCTGTGCAAGTGAGTGCTTCCTCTGTGTTTGAGAAGAGCTTGTGCTTTGGTTTCCTGTGCACCAAGGCACTACCACAGACTGGATTTTCTATGAACAGGGCTAAGAAACTGCTGCTGCAGTTAAATGTACTTCTTCTGATTTAGAGCACAATAATAGCATGATATGTACAATGTACCTACTGTAATTCCATAGTAATGAATCACAGCAACACTGTCAGCTTCCTTCTTACCTAGATGTTGCTTTGTTTGCAATGAACCCATCAATCAATATCACTTTATTTCTTTTAATGTACCCATCAATCAGTATCACTTTATTTGTCCCAAAGGGCAATTTTATGAGTAAAGCACAATAATATAAAGCTGAAACAAAATTCTCAGTGCAGTTCAATAGATAGGGTCATCAGATTTCTGGGTCAGGGCAGTTGGAGGCGGGTAGCAGCCCTCAGGACCAAAGTGCCCCTCCTCTTTGTCTGTGTCTTACAGCATCACAGCAGCCACAGCAGGGTGTTTCCTCTCTAAGCTCTCCTGCCATATTTGGTGTAAAAAGCCTGTAGCATTTCAGAGCTAGCCGCTCCATGCTCAAATCACACAATCTAACAGTCCTTAATGTTCTGACCAACACTCCTTAGTTGGTCTAAGTACCAAAATATTAAGATACAGTTTTTAAAAGTTTAAAAACTCCTCACTGTAACAGCTAGTCAAGAGCTACCAACCATGACCATGGCAACCACAGACTCTGTTTTGCATTTACATGCATTTTATTGCTAAGAATATAATTTCCTTATCTCTATGAAGATTTGTTTTATACCATTTTGTAGAACATCTTCGGCAGAATAATAATGTTTGCATGGAGAATAGGTTTGGGTCCCTGCACCAGAAAAGTGTCTCTTTAACATTTGTCATGTGATGGGACTGGCTCTTGTACAGGATGGAGCTTCAAGACCGATGACGGCCATCCGAGCAGCAGGCTTCACGTCAGCCCTGACCAGAGGTGAGACAGCTCAAACTGTCATGTCACTGCTCACGCAGGGGCTGCCACTTTTCTGTGACAGAAAATGAACAAAAACAGGAGAACTCATAGACTGGACTGTAGAAGTGGAGTGTGATGTCACCCATAGTGTTCGGCTCCAGTCAAATGAAGCTCATGAGGCTTGCAGTTATGGGGGAATTTGGAGCCAAGCTGCATATTAAGAAAAGGAATTCATTTACGGACAAAATCATAAAATAAAAACCAGGAACATGTAGAGCGAGTCAATATGAACGTTTTAATTAATGAATCATTGTATGTATATCGCACCTTTCAAGACACCCAAAGCACTTTACAGTTCATTGTTCATTCACTCCACACTCATCGGCCCCTCTGACCACCACCAATACTCACACACACTCCACTTTCTTACAGGCAATGTAAACAACTTTCCCTCAAGGACAATACATATACTGTCATATATGTCTGATTTCAGGCAGCACCTTTGATCCACTTGGCCAGTCCAGAGGGACGGCCCCTCCCCTGGAGGCCAAGAATGAAGACCTGTAAGTGTATTGCAGTACTATGTGCCACAGGGCTATTACTTTGGACCAATTTGCCAAAATTGTCACCAGACTACAGAACACAAACTGTAAACTTCTCTGTGATCTCACAAGTGAAAGGCACCACGAGCATATCATTGGGCTCTGATTAGTCTATATGATTTAAAGCACAAATCTGTACACAGCAACTTGACAAACCTAATGCGATGCACATGAGATTCATTAGCGGGATACACGCTGTATGTGTTGTGATAGCACTCTGAAGGGGGAGTGACTTAGCATGAGGAGCAAAGGGAGGGAGGACACAGAAGTTTTTGGTGAATACAGCATTTTCAAAATAATAAAATGGTAACATGGTGATCTAAATATACAATTAATAGCAATTAATACCCCCTAGACATAAAATGCCCCCTCTTTAATTAATAAATTAAATCTAATCATGAATTAGACTAATAATAAGGCAGATTTCACAAATGAGGTAAATTAATTATTTATTTTTACTGTAAAAGTACAGATAAGAGTTTCAAGTATTAGTATGAATAGATCCTTACCAATACTTGCCTGTAAACAGTGTAGATCACTTTGGCTTGGTGGTTGCTTGTATTGACTCGTAATGGTTATGGTGAGTTGTTATCGTCTGTCTTAGGCCCGAGGAGAAGATCAAGCTGCTGGAGAAGAGAGTGAACGAGCTGATCGAGGAGAGCTGCATGGCTCACAGCATAGGCTCCTCACAGCTGGTACATGTTCCTTTAGACCTCCACACTAGTCTCACCTTCACCTGATTTGGTTTATTAAGTGTTTCTACAGCTCTTCGTCTGTCTTAATCATCGTGTTCTGTCCTTAAGGCTCTTGAAAAGGCCAAAGAAGCGGGCAGGAAGGAGCGTGCGCTGGTGAGGCAGAGGGAGCAAGCTGGGAACAGGGACCAAGCCAATCTAGACCTGACCTACTCTGTAAGTACAGCTCAGACAGCTCTGCACATTCTGTGTGAGGGAAACTGTGTGTGTGCATGTGTGTGAGCCAGGGAGAGGAGCGTGCACGTGACCCTGTGTGTCAGAGGAGCGTGCACGTGACCCTGTGTGTCAGAGGAGCGTGCATGAGACCCTGTGTGTCAGAGGAACGTGCATGACACCCTGTGTGTCAGAGGAACGTGCACATGACCCTGTGTGTCAGAGGAGTGTGCACGAGACCCTGTGTGTCAGAGGAGTGTGCACATGACCCTGTGTGTCAGAGGAACGTGCACGAGACCCTGTGTGTCAGAGGAGTGTGCACGAGACCCTGTGTGTCAGAGGAGTGTGCACGTGACCCTGTGTGTCAGAGGAGTGTGCACGTGACCCTGTGTGTCAGAGGAGTGTGCACGTGACCCTGTGTGTCAGAGGAGTGTGCACGTGACCCTGTGTGTCAGAGGGACGTGCACGTGACCCTGTGTGTCAGAGGAGTGTGCACTTGACCCTGTGTGTCAGAGGTGTGTGCATGAGACCCTGTGTGTCAGAGGAGTGTGCACATGACCCTGTGTGTCAGAGGAGTGTGCATGAGACCCTGTGTGTCAGAGGAACGTGCACGTGACCCTGTGTGTCAGAGGAGTGTGCACGTGACCCTGTGTGTCAGAGGTGTGTGCATGAGACCCTGTGTGTCAGAGGTGTGTGCACATGACCCTGTGTGTCAGAGGAACGTGCACATAACCCTGTGTGTCAGAGGAGTGTGCACATGACCCTGTGTGTCAGAGGAGTGTGCACGTGACCCTGTGTGTCAGAGGAGTGTGCACGTGACCCTGTGTGTCAGAGGAGTGTGCGGGTGACCCTGTGTGTCAGAGGAGTGTGCGGGTGACCCTGTGTGTCAGAGGAGTGTGCACGTGACCCTGTGTGTCAGAGGAGTGTGCATGAGACCCTGTGTGTCAGAGGAGTGTGCATGAGACCCTGTGTGTCAGAGGAGTGTGCATGAGACCCTGTGTGTCAGAGGTGTTTGCGGGTGACCCTGTGTGTCAGAGGAGTGTGCACATGACCCTGTGTGTCAGAGGAGTGTGCGGGTGACCCTGTGTGTCAGAGGAGTGTGCGGGTGACCCTGTGTGTCAGAGGAGTGTGCGGGTGACCCTGTGTGTCAGAGGAGTGTGCGGGTGACCCTGTGTGTCAGAGGAGTGTGCACATGACCCTGTGTGTCAGAGGAGTGTGCGGGTGACCCTGTGTGTCAGAGGAGTGTGCATGAGACCCTGTGTGTCAGAGGAGTGTGCGGGTGACCCTGTGTGTCAGAGGAGTGTGCGGGTGACCCTGTGTGTCAGAGGAGTGTGCGGGTGACCCTGTGTGTCAGAGGAGTGTGCACATGACCCTGTGTGTCAGAGGAGTGTGCGGGTGACCCTGTGTGTCAGAGGAGCGTGCGGGTGACCCTGTGTGTCAGAGGAGTGTGCGGGTGACCCTGTGTGTCAGAGGAGCGTGCGGGTGACCCTGTGTGTCAGAGGAGCGTGCGGGTGACCCTGTGTGTCAGAGGAGCGTGCATGAGACCCTGTGTGTCAGAGGAGCGTGCATGAGACCCTGTGTGTCAGAGGAGTGTGCGGGTGACCCTGTGTGTCAGAGGAGTGTGCGGGTGACCCTGTGTGTCAGAGGAGTGTGCGGGTGACCCTGTGTGTCAGAGGAGCGTGCGGGTGACCCTGTGTGTCAGAGGAGTGTGCGGGTGACCCTGTGTGTCAGAGGAGTGTGCGGGTGACCCTGTGTGTCAGAGGAGTGTGCACATGACCCTGTGTGTCAGAGGAGTGTGCATGAGACCCTGTGTGTCAGAGGAGCGTGCGGGTGACCCTGTGTGTCAGAGGAGCGTGCGGGTGACCCTGTGTGTCAGAGGAGTGTGCGGGTGACCCTGTGTGTCAGAGGAGTGTGCGGGTGACCCACCTGCGTGAAGTCGCCCCATCAAACACAAACCTACACAAAAACTATGTCAGTCATTTTTGCTGTTTTGTGCTGCAAAAAGTTTTGTTTGTGCTGCTTCAGTTTTTGAGAAATGAACAATTCTTTTATAGGTCAAACTGGGGTCAGCCAGCCCCCAGGAAGATTAAAAATGCTTTAAACAACATAAAAATGGCTTTTGCAAAGTTTTGAGGAGTTCCATTGTGATTTAGGGGTGCCACCTAACACATGAAGTTTCCTATAGACAAATGAATGGAGGTCAGTGAGACATCACCCTGGGCTTTGTACAGCAGTGATGGATGTCAAACACACATAAAGTTGAAATTTATTATTATTTTTTTTTAACCTTTATTTACCGAGGAAAGTCCCATTGAGATTACTAATCTCTTTTTCAAGGGAGTCCTGCCATGCACACATCACTTTCACACTAGGCAATGTGGGTGAAGTGTCTTGCCTAAGGACACAACGACAGTTTCTGTGACTGGCGCCCCCCTGTGGCACCTGGAATTCCCAGTGTCTCCCATCCAAGTACTAACCAGGCCCTGCTTAGCTTCTGAGATCTGACGGGATCAGGCTTTGACAAGCCGGTATGGCCAGGAGAATTGACCTCCTTCCAGTAGGACATGCCTGGAACACCTCCCCAGGGCATCCAGAACAGATCCCCCAGCCACCTCAACTGCCTCCTCTTGATATGGAGGAGCAGCGGTTCTACTCCGAGCTCTTGACCCTATCACTCAGTAAACTTCAAACTTAACAGCTGTGCCAGAGTCTGCTCCGCTGAGCAACATCACCAGGGAGAAAGAGAGAGGAAATGGAACCTGAACTCTGAATCTAGTCAGTGCATCTCCCCCAGATATGTCCCCCACCCACCACCCAAGAACTGTCCTGTTCAGGGATTAGCTTGTGTTTGCAGCGGCGAAGGTTGGGCTGTTGGCTGTGGTCATGTTCAACAGCCTGACCAGGTGGCACCGGTAATGATGCTCCTCACTGCTGATACTGGGGCCCAGACCAAAGACCAGGCTGTGACTGCTAGTCTGGCAGGGAGCAACTGGTGAGGGCAGCACCTTAGGAGCGCTGGATCCTGGGGTGGGTTGTGTAGTGCAGTACAGAGAATGAAAAGGAGACAAGTACAAGGATAGTCTTTAAAATCATACTTAATATCACTCAGTTATGATAAACCATGCTTGCATATACCTCAAATTTTAGCTGTACATAGTCTAATAAACATGAGACATCAATACTCTGAATATGACCTTGTCCACTCAGAATACTGTTGATGTTAAGCTTAATAGCTTAACTAACATAGCACCAAATACCTCTAAATATGACTTAAGTATACAAAGACAGAACTACAGACATGATAGTAATATGTAATAATACATACCCAACACAAAAACAGAAAGATCGCTTCAGTTGTCTTGAGCTGCGGTCTTGTTTACCTCAGATCTCCATGGAGACCATTGTGCTCTGTTTACCACTTTATCCAAAAAAGCAGGTGTGGGATGTGGGGTAAATCATCATGTATTGGGAAAATATATTTTTGTTTCTATGTATACTGGAACACTTTTAGCACCCAGCCATATCAGAATTCAAGAATTGTATTTTTTGATGCAGCCTATGTGCGTGTGACCCTGTGTGTCAGACGAGCGTCTCTGTGTCAGAGTGTGCACATGACCTTGTCCTGTGTTCATTCAGGTGCTACTTAACCTGGCCAATCAGTATGCCAACAACGAGATGTACACAGAGGCCCTCAACTCCTACCAGGTCCTCATCAAGAACAAGATGTTCAGCAATGCAGGTAAGCCACAGTCAGTCCAGCTGTGCCCACTCACTATCTGCTGGGCGTCTAATGATTTGATTTTCCCTCAAGGGGGCACAAAGTCAGAGAAAGTTTTCTTTATTAAAACAGATTGAATTGTTTGTGGATATGGGGATGGGCGTGGGTATGTTTGTTCTATTATGCACACAGACTTTCGCCCAAGAGGTCTGCACAGTGCTCTGACAATAAATGATAAATAGCATTTTATTGACTACTCTGTATGTTAATTCAAACACCTGGTAGAAATGGATCATGTTCTTCGTCACAGAAGATGGACTTTGAATCTAGAGCTGCAACTATCGAATATTTTTGGAATCGAGTATTCTGTCGATTATATCATCGATTAATCGAGTAATCGGATAAATCACACTTTTTTGTTTTTATACAACTATATCAATAGTGTGTAACGCAACATGAAAGGCCTCTTAAAATGAGCAAGCAATTGCTGTTATTCCTCACAAAAAGGTTTTTATTTAAAGTCAACATTTTTTTTAAACAAGTGTAAAACCTTTGGCTTATTGGCTTATAAGACAGGAGTTTTCTAAGTGACAACGTTAATCCTTTAACTAGCCTAATTAATAAGCTAAATATAGAACTAGCGAACACATAAGTGTTCGTAAACGTCGGTAAAATATTTCCTTTCTCTGATATTGGAATTGATGCCAGCGGTTCTAGATTAAATCAGATTTTTGGTAAAAGTAGAACAACGAACTAGACGTTTCTGATGTGGGAAACACCGAGTGTGTGTGTGTGTGTCTGTGTATACGTGAGGAAGGGAGCGATTTGAGTGAGATCATTTGCTCTCTTGCTGCTCATTATGCCTCGTCACTATCGACTCATAACACAGGTTACAAATAATTACAAATACTGTACATTCTAATAGGCGTTACTTTTCATTTCAGTTAGCAATCGTAAAAGTATATTACCTCGTAGATTCTCCGACTCCGCTTAGAGAAGTACAGTTCACGCTTTAAGTTTCGCTTTAAGTGCTGCAGTATTGAAGACGTACTGTTGTGGTACATCAGGTTGGCTTTGCCAGTGCACACTGGCACCGGCCACATCATTATCTGCCATTTCCACACCGTGGAATAAATCGCGCCGCTTCAAATCTTTGAAATGTACGTCATTGATAACTGTCCGTGTGAAACAGTGATCCCAGACTGGCGCAGCAGTCTACAAAGGAGGAGTGATACGATAGCAGAGACATTTTAAATAAATTGACTTTGGTGACATGAATTAAACGAAGCCTCGAGGCAAAGAATTTGCCCCGAATATTTTTTGTAATCGAATTATCCGAGTTACTCGAGTAATCGTTTCAGCCCTATTTGAATCTATAAGTGTTATGCTGCATTTCAAATGTCTTGTCTGTCAAAAAGGCAGACTGAAGGTCAACATGGCAAACATCTATGTGAAGCAGAAGAACTACCCCAAAGCCATCAAGTTCTATCGCATGGCTCTGGACCAGATCTCCAACGCTCACAAGGAGGTACGCATCAACATCCAGCAGAACATCGGCCTGGTCTTTGTGCTCATGGGACAGTACTCAGACGCCATCACCTCCTATGAGCACATCATGAGCGAGTGCCCCAACATCAAGGCTGGCTTCAACCTGCTTCTGTGCTACTTCGCCTTGGGGGACAGAGACCGCATGAAGAGCGCCTTTCAGAAGCTCATCTCTGTCCCTCTCAACGTTGACGACGAGGACAAGTATATATCACACAGTGTGAGTACTGACTGACGACACACACTGCACACTCTGTACTGTAAAGATAGGATATTCAGCTAGTGATACATGACAGTGATGCTGTGGGTGCTCTACATGCATTTCTATTGGCCGAATGTTCAGCAGTTACCATGGTGACACAATGCACACATTAAACACAGACAAAAAACTTTTAAGAGAATAGCAAAAATCATCTTACCTGCTGTAGTTCCAACTAAGTCAGCTTTTTCTAGTTACATTGTGTTCAAATAAAGCTCAGATGAATGTCTAACTTGAGTAACAGAGCTTCAGACAGAGTAGTGCCTCCATTTAACTCGGCTGCAAAGAATCAGTTTGTTCTTTTTTCAAATTCAACATTCAGCCCATTGGATGGGATAACTTCAACTATTTAAATCATTTTGTCAGACTTTGTCAGACAGCTGCTTACAGCTTTATCTTCTTGTGTTTCAGGATGACCCCACCTCCAACATGGTCATCGAGGCCATCAAGAACGACCGGCTTCATCAGATGGAGAGGGATCTGTAGGTGCCCTGTGAACATGACAAACACTTGTCTTATTAATCATTTGCTGCTCATGTCATCTGGGGGTGTGATGCTAAGTGTATGCAAATCTCTGCCAGAAGCTCTGTTAGACTTTAAAGCTCACATATTCTGCTTGAACTTGATTGTGCCATAATCTATGACACCCATGGATCAGTATGTTAGAATTACAGTTTAATTAAAGAAATAATCTGCAGACTGCGTTTCTAAAAATGTGGTG
Organism: Odontamblyopus lacepedii; assembly: GCA_034769755.1. Taxonomy (NCBI): domain Eukaryota; kingdom Metazoa; phylum Chordata; class Actinopteri; order Gobiiformes; family Gobiidae; genus Odontamblyopus; species Odontamblyopus lacepedii. The sequence continues at coordinate 36,114,535 of CM068356.1, read as the reverse complement.
GCCAGTGGGAGCTGATGTCATCGTAAACATCATCACAACACAGAGTTGGTGTTACGGAGCTGTTAGGGTGAAGTGAAATGTCTCGTACCACGTACAACACAGAAAACAGTCCTTTGTAGACGGAGTGGTTGTCACAACATATGGAAGTGAAGTTCACATTGTAGCCTCTTAAAAACACCATCATGCACCTTTTTGTAGGCTTGATTGTTCAGTGAGGTAGTACACGCATGAGGCACTCGGAAAAGAATGGAGCCTTAATAATTGTCCAATGTTAAGAGTGGCTTTCATAATTTAACCAATGTGACATAACGCACAAGGTGTTGAAAGAGATCATGATGAGTTGGTGTAGTGTAGTGGTTTAGGCGTTGGACTGAGTTCTTTTCTGCACTGGTGAAAAGATTTCCAGGCCCATGTACCCAATAAATCTGTTTATTGTAGTCAGTAAATTACACCAAACAACTTAAGACGCATGTGAAACTGAATTTGGCTTTATTCTAAAGTAACTATATTCGCCGCAGTCGTGTCAGACACAAGTGTATTGGAGTTCTTGTTGAATTGGCAAATGAAAACAGCACGTCAGATACTTAATGCTATAACATCTTGGTGTGCATACGCCTCATGCCGACTTGAGGCGGCCATTTGTACCAAAATGATTATGCTACGGTGCCGAAACCAATGCGTATTAGGATTAAGAAAATAAAAGAAAATAATTTAGAAAATTAAACTGTAGAACAAAGTTGGTACAGAGCAGTGGGAATATGCCAGTGGCGGTGAACGCGGGGACTGATTGGCAATATGGTGTCTTGAAAGCAAAAAGCGATTGCCGTCACTGGCATTATGTCTCCATGGTAACTGCTGAACACTGAACCATAGAGATACATGTAGATGACCCCCAGTGTGATGTCACTGGAAACTATCAATGGAGGTCATGTGTCTGGACTCTCATAGGACTGTTTCTGCACATGTGTCACTCATGTTTTTCCTGTAGGAAAGCTCTGGCTGAAAAGTACATCATGACCGCAGCCAAACTCATTGCTCCAGCCATCGAGTCGTCTTTCGCTGTGGGCTTTGACTGGTGAGCCTCTGCTCGGAGCACACTCTACCTCATTCTTAAAGAGCCCCATTACACCATTTCCTCATCTATTTTAGAATGTTGTATCCTCATCAAAAACATACCTGGAGTTGTGTTTTGCACATTTAGGTTCTTATTTCAAACAGAAAACATTCTGTTCCACCTTGTGATGTCATGTGGGAATACAGGAAGTGCTCCACTGTGTTTTTAAACTCCATACACCTTCTCTAGAATCATTTGGATAATTTCAGTCTGTAAGTGAGCTGTAAACTGTGGCCTCATTTATTGTAAGGCTGGGCAATATGGGGAAAAAAAATCACGATTTTCTTTTCTTATATTGATCTCTATTCGATTTTCTTCCATCTTCTTAAAAACATAGACACATATAAAGAGCAGTGTGTCAGGACCACTACAGTTTTCCTTGCATGTTGATAGGACTGGTAATTACAGAGAAATCCACATGTAAAGTTTGGAATGTATTTGTACCGTACACGTGCGATGTCCGTGCACTAAATCAGGACTTAGGTTGCCCTCATAAACAGTGAGAAAATAGTCCTTTACTTTCCGTAAATTGGATTATAATGAAAAGAAGCACCAGAGGAGTGAAAGAGGAGAAAAGGTGAGGAGCTGTGGCTAGATCAGAGAGAGGAGTGAGGTAGACACACACGCAGAGGCCGAGACACACTGGACTTAATCAAATTGTGAAGACTTAAGTCAAAACTTGTGAACAGGTGAGGAGACATAAAGAGATGCACTGTGACCCAGGCTTCTTTTTCCTAGACAAGCGAGTGTATCCTCGTCAGCGCCATGCGCTCTGACTGCCACGGGATTGGCTGTAGACCGGTTGATTAAAATTCACATGATTTATCATCAGGAGCTGCAGTTGCAAATCTTTACCTTTTACCTTTCCAAAAGGTAAAAATTAAATTTAAAAATTCAATTAAAAAATTCAACCTTTTACCTTTTGGAAAGGTAAAAGGTAGGTGCTGAAAACTACCACTTCTTCATCATTTATATTTTTTACTCTTTGTTATTATATTATTATTATTACTATAATAACAAAGAGTAAAAAATATAAATGATAATAATATAGTACCAATATAGTCTCAATAAGTATCAAAAAAAGGTAGGAAGAGACAGATGTCAAATAAGGCATAATTATAGAAATGTTTATGTACAAGTCAAAATAAAATAGAAAAATAAGTAATACAATCTAAAATCTCAGCTATATACAAGAGGTCATGGGAAGTAGAACAATGATATGAGCAGTGAAGGACATCTGGTTTTGTGTTGCAGTAGGGTGAGTTGTACAGTTGTATGGAGTATGGTATGTAGTCCTGTATCTCTCACTGTTTGAGCGGAGCACTGTAACAGAGTCATTCAAAGCATGATTACTTTATGTACTGCCAGTGCCAAAGGTTACGGTGACATGTAGATGAAAAAAGACTTCAATGTTTCAGTAATGGTTTGTGATTCAAAATGTTTTAAAAGCCACTTTATATTACATATATGGATTTGCTTCAGGTTTTGATGAGAAGAACAAACCATATCATTCACAATATTTTTTTAATTGCAGCTTTTTGACTAATTGTATTTGGGGAAACTTTTGCTTAATTTGCACAAGTAACTTGAATACAACATTTGAAGTTAATGTAATTGGAAGGACAGAACCTTAAATTGGGCACACAGCTTTGTATTTTAAAATGCCAATTAGAAGAACTTGAGGAGTGGAGCATGAAACACAAGTGTTCAAAGCATTTCATATTATCAAATGTCAACAAATGTCACTTGTAGTCTTACTCACAGTGGGGGGAGTAACTAAAACATGTACTTTTACACTGGAACTTAAGTAGGAGTAAAAGCGTAGTATCTACGTTACTACATAGACAAGTACAATGTTAAGAAGTTATGCAAGTGGATGTGATAATATGAAAAGCCACTGGTTAAACTAAGACCAAATGAACCTACTGAAACCAATATACAGCCATGTTAAACCAGACCAAAGCTAAATAAGGACTAAATCTGATCTAAGTCTAAACTGGGACATGACTAATGGCATAAATGTGTGTGTGGACCTGTCAGGTGTGTGGAGATGGTGAAGAACTCTCAGTATGTGGAACTGGCCAATGACCTGGAGATAAACAAGGCCATTACCTATCTCCGGCAGAAGGACTTCAATAAGGTCAGTACATCCCCAGTCCATCTCAAATCAACCCTTTGTCTAAACTTATGTGTATTTGTACCCCACAGTACCCTGTGTCCTGTGCTGTTGGTTTGGCCCTTGGTAAATGATCTGAGGGCGTGACTCAAATTATTGCACCTTTCTCGTACATTTCTCTGTAGCTCCTATACTGACCAGCTCCTAATAATCTTGTCACAATACTAAAATTTCAAACTCTATTGCAATATTAAGGATGTAAGGAATGGTTTTGACACCATAAAGTGTATAAAAAGTGGATGTTGGCGAAGAGTTACAGGGGCGAATTTGGAGCCAGGCTCTATATTATGAATAGGATGTTTTTTTGACAGACAAAATGGCAAAAAACCCCACCAGGATCATGTAGAGCGGCTTAATACAAACAGTTTAAGACCAAAATGATGAGGCCACAGCAGCAGTTACAGAGAGAGGGACATCAATATTCCAGTCAAGTCAATGGGAGCCACAAGAGCCTGCAAACTTCCTGTTTGGAGCACGCTGCTAGCACCTTAGCTATGTTCATTTATATATACAGTCTATGTTTGAGACTCCGTCCGTCCATCTTCTTCTGCTTTATTCGTCATGGTCCTTGATGTTAGTTCATAGGGGTGCTAGCGTGTTTTCACCCGGGGATCGAACCCACAACCTTCTTGCTGTGAGGCATGAGCGTTAGCCACTCAGCCACTGTGCCGCTGTGTTTGATACTCAATACTGAAAAAATCAAGAAAATAAAAAAGTCTTTTTTTTTTTTTTAGGAAATAGAATGTGATTGACTTTCAAAGTTAACTCATAGGCTGTGTTCGAATGTACACTATTCCCTTCTTAGGGCACTATTTAGGGGTCACGCCATTTTGAGTGGAGTCCAAATGTCCAGTTGTTGAAAAAGACAGGTCAATATAGACCACAATGCATTCCAAGAGTCGGGAAAACAATGGCGTTCAGCTGCAGGTGTTTTAAATAAACTGTTATGGGTTAAAGGTGCTAGTGTTAGATGCTTACCTTAGCTCCAGCTGCTAAAAAAGCGATAATTTCAATATCTCAAACGAAAAGCAAATAATCTAGTCTGTTTATCTCCAGTTTGACGAAAACCTGCATGATTATTATTGGTCCATAAATACTGTACATGTGTGTCAGTCTGAGCTGATTATTTATGACAGAAATCAAGTTTTACCAGAGTTAGCTGATTTTTTTTCACCTAGACGCCAGAGTCACATGACCCGAATGTAGTGAGCTGCATGTCCACAATGCTCTTTGAATGAGTGCTCTATATAGTCCACTAAAGAGGACGTTCCCATGTAGTAAATGAGGGCTTAGGGACTAGGGTGGACACATGGACACAGCCATAGCATTTTCATTCTAAAGCGATTTAGGAAAGCTTCATTTCTGTCCTATGAATGTGACTTTTTTTTTTAGCAGTTATACCTGCCCAAATCAGTATCTAGTTTTGATACTAGTTCTAGTATTGATGAATATCTGATTTTAGATACTTTTGACAACCCTAGATCCTACTTATACACATCTTTCTCTTGCTTTTGTCTTCCTCCCACCCTGCATGCCTAAGATTGAGGTATGTTAGTCTGCTTTTGTTCCAGTCACAGGTTGTAGTTTGCATACTGTGGCCGTATGCTGGGTATGCTAAAAACTCCCATTTCCCATTCATTTTTCCAATAAAAAAAAAAAAACCATATTAAACTTTCACTGGGTTCTACTGGGTTAATCCGCTATGTAGTCTGGTCTGGTCCCTGCGCCCTCTGTCGCTTTTAGAGTTCGACCAAATGTAATTGCATATGAAATGGAGCTCAATAGTCATTTATCCTTTACAAATAAAATTGCATTTCTCTCATCTCAGATTAAAGCAATTTTTAAAGCTTTCTGCCATGTTCTAGCATTCCCTCATCAAAAACGCGCCTGAAGAGATCATCCATGCATGCTTAAATATTTGAGCGATCTCCCATGGGCCCTCTTCAAACCCTCCTTACGGTTAGCTGTAAGATTCTGTTTAATGCTCAGCCCACAAGTCTACATCACCCATGCTCCCACACAACAATTCTCCATAAATATACGAAAATGTGACTCAAAACTGTACACAACACCTGATATGATGTGCAGTAGTTTCATTAGTGGGATGCATGCCAAAGGAGAGAGACTTAATGCAAGAAGCACAAGGAAAGGAGCATCAAAACGAAGGTGAATACATTGTTTTTGGTGAACATAGCATTTTCAGAACAAAGATGACATGGTGATCGAAATATGTTATGGGTTCGCAGTTAATACATCATAGACAAAAAATACCCCCTCTTTAGTGCTTCGCTCATTGATTCTGCAGAAATCCACCATGTTTTTCAGTCCCTTGTGATATGTTTTATTTTTTCCTGTAAAGCATTGCTTTTCACTTTGGTATGTGAGCACCAGGCGGGTCCCTGATTGGCTAAGCCACCTGTCAATCATGCCCTAAAAACAGAGAAATTCACAGTTGTCCAGATTCACTTCTTCATAATGTATTGAAGTATGTACTCTGGGTCCCAGGCAACGCAAAATCAATCTAATCTGCTATTATTACATATTATTATGACCATGTTATTACTTAGCACATAGCTAGTTAGCCTCCGTCTTGTCTTTTTTTTAATGGGAAATATACTTCCGAAAAGACAGCAGGATTCAAAGTTGGACTGTTGAGTGCAATACTTTAGATTGGGTTACGGGAAGGTGTACTTTATTGAGCCATCACACGGGGATATGCTGAATGTATCTGTATGGTGAAATGTTCAGCAATCACCATGGTAACACAATACACACACAGAGCAAAAGGTAAAAGGTAGCTGATAACTTGAAAACTACCGGTACTACTGCATGACATCTCTTGGCGGCACTGAGCATTTTGAGCTTTTGACATGTAGACAGACTAATAAGAGACTTACAAAACATTTGTGATTGAAACGAAACACAACCCCAGGTATGTTTTTAATGAGGGAACCACATTTATGGCTTGAACTAATATTCAACATTCTAACATTCCATAAATTTCAGAACATGTTTAATCAGTACATTTTGTTTTTTGCACAGTACATTCTACTATCTAAATAGTCTTTGCAATTTGAGAACTGCAGCAACTCAATTGTGATCCCAATTCGATTGTGATATATTGTGCATATAATAATACCTGTGCTGTATGCAGTAGCTAAATCACATACAGGTCATCTTTTCTTTTGTGAGATGAATGCATTTGTACATGGTCCCTGACAAATAAGGATCACTAATCCTCCTGTGTAGTGCGTAGGTCTTCTGTCTGTCTACGGTGGATGTCCGTAGTGCCTTCTGCCCCTAGTGCTGAACTTAACCTCCATATGTAAACTGTGACACCAGCAGAACTAAACCCTGGGATTTGATTTTCAGGCTGTGGAGACTCTGAAAACGTTTGAGAAAAAGGACAGTCGGGTCAAGAGTGCAGCAGCCACTAACCTCTCCGGCCTCTACTTACTGGTATGTTGTCAGGTCCTCTCTGTCGGTAAAAGTCACTGACATGTTCATGTTTACTACTTGATTTTTGCTCTTTTTGGGGAGATAATGCATTGAATTAATATCGTGCTTTTTGAATCCTCAAAGTATTTACAGTGCATTAGTCTTTCCCTCCACAGTTGGTGATAAGATAGTAATGTAGTAATGCCTGACAGAAGCAGGGCTGTTAATCTGCACCATCATCTTGCTGCTCTGGTGCAGCTCCACTGTGGGAGTCTGGCCTGACGCTTCAACTGACCACAAGTGTTTTTTCCTTTAAAATGGTTGCTTTTGGCACATGTTCTTACACGTGCAGCTTTCATAGACGGGGGCAGCAACAGCAGAACACCGCTCTTCATGTGAGTGTCACTACAACAAAATCAGACCAGCGCTGCAGTCAGAGCTGGGCCTGGTGCCGTCTGACTGATGCATACATCATTCATATAAGCCAATGTGGGTGCAGTGTCTTGTCTAAAAACATGACTGTTGTATTCATCAGAAGAACATGGCAGTTGCAACAGTCTGTTACTATAGGTTTCCATGGCAACAGTTCCTCTTTGGAGCAGTTCCTGATCCTGAATCTGTGGTCTGCCTACAGGAGAAGGACTTTGAGCAGGCTGATCGCTATGCTGACCTGGCCATGAGCGCAGACCGTTACAACCCAGCTGCTCTCACCAACAAGGGCAACACCGTGTCCATCCAGCATGACTACGAGAAGGCTGCCGAGTTCTACAAGGAAGCCCTACGGAACGACTCTTCCTGCACTGAGGCACTCTACAACCTGGGTATGTGCATCCTAGTGCATCTCCTGTGTACTGGCTCTGTTGTACTCCACCTGTGTTAACATATTATAGAAAGGACAATGGCTCAGTCAGATTAGAAGCTCAGGACTGTGGCACAATTGTCAAATGGCAAAGGTAATTCATTCAATAATGGAATGCAAGGAAGAAAATGTCCTTTGTAGAAAAGTCCTGACATTCCTGTATTGATACTTGGCAGCTGATGTCATCAACATTCCCTGGCGGTGTGAAGCTACTGTAGGCTTTGCTCTGTTTAGGTCTTTAATTTAACAGTCTGGCCATAAAGAACGGGATTAGTTGAAACAGGTGAGATTATTTTTACTGTTCAACAAGTCCCTCTCAAATAACATTACAGTCACATGCCAGCCATCAGTGTCATGGTTTGAGTGTGGTTGAGGACCCCAAAGCAGAGACATAGGCGCAGGTAGATGTTTAAACAGGTTTATTGCCGGGATTGAAGGATGTGGTGATGGAAACCGGCTGGAGACATAGACGGAGGGAAGACACAGGGGTAGACAGACTGGACAACAAGGTCAGGCAGGACGACGACGTGGACGTGGACATGGACATGGACAAGCAGGACGAGGACGTAGACGAGGGATAGAGGAGGAATGAACTGACAGAGAACAAAGGATCGGGACAGAACTAAGTAGTGGAGCTGATTAGACAATTAGCTGCAGGTGAACCACCGAGCAGGTGATCCACACTGCAGCATTAGCCCAGCCACACCCCCAGAGGAGCAGACAGACACAGAAGGGAGGGGGAACACACAACAAACACCAAACCCTGACAATCAGTGTTTTTAGTTAGACCCTCTCACCTTTTTTGTTGAAAACAAAACGCCTAAATAGGAGGACCATGAATGCTTGCATTGATCACAGTGAAAATGTGTTGTTTAAATACATTTAGTATATTTTCTTGAGTTTTCAAACCTTAAAACTTTTTGGCAGTGTTTGCTAATGTGTGCATTATGTCACCATGGTGAAGGTGACCTTCTGCCATACACATACATGCAGAACACTCCCAGGGTGATGTCACTGCAGAGTATTAATTAGTTTGTCAGTTCATACTTCAGTTTTCAAATTGTAATGCTTCTGGAGTTGTTTCTAATGCACTCTCAATAGATATTATGTTTTAATTAACCATTGTAACCACAATCACCATAATCCATGCTGCCCTAATGGAAGTTTTCTTAGACATGGACTGGATTGTGCTCACAGTTGTTTATCTGGAAGATGGATGCAGATGATTTCCCTTTGCTCTCTGCCCTGTCTTCCTGTCACACACAGGTCTGACCTATAAGAGGCTGAACCGGCTGAAGGAGGCTCTGGACTGCTTCCACAAACTCCACGCCATTCTGAGGAACTGTCCACAGGTCATGTTTCAGCTTGCCTCTCTGTATCCTGTATTCTGTTGTTTGAAATCTTTTCTTTTCTTTTTCTTATTTTTAGTACTTTTTCACACACACACAGGATTAGGGTTAGGTTTAAAAACAGGTCATTTGGTTAAGGGTAGGGCTTTAGGACAGATCAGGGTCTTGGCAAAACTGAATCTGTTTAAGTGCACAGGTAAGAAATGTTATTTAGTCTTCATTTGGTCAAGTTTAACCCTCTCCCTATTTTTAAATGGCCATAAAATACACATAGATATGTTATATGTATATTATTACTATTACACACTGTGTGCACAATTATTAGGCAAGTGGGTATTTTGACCATATTCTGATTTTTAGGCATATTCTCCAACTCCAAGCTGTAAAAACTTGAATCCTTTTGGATTTAGGCATAAGCACTATTTGTCTAACGAGGGAGGGTGTAAGGAGCCTGTTTCCAAGGATGCAGAATTATTAAGCAGCTTCTTTTCCTCAGACAAAATGGGCCAAAAGGGGTTTAACTGACTCTGACTCTGAATTCAGCACGCTTGAAATTGCAAAGGTATTGGGGCGTGATCACAGAACCATCAAACGTTTTGTTGCAAATAGGGAGAGAAAAAAAAAGCAAATTAACTGCCAGAGATTTGAGAAGAATTAAATGTGAAACTACCAGGAACTGATTATCCTCCAGCTCTGTCCTGTTCCAGAGCTGTAACCTACTTGGAGAGCCCAGAAGTACAGGGTGTTCAGTGCTCAGAGACATGGCCAGGATAAGGGAGGCTGAAACCAGACCACCACTGAACTGCAACCACTCTTCCAGTTTGGGGGTCACGGCCCCGAGTGCTCCGATCACCACAGGCACCACTGATGCTTTCACCTTCCAGGCCTCTCCAGCTCTTCTTTGAGCCCCTGGTATTTCTCTAGTTTCTCGTGTTCCTTTTTCCTGACATTGCCATCGCTCGGTATTGCAGTGTCCACCACCACGGCTTTGTTCTCTCGCTTATCCAGAACCACGATGTCTGGTTGGTCCATCACCATTCTGTCAGTCTGTATCTGAAGTCCCACAGGATCTTGACTCGGTCATTCTCCACAACCTTTGGAGGCGTTTCCCACCTTGATCCTGGGGTTTCCAGCCCGTATTCTGCACAGATGTTTCTGTACACTGTGCCCGCTACTTGGTTATGTCACTCCATGTACGCTTTCCCTGCAGCATCTTACACCTGCAGTTATGTGCTGGACTGTCTCAGGCACTTCTTTGCACAGCCTACACCTTGGGTCTTTGGTGTGGTAGATCTGGGCCTCTATTGCTCGGGTGCTCAAGGCTCCTGTGCAGCCAGCCTGTGCTGTCCTTCAGACCAGCCCATGAAAAAATGAGGACAAATCAACAATGCTGCACTACACAGCAGCCGGCAGGAGACTCAGTGTTGTGCTGTGCAGCATCCGGCATAAGTGGGTTAAGCAAGTGTGCGTGAATCATGTCAGGACCTGGTGCTGTTTTTCATGCTTGCGCAGTTTTTTGCCCTATATTGATCAATCTTGATTTTCGATTTGATTTTCTTCCATCTTATTGAAAACATAGATGTGTGGACTTAAAACATCACTACAGTTTTTGTGTTTATATGACCAATAATGATGAAGAAATTCACATTTAAAGTTTGGAATGAGTTTGTACAATATATTAAACCTAATGCATGCACACGTTATCACTAGTGGCATACGCGCTACTGTTACCAACAGAAACACGTGCGATGTCCATGCGCTAAATTAGGTCCTACATTTCACTCACAAATGGTGAGAAACTAGTCATTTACTTTTCGCAATTTGTATTATAAAGCTGAGAAGCACAAGAGGAGGAAAGGTGAGGAGCTGTGGCAGGAACAGAGGGAGAGAACAGGTGTCAGACAGCACCATGCATGCAGAGGGAGAGAGACACTGGATTAGTCAAATTGTGCCACTCAAAACTTATGAAACATAGGACATGTAAGGTAACACATGGGCTCAAGCTACTTTTTTCCTAAAGAGAGCATAAATTATCGTCAGCACCATGCTGATGGTGTTATGTGATGCCTTCCTCTCCCATATGTCTTTCCAGAACCGTTCAGTATCGCCTTGGTGGGTCTGCTCTAAACACGTGGTTTATTCATCTAGCTTCATTGTCTCACATGTACCTTAGACAGTGGACCAAGGCTTGGAGCCTTCCTTTGGCAGTTTGAAATATGATTATTCATTTTTGATTATTGGGACCTATTACAATCCTAGATCAAGTCGCATGATGTAGTGGTCATGTTTTCCTGAGCAGTCTGTGTTAGCTACGAGCTGGTGGAGGAACGTCCCCTTGCGATGGACTGGCTCATGCAGGTGCTCACTGTGGTGCCCACAGATTCCAAAGTCCTGGCCAAACTGGGCAAGCTGCTCGACTATGAGGGAGACAAGTCCCAGGCCTGCCACTACTTCTATGAGGTACTGTACCATACTCTTCACCCACAATGTGCACAATGGTGTTATTACAATGATCACTAAAGCTAAAGCTGCACAGCCAGGCTCCTTGGAGATGTTATGGTGGTGCCAGGGGTGTTTAACAGAATCAACTTAAACTTGGGTAGATCAATGCAGGGGACTGCACCTGGCCAAGTTATAAGTCAGATCTGTGGAGAGGCATTTTTGAGCAATAAAACCACCTGTAATTGAATAAATGCAAGATATGGTTAGACCATACTTTAGACCATTCCAGGAAAAGCACTAACATGCAGATGTAGGATCCACATCTGAAAAGTTACACAGTGCACTGTGCACCTGTAAGGCAAATGTAAATTTAGCAAAAACATGTGAAAGAGAAATGGATTCATGAAGGTGATCATTTACATCGGCAGTAGCCTATATAAATGGACATAGTTAACCTGCTAGCACCATGTTCCCAATAAGAAGTGAGCATGGGCACACTTCTGGCTCCATCGACTCTAGTTCACTTCCTATTGAAAAAAAAAAAATTCCTTCCCTGTAACTGTTGCTGTCATTTTGGTCTTAAAATGTTTTCATTAATCTGCTCAACTTGATCCTGGTGTTTTTTATTTCACTATTTTGTCCCTAAATCAATATATGATCATTAATAACAGACCAGTGAGATGCCATTTTCCCCGGGGTTGCTCCTGCTAGCATTAGCAACCGGTTTGATTGACAGCATTGCTAAGCAGAAGGGGTGTTACCTTCAACAGCCTGATTGACTCAAAATTCCAAATTCACCACATAGCTGCTAGCCTTGATGAACTTTATTTGGCTGGACCCGAACAGTGTGGATGTCGTCACACTCTCCTGTCTACTTCTTTATACAGTATATGGGCAGTAGTGAGCTTAGTTTGGATGAGGTCTTACATTGTATCTCTGCCTTCTCAGTCTTACAGGTACTTTCCGTCCAACATTGATGTGATCGAGTGGCTGGCAGCTTATCACATAGAGACACATTTCTTTGAGAGGGCCATTCCGTACTTTGAAAGAGCCACGCTAATACAGTAAGTTTGCTCCAGAACAACAAAACTGCTATTTATTCACGATTATTGATCCTATGACCAAACAACAATGAAACGTGTGTGTGTGTGTGTGTGTGTGCGTGGGTGGGTGTGTGTGTGGGTGTGTGGGTGGGTGGGTGTGTGTGTGCGTGTGTGCGTGTGTGTGTGTGTGTGTGTATGTGTGTGGGTGGGTGTGTGTGTGCGTGTGCGTGCGTGCATGGGGGTGTGTGTGTGTATGTGTGTGGGGGTGTGTGTGTGTGTATGTGTGTGGGTGGGTGTGTGTGTGCGTGTGTGTGCGTGCGTGGGGGTGTGTGTGTGTGTGTATGTGTGTGGGTGGGTGTGTGTGTGCGTGCGTGCGTGGGGGTGTGTGTGTGTGTGTATGTGTGTGGGTGGGTGTGTGTGTGCGTGCGTGGGGGTGTGTGTGTATGTGTGTGGGTGGGTGTGTGTGTGCGTGCGTGGGGGTGTGTGTGTGTGTGTGTATGTGTGTGGGTGGGTGTGCGTGTGCGTGCGTGGGGGTGTGTGTGTGTATGTGTGTGGGTGTGCGTGCGTGCGTGGGGGTGTGTGTGCGTATGTGTGTGGGTGGGTGGGTGTGTGGGTGTGCGTGGGTGCGTGTGGGGGTGTGTGTGTATGTATGTGGGTGGGTGTGTGTGTGCGTGTGCGTGCGTGGGGGTGTGTGTGTGGGTGGGTGGGTGTGTGTGTGCGTGTGTGTGTGTGTGTGCGTGGGGGTGTGTGGGTGTGTGTGTGCGTGCGTGTGTGGGTGTGTGTGTGTTTGGGTGGGTGTGTGTGGGGGTGTGTGGGTGTGTGTGTGCGTGCGTGGGTGTGTGTGGGGGTGTGTGTAGGTAGGTGTGTGTAGGTGTGCGTGCGTTTGTGTGTGTGTGTGTGTAGGTAGGTGCGTGTGTGTGTAGGTAGGTGTGTGTAGCTGTGTGGGTGTGTGTGTGTTGAGGAGACAGGAGGAAGTGTGTGATTGGCCTCATAGCCCCTGCAGCAGGTGTTTGTATTCAGAAAGTGGCTGTGGCCTCTGGAGTTGGAGTTGACCAGAAAGCTACAAATGTACTTAGTTTGTGCTAAAATGGCCATAAAAAGCACTAGGAACAGTAGAAAATGTTCTTAAAATCCCATAGTGTTTCCACTTCAGGGACTCTATACCTGCGCTATAAAAACTGTTGCAGGGTTCTTACGACACTCTTTACTCTTTACTTGCAGGCCAACAGAAGTTAAATGGCAGCTCATGGTCGCAACTTGCTTCAGAAGAAGTGGTAAGACACCTGCTTTTGTCTGTGTTCAACTGTCTTTAAAGAATTGTGTGTGTAATTTTTAGGTTACTTTTGAAACCCCTGCTCTCTGAGTAGCATGAGTGATATGTGTCACTCTGGGATACGCCCCCTCGTGTATTCACAGAAGCCCTATACCAATACACCAGACACGATGTCGCCTGTCATTCAATAAACACACCTCTTCTCTCTTCACTCCAGCAGCAAGGAGGGCAGTCTATTGAGACATCTCACTCATGCCACTCAAAGAACCGGCTTTACAAAAGTAACCTAAAGTTCTCCTTCATAACATTCATTTCAATATCTCACTATGGGATATGGAGTCTCCTGTATTGCCAGACAAGCTTATGGCAACAATATTATGTCAGGCAAGGCCCCTGAGAGAGCCGACACTCAGGGTACAGCTCCAAGAGAACCCACACCGAGGGCCGCACGGAGAATCACACTTACAAAAAAAAAAGAACCACTTTCAGTGCAGTTTGTCAATTCTGAGAATTGAATGAATTTAATTCAGAAGTAAAGTGTTTGTGACCAGCATTTAAAAACAACAAAGAACAGCAGCAGTAAAATAAAGTATTCAGTGTAAATCTCAACTGAAGAAACCTCATCAAATCAAATACAAAACTGAAATGTATTGCCACTGCCAGGACATTATGAAAACAGTACACATAACCAGAAAACCATTTCAGTGCAGTTTGTCAATTCCTAGGGCTTCTGGGAAGGGGGCGTATCCCAGAGTGAGACGACGAAACGAATGCTATGAAAGAACCCGTAGTTTACGTAGCAAAAAAAGTCAGCATTGTCCAGTAAATGATGAGAATTTTAGAATAGACATTTTGCTGCTCATCAAAGCTTCTTCAGTTCAAGTGCTGGTTGGACACTGCCTTTGTATCTGTCTTTGTCTTTTTTTTTTAAACTTGACAAAATGTAGTTTCTTTCTATTAATGCAGATCTATTCTTCAACTTTTCAGAGCTTTTAACCATGTTATAGTTATTTCCCCTCACCATTTATGCACTAGCAATTGCGTTTGGAGTGATTCATGATTTTTTTTCAGCAATTTTGAATGGCCTATTTTTAAAACACCATTTTGCCAATCAACCACCACCACCAGTATCTCCCTTCAGACAATGCAGATCGTTTTAGATGAATATTGTGATTTAAAATGTGCAAATAAGAATGTAATGATCTACAGGTGTCACAGATTATAACTATATAGGAGACACAAGCATAATATGTCTTTAAGAATTATTATTCATTTAAATTTTGCATTGCTGTTTCTTATCTCTACAGGAAACTACCAGAAATCCTTGGAAACATATAAAAAAATGCACAGCAGGTTTCCAGAAAATGTGGACTGTAAGTTTAAGTTTTGCATGTAAGGCTGCTCTGTGGTGTGGAGAATCTGGCTCTGACTGGTGTGGTGTACAGGCCTGCGCTTCCTGGTGAGGCTGTGCACGGACATGGATCTGGCTGAGGTGCAGGAGTATGCTGCGAAACTCAAGAAGCTGGAGAAGATGAAGGAGCTCCGGGAACAGGTCAGGCAATAGGAGTCCTCACGGGTCCTCACCACACGACTGACCACAGCGATAACAGCCTGATAGACCAAGACCGTTATAATGAGTGTCCTGAACATGTGTTCAGTGTCACCAGTCCAAACACCTGAGGACTGTGTGAGGGAGGGGCTAGTCCAGTCTGTCCACCTCGGCCCCAAAAAGTGTGTGTGTGTGTGTGTGTGTGTAACTCTCCTCAGCAGGTGTGTGTGTGTGTCTAACTCCTCCCTGCAGGTATGTGTGTGTGTGTGCGTGTGTCTAACTTCCCCCCTGCAGGTGTGTGTGTGTGTGTGTGTCTAAGTGTCTAACTCCCCCCCCTGCAGGTGTGTGTGTGTGTGTGTGTGTGTGTGTGTGTAACTCTCCTCAGCAGGTGTGTGTGTGTGTGTCTAACTTCCCCCCTGCAGGTGTGTGTGTGTGTGTGTCTAAGTGTCTAACTCCCCCCCTGCAGGTGTGTGTGTGTGTGTCTAACTCCTCCCAGCAGGTGTGTGTTCAACTCTGCTCTACAGGTGTGTGTGTGTATCTAACTCTAATTTGGATCACTGGTACTATCCCACCAAACCAAGTCAGAATTAGAAAAAAAGTTGAGTTTTTGTGGTAAAATCAGATAATGGCATTCCATACAAATATCTCAGACAAAATGTCATACACTGTTCAAAGAAATGAAAGGAACACTATGAAAACACATCAGATAACAATGTGAAATAAATAAGCTGGATATCTATACAAACATGAACAGGCCAATGTCTCATGCTGTGTGATATTTTGGATGGTTTCACTCAGCCCCAGCTCAAACTGTACGACCAAATCTCAGGGTTTAAAAATTCACAGCTCACGATTCATGTTCTCACACTGTACAAACGACTTCAACAGTGAAACCCTCATTTCAAACAGGTTTGATATTCTTGCGACCTATGATTGCCGATGGGGAGCTGGGTGTGAGGTATTCATCTGTTCTTTACCCATGTTTACTACACGAAGCACCACACGACTAAGCCAAAACTCAGCCCGATCCCAAAAACAGTCGTAGAAGTGAAAAATCGGCTCCAAAAGGGCGATGTGATGCGTTTTCAAAGTGTTCCTTGAACTTTTTGAGCAGTATAGTTGCAGGGTTGAGTTCTTGCTCAGCCTGTGGTTCTGTTCTGGTGCAGAGGGTGAAGTCGGGACATGAAGGCAGTGCCAAAAGCCGGAGGGAGGGCAGTGCTGGGAGCTCAGGTGAGTCTTGGTGGTCTGCAAAACCTGGGCTGCAGCCACCTAACCTCTTCCTTATGTTGTTTTTATATAATAAACAAACGCATATTTTTTACTTTTATTTTTGGTTTATTTTTACAATAAACGAATCAGTAAGTAAGTTGAACAGCAATAAAACCGGACACACTTACAACAGTTTGTGAAACATTCAAGTACACATACAGACAGAAATCATCCCATTTCTCAGACACCACTTCACTACACTCACCCTGATTCTAATTCTAAGTGACTGACTTAGCTGGAACTACAGCAGCTGATTTTGCACTATTAAAATCACATTGCACTTACACACGAGCTAGCAGTATTTCAGTTAGCCACGCTCACCCTTTTTGTTGATATTCTAACTTGAGTGGACAGTGGGTGTGCCTTGCTTCCCCATAGTGACTGCTAAACAGTCCTCAATAGACATACATGCTGTCCACCCCTTTATGGAGCCTTGACAAGTGGGAAAATCCTTTAGTATCAAGTACAGTTTCTCCCTCACGTTGTTGATGCTTTAGTCCATTACTCAGAATAACCTCCTGTTTCCCTCTTTTGTGGCGGCAAAGAAGACATAAAGACAGGTAAGCCACTGCTGTCCTCTGTCCCTCACTGCTGTCCTCTGTCCTGTCCTCTGTCCCTCACTGCTGTCCTCTGTCCTGTCCTCTGTCCTGTCTTCTGTCCTGTCCTCTGTCCTGTCCTCTGTCCCTCACTGCTGTCCTCTGTCCTGTCCTCTGTCCTGTCCTCTGTCCCTCACTGCTGTCCTCTGTCCTGTCCTCTGTCCTGTCCTCTGTCCCTCACTGCTGTCCTCTGTCCTGTCCTCTGTCCTGTCTTCTGTCCTGTCCTCTGTCCTGTCCTCTGTCCCTCACTGCTGTCCTCTGTCCTGTCCTCTGTCCTGTCCTCTGTCCCTCACTGCTGTCCTCTGTCCTGTCCTCTGTCCTGTCTTCTGTCCTGTCCTCTGTCCTGTCCTCTGTCCCTCACTGCTGTCCTCTGTCCTGTCCTCTGTCCTGTCCTCTGTCCTGTCCTCTATGCCTCACTGTCCTCTGTGGATGTTGGACATCTATACAAATGTGGACAGGGCAATGTCTTATGAACAAAAGGATGCCACGTCTTTAAATGGAAATAACATTTTCAGCCACAGAGGGCTTCATTATATAGACACTCTGAAAATCAAAGTGAAATAATGACATGCAGGCTTGTCCGTTTTGCCTAAATTTAATTTCTGTACCTCAAAATGCTTCTCACTCTCTTGTGTGGCCCCATGTGCTTGTGTTCATGTTTGACAGTCGTGTCATGCTCCTAATGAGGCGATGGCTGGTGTTTTGTGGGACGTCCTCCCAGATCTGTGTAAGGATTCTGGTGACCACATGATATTGGCTGAAATTCGGGACGGGGAGAATGGCAAAGTGTAGGCTCAGAATTGCTGATGCAGTCTAAGTTGCTTTTCTTTACAAACACACAAAAATCATGTTAACTAATGAGTTAACTGAGTTTGAATAAATCATAATTTTGTTTAGCAGCACGGTGACTGAGTGGCAACACTCATGCCTCACAGCAAGAAGGTCGATCCCCGGGCCTTTCTGTGTGGAGTTTGCATGTTCTCCCTGTGTCTGGATGGGTTTCCTCTGGGTACTCCGGTTTCCCCCATCAACCCAAAACATGCAGCACCTGAACTAACATCAAGGACCATGTTGTCCACTCTCCTGTGGGCTCCACCTGCAGAGGGGTTCATAGGGGGTTAGGTGCTGTGAGTATTGGGCAGCAAACTGCCCCCACGACCCAGCTGGATTAAGCGGGAGAAGATGGATGGATGGATGATTTTGTTTACACACAAACTGAAGAAAGAACAATAAAAATGTAAATGACAAATACACACTGCAGACAAGTGACTTAACATAGTGAGCTGAACTACATAATGTAGGGGAGAGCTCCACACACAGTGTCTGCTCTCCCCTCAGCTCCACACACAGTGTCTGCTCTCCCCTCAGCTCCACACACAGTGTCTGCTCTCCCCTCAGCTCCACACACAGTGTCTGCTCTCCCCTCAGCTCCACACACAGTGTCTGCTCTCCCCTCAGCTCCACACACAGTGTCTGCTCTCCCCTCAGCTGCACACACAGTGTCTGCTCTCCCCTCAGCTCCACACACAGTGTCTGCTCTCCCCTCAGCTGCACACAGTGTCTGCTCTCCCCTCAGCTGCACACACAGTGTCTGCTCTCCCCTCAGCTCCACACACAGTGTCTGCTCTCCCCTCAGCTGCACACAGTGTCTGCTCTCCCCTCAGCTGCACACACAGTGTCTGCTCTCCCCTCAGCTCCACACACAGTGTCTGCTCTCCCCTCAGCTCCACACACAGTGTCTGCTCTCCCCTCAGCTGCACACAGTGTCTGCTCTCCCCTCAGCTCCACACACAGTGTCTGCTCTCCCCTCAGCTGCACACAGTGTCTGCTCTCCCCTCAGCTCCACACAGTGTCTGCTCTCCCCTCAGCTGCACACACAGTGTCTGCTCTCCCCTCAGCTCCACACAGTGTCTGCTCTCCCCTCAGCTCCACACACAGTGTCTGCTCTCCCCTCAGCTCCACACACAGTGTCTGCTCTCCCCTCAGCTGCACACACAGTGTCTGCTCTCCCCTCAGCTCCACACAGTGTCTGCTCTCCCCTCAGCTCCACACACTGTCTGCTCTCCCGACAGCTGCACACAGTGTCTGCTCTCCCCTCAGCTGCACACAGTGTCTGCTCTCCCCTCAGCTGCACACACAGTGTCTGCTCTCCCCTCAGCTGCACACAGTGTCTGCTCTCCCCTCAGCTCCACACACAGTGTCTGCTCTCCCCTCAGCTGCACACACAGTGTCTGCTCTCCCCTCAGCTGCACACAGTGTCTGCTCTCCCCTCAGCTGCACACACAGTGTCTGCTCTCCCCTCAGCTGCACACAGTGTCTGCTCTCCCCTCAGCTCCACACACAGTGTCTGCTCTCCCCTCAGCTGCACACAGTGTCTGCTCTCCCCTCAGCTGCACACACAGTGTCTGCTCTCCCCTCAGCTGCACACACAGTGTCTGCTCTCCCCTCAGCTGCACACACAGTGTCTGCTCTCCCCTCAGCTCCACACAGTGTCTGCTCTCCCCTCAGCTGCACACACAGTGTCTGCTCTCCCCTCAGCTGCACACACAGTGTCTGCTCTCCCCTCAGCTCCACACAGTGTCTGCTCTCCCCTCAGCTCCACACACAGTGTCTGCTCTCCCCTCAGCTCCACACACAGTGTCTGCTCTCCCCTCAGCTGCACACACAGTGTCTGCTCTCCCCTCAGCTGCACACACAGTGTCTGCTCTCCCCTCAGCTGCACACACAGTGTCTGCTCTCCCCTCAGCTGCACACACAGTGTCTGCTCTCCCCTCAGCTCCACAGTGTCTGCTCTCCCCTCAGCTGCACACAGTGTCTGCTCTCTCCTCAGCTCCATACACAGTGTCTGCTCTCCCCTCAGCTCCACACAGTGTCTGCTCTCCCCTCAGCTCCACACACAGTGTCTGCTCTCCCCTCAGCTCCACACACAGTGTCTGCTCTCCCCTCAGCTCCACACACAGTGTCTGCTCTCCCCTCAGCTCCACACAGTGTCTGCTCTCCCCTCAGCTGCACACACAGTGTCTGCTCTCCCCTCAGCTCCACACAGTGTCTGCTCTCCCCTCAGCTCCACACACAGTGTCTGCTCTCCCCTCAGCTGCACACAGTGTCTGCTCTCCCCTCAGCTGCACACACAGTGTCTGCTCTCCCCTCAGCTGCACACACAGTGTCTGCTCTCCCCTCAGCTCCACAGTGTCTGCTCTCCCCTCAGCTGCACACACAGTGTCTGCTCTCCCCTCAGCTGCACACACAGTGTCTGCTCTCCCCTCAGCTCCACACACAGTGTCTGCTCTCCCCTCAGCTCCACAGTGTCTGCTCTCCCCTCAGCTGCACACACAGTGTCTGCTCTCCCCTCAGCTCCACACAGTGTCTGCTCTCCCCTCAGCTGCACACACAGTGTCTGCTCTCCCCTCAGCTGCACACACAGTGTCTGCTCTCCCCTCAGCTGCACACACAGTGTCTGCTCTCCCCTCAGCTCCACACAGTGTCTGCTCTCCCCTCAGCTGCACACACAGTGTCTGCTCTCCCCTCAGCTGCACACACAGTGTCTGCTCTCCCCTCAGCTGCACACACAGTGTCTGCTCTCCCCTCAGCTGCACACAGTGTCTGCTCTCCCCTCAGCTGCACACAGTGTCTGCTGTGTACTGCCTGTGCTGTCAGTCAGATGCTCTTCCCTGTCATGAAACTTCATTCATCAAAGTGATTACTTTAATATAGTAGCATATAGTTAGTTAAATAATACAAATAAAATTGTAAAAGAAATGCAGATATTTTTGTTAAATGCTTAATGTTACCTACAACATTCACAGGTCTGTTTTACCAAAAGACAAATTCTATTAGACTGAATGAATGTATCATATATTTGTGTAAAATCCCTCAGTCTTCCTGGTAAAATGCATGGCAAAAGGAGAAATTCAATTTGTCAACTGGAAAAAAGTTTATTTAGGTCAAAAATAGGCAACCTCAATAAACTTTTGTCCAGTTGACAAATTGATTTCTCCTTTTGCCATTTCTCCTATATTTTCATAATAAATTGGTATATACTTTACCAGCAAAGAGAAACACAAGTATCAGTATTGACTGCTAATACCAAGCAACATTACATTTGAAATGGAATATTTTAAAAATAACACATGAATGTTTCACCAAATGGCATCTAAAATTGTGGCATTTGCATTTCTTGTGCCAAAGCAAAAAGTCAGAAGCTGAAGGTGAATCTTGTGCTTCAGAGTCCTGCAGGCTCCTCAGAGCATTTGCCTGCACAAATGATAAAAGTGGACAAAATCATAAACTTTACTTTGTGCCATACTTTTACAAGCCTTGACATGAACATATAAAACTATTTTTTTAAATGAACACAAAAGAACTGGTTTCAATGTCTTAAATACAGTTTACTTAAAATCCAGTCTTGATCAGTGTCATTTGGTAAAACAAATTTAAAGGGGCATTTTATACTATAACCATATGTCTTTCCTCATGTATTCTATGTGTGACCTGTTTTACCCAATACCAATTTAATACTTTAATACCTATAATATTCTTTCAAATTTGCTTTTTCATCTAAATGCTTATTGGTACAACTAAGATTTCACCTTAACTCTGTAATACCTGGACATCCAGTTTACTTTCACATGTCAGCAACAAGGGTCCCTGGAGATTTTTATTCTAATATAATATATATAATCATGACTTTATTATAAACATTTACTGATACTGACAGTTGTTGAGCGTGAGACAGTGTTGAGCAAAAAGCATTTGATGACCGAGATATGAGGCAGTGTCCACCAGCAATCTGACCTGAAGAAGCAGCTTGAATGAGCTGCAAAACATATTTGACCACAGAACTTTTGTCCATTTGACACAATTGAATTTCTCCTTTGCTCTGGATCCTACCTGGATGATTGAGGAATTACACAAGCTCTTCAATCCACTCTCAGCCTCATTAATAAGCTATTTAATGCTAATCGACAAAACAAAAACACAAACGTCCCTAATTATTATGCAAATTATATTTTTCTCTGATTTGACCAAAGTATAAATGGCATCATCATTTAAGTCATAAACCTCCATCCATCTGGACCATCCAGGGCTGCACGGGGCTCATCAGTGAACGAGACAGTTTGAAAATGAGTCTTCATGTAATTCTGGGCCCCTGGAGCCGCTTGTGAGCTTTGTTTAAGGGCAGCTCAATAGAAGGTTTATGTAGAACTGTCTCTGGAGGATCTACACCTTGATGTTCACAGGACTCCAGAGGCACCAGCAGCTTCAAACACCTGTTTGCTGCTTTGTAATGGCATTTTAGCAGCTGCTCTCTTGTATTTGTCTGTCAGAAACCTTCCTCATTGGGCCTTTATCTGCACTAATCCGTGTGTGCTCTGAATCAGCTTCAGATCTCTTAATAATATGATGATCATAATTAAGTGTTTGTGAAATATCTGAGGTTTTCATACCTTGTCCCAGGTATTCTGCTATTTCCCTCGTTTGGGCACTAGAGAGATCCGTTCTCTTTCCCATATGTTTGAGTCTGGTGCTCTGCTTAATAATGTGGAATGTCCTTCTTAAGGATTTTTTTTCTTTAATTGGACTTACCTGGCAAACTCATTGACTCAGGAGTCTGAGATTGATTTCACTGACCCAAAGAGCCTGAGACACAAAACCATCCATGAGTTTCACTGGAAAACAAAAAGAAAACCCTTTATGACCCAATTTGAATAACAATTTGGAATGTGGTGTAGATGTGAAATGAAGGCTGCTGTTTCTTGGTACTAATTGGAAGTTTATGCATCAAAGCCTGTTCAGGATGCCTTCATTTGAATGGCAGATATCAGGGAGGGAAACTTGTGAATGAGCCATGAGTGTGTGGGGGCAGGGGACCAGGGCCCTGCTGGTAAACAGGTCAGCTCTGAGCACTTTCACAGACAAGCTGAGAAATTTCCCTGGGCTGTGCCAAACCCACTGGCCCATATGGTTTTGTGTTCAGCACAATGTCTCTGTCTCTACCCATGTTTATAGTGCATGTTGTTCATATCATGGCGAGAGGAAAGCATGCACATTAATGCTGAAATAAATTCAGTACTTTGGAACTAATATTAGCTGCTCAAGCGATGGGTGTATAATCAGCAATTGTTTCCCAGTATTTAGAGGTTTATTTACCTAACAGTAAGAAATTAGTGTACTACAAGGTTTGCATCATGTAACGTTTTCATGCCAAAATAAGTCATGTACAGAGGGCTATTAGATATCAGGTTTAGTGGACTAGGAAACTGGAAATTGGCATAAAAATGTCAAAAATTGACATTTTGCCACATTTTTTCACCCATTAACAAATAAATTATTTTTAAAACTATAATTTGAGTTTATTTGCTCAGTTGTAATTGTGCCTAAATGAGCTTTTTTTTAAATAAATCTACTATACTTCCATGCAGTTATAGTGGATTTAATGGACACAAAATCTGTACATGCTGCATGAATTCTCCATGTTGACTGTTGAGGAGGTGTGAACATCGGGGGAGCGTTGAATTTATCTGCCCCCTCTGAAAGCTGGCCCTGGTCCCACTGAAGGTCCACCTCCTTGTGTTTGCAGACAGTGGACACAGCAGCAGCAGCCGAGGAGAGCGGCTGAGTGCCAAACTGCGCTCACTGCCAGGGAACCACGAGCCCTACGAGACCAGCAGCCCCAAGGAACTGGGTGAGACATATGGGAGGGTGGAAGAAAGAAAGAAAGATGTTTTTATCTTACATACCCTCCCATCTTTTTGTTCACACTGGAATTGCCCCGTGTGTGTGCAGATGCATCCTACGTGGACCCCCTGGGACCGCAGGTGGACAGGCCCAAGACTGGAGTCAAGAAGCGTCAGGAGGAGGACTTCGAGGATGAGGAACTGGGGGACGACCTCCTGCCTGAGTGATCCCTGTCCACAGCACTGATCACAAGTGCTCTCATCTGTACTTTTACCTCATTGGGTTTCCTGTTTTCTTTTGTTTTTTGGTGCATTTAAAGGTCCTGTATTACATTATTTTCTACAATAAAAGGAGTTTATTTTTTTGTTTTGCCTCTTCATTCTTATATTGTCACAATATAGGCCTACACACACACACACACCTCACCTGTTCTGCCTCACCACTATCGCTCACTCAGGCTACCCCTCACCACTCACACTGACGTCATCTCCCCCGTTCTCCCCCTCCACGGTCACTCACCCACCCTTCCCTCCTCCTTTACCTCTTCCTCCCTCTCATCTCCTCACCCTTCTCCCTCCCCGCTCCGTTCCTCACGCCTATCGTGGCCAGTCATGTTAGAGTGGTCCAGCCCACGCCTCACGGAAATGTCCTGTTGTACCTGCGCTTCAGAAGGAGCTGCGTGGCCCGTTTCCCTGCGCGCCTTCAGCCCGCCACATGTGGAACAGTCCAGTGAGGAGCGCACTCGGGTAAGTGGTTGGTGCCGCACCTGCTTTGGACCCCTGGAGATGCCCATTGGTGGTTTCACCTTCTACAATGTGATGTCACACTTCAGATGGACTGAGCCAGTCTTTATTACTTAGCCTACTCTGTACCGTACTTGGCCATGAAATGTCGGAAAAGTCTCTTCTGTAAAACTTGGGCTCTTGTGCGCTAAATGCCACGTGTAGAAGTGTGTGTCAGTGTACACTGTGTTTTGTGTTTGTTCTAAGTGCGATGCTGGTGCGTAGGCCGGGCCTGTCTGCCCTGCTGTCGGCTTGGCTCCTGCTCCTGTCTGCGGGCCCGGGGTTCGTCTCTGGGGCCGGACTGATCCGTAAGCCTCCTGTGCGCCGCGGGTGCCTGCCCCTCCCGGAGGAGATCCTGGAGCAGATGTACGGCCGCCTCACAGTGGGAATCATGAGCGCCTTCCACCATGCGCTGCAGCTGGAGCACAACCCTGCGCAGCAGCACAACGTCAGCTGCCCATCCGCCGCGTGGGCCTCAGCCGCCTCGGGGCCTCGGCTCCCGGTCAACCTGCTCAGCATCTCTCCGTGGGCCTACAGGTCAGTGCGTGCGTGCACAGGGCTGTCACACACTACGTGAACTATCAGCCGTGGAGGGACATGTTCCAGACACAGACCAGGGTCACAGACCGTCAAAAGTCTGGACCCCGGGCACTCTGGTCCTTTACCGACATCTACTGGCGAATCAAGGAGCTGGATTCTCTGGGATAAACACTGCCCCCCACCCACAGCCCGTAGAGAAGGTCTATGTCCCCATAGAGAAGGTCTATGGGGTGGAAGGTCTATGTCCCCACCCCCAAAACAACCTGCTTAGTTTAGGAACTGATGAAACGTTTATTAAGCAGAGACATGAAGATTCCACAAACGTCCTACTTAGTCCAATCTAGCCAATGCATCTAAACAGTGTGTGTGTGTGTGTGTGTGTGTGTGTGTGTGTGTGTGTGTGTGTGTGTGCGTGTGCGTGTGCGTGTGCGTGTGCGTGTGCGTGTGCGTGTGCGTGTGCGCGTGCGCGTGCGCGTGCGCGTGTGTGAGTGTGCGTGTGCGTGTGTGTATGTGAGTGTGAGTGTGTGTGTGAGTGTGAGTGTATGAGTGTGAGTGTGTGTGAGAGTGTGAGTGTGTGTGTGTGAGAGTGTGTGAGTGTGTGTGTGTGTGTATGAGTGTGAGTGTGTGTGTGAGTGTGTGTGTGAGTGTGAGTGTGTGTGTGTGAGAGTGTGTGTGTGAGTGTGAGTGTGTGTGTGTGTGAGTGTGTGTGAGTGTGTGTGTGTGAGTGTGTGTGTGTGTGTGTGTGTGTGTGTGTGTGTGTGTGTGTGTGTGTGTGTGTGTGAGTGTGTGTGTGTGTGAGTGTGTGTGTGTGTGTGCGAGTGTGTGTGTGTGTGTGTGCGTGTGAGTGTTGGTGGAGGTCAGAGGAGCCGATGGTGCAGTTTGGAGCCTCACTTCTGTCAGTCTGCCCCAGGGCAGCTGTGGCTGCAGTCGTATGTTACCACCACCAGGTCTGGGGTGAATGAATAATGCTCTGGAAAGAGTTTTTGTGACATGTTTGTGAAAAGCACTACTAAAAGTACTTTAAAAAAACATACATGTTAAAAAATAAATAATGTGCATAATTCTGCACGTCATGTGTTGTTTTTGTGCTTTAGGATGTCCCAGGACTCGTCCCGGTACCCACGTTCCATCCCAGAGGCATACTGCCTGTGCAGGGGCTGTCTGATAGGGCCGTATGGACAGGAGAGTGCAGATTTCCGCAGTGTTCCCGTCTTTGCTCCAGCCGTGGTGCTGAGGAGGAGTGGCCCGTGTGTGGGTGGGCGTCATACCTACAGTGAGGACTACATTTCTGTGGCCGTAGGCTGCACATGTGTGCCAACCATGGAGCCAGAGCCCAGGGCCCCACAGGGCAACAGCATCTGAGGGCAGTACAGTCTGAGGGCCACTCCTGGAGACAGTCAGGCAGCTCCTGTGTCCTGCTGGATCTAAATGCACAGGTGTTAACTCCAGGCAACTCACAATTCTCTAATACATATTGTTGGTTCTGTACTCCACCTAATCTTATTGTTAGCTATAAAATATATCATGAGAGAGAGAGACACACCAGCTCCTGTTACAACACAACAGGAAAGGCCTTGTTATTTCGCTCTGGTGTTTCGGTTGGTGATGAAATGGGTCATTCCCGTGTGTTTCCTCTGAAGATCTTCTGCCACATATGCCACCAGTTACTGAATAATGCTGAACTACTCTTCTGATCAACACTAAACATAACGGAATAATTGGGACATCAAAACTATTAGATAATTTATGTAGAGTGGATTGACACATGACAATCTGAGAGACTCCCCTTCATACATGAAGAGCCGGATAATCAGCTGAAATGCGTGTGCGGACTGTCCCTAACATGTTTTTAGATGACGTGTTCACTCTTTTCATTCATGTGTTTGAACTTTATAAATGAGTCTCTCTAAATGCCTCACATCTGGCACTGATTCTTTGCTGTCACATATTTGCAAAGTACTCTGAGTCTGAGGCAGTCTGAGGCCCACACCCCGGGAGGAACGATGCTATAAAGACTCCAGTACATCCAGAACTCTGCTGCTTCCTCACCCGCACCTCCTCCAGTGAACACATCACCCCTGTCCTCACAAAAGCCTTGAACGCCCATCTCTTCAAGACCACCTTTCATTAACTGTCTTTAAGTATCTTGAAAACCGCTGTACAAGTCTTATGTATTATTATTATTATGATTATAAAAGATGATCATGTTCAAACTGTTTCTTCTTTCAATAATGGCATCGTCCCAGAGGCCTGTGAGTGACGGCTAACACAGAGCAGTCAAACCACAGTGGGTCCATGAAAAGAGGCACAGTTCACTTAAGCGTTTGCAGAGGTGGCCCCGGAGGTGGCCCCGGAGGTGGCCCCGGAGGTGGCCCCGGAGGTGGCCCCGGAGGTGGCCCCGGAGGTGGCCCCGGCCGACAGCCCGGGGGAGGAGTAGTTGGTGTAGCAGCGGAAGTCATTGGAGAGGTTACGGTGATGTTGAGGGAGGAAGTCACACATGTCCACATCCAGCAGCTCTTTGGCTGTACTCTGCATCACGGCCCCTACAAGAGCAAAGACAGAAGCAATTCTGTTTACAGACTCTGCATAACCAGCCTTAAGCTCTATTCACACGGGATAAGAACAACCTGGGGATATCGGGTCATTTGCAAATTCCTGCCTCACCTCTGTGCTACCTGCAGCACATTCGCACGGGATAAGCAAAGTCTGCAATTTACTCTATTTTACTAATATTTACTGAGATTGAAAGAGAAAAGAATGCACAAAGAAAAGAAAGAGATAGAAAAGGCACAATTACAACAACAACAAACACTGAGATGCAGATTTGCAGGGACTCGTATTATCACCGGACGTCTGTGTTTGGCCAAATATAGTAGGTAATTTGCAGTGGAATTTTTACTTTACAAATCACAGACATGGCGCATTTGCACGGGATTAAGATCTCAGGCATCCTCCACAATTATTCCAAATCACCAAAGGTCCACAGGTCACACTAATCCTGTGCAAATAGGACTTTAGACTACCGGTACTACTGCAAGAATCCCAACACTATCAAATGTAAGGAATTAACTATTGAAATTATATAGTGTCTTTTCAAAACCCCTACAGTGATTTACTTCTACTTCTGCCGCCGGTATGGCCACTAATGGAATGTGAATGTGGATGAGTTTCTTCTCACCAGTGCACAGCAGCACTTTGCCTTTGCTCAGGTAGCGCACCGTCTGGGCCACTTTGCTCAGACACTCGTGGGCCAGGTAAGGCGGGTCAGCCAGGACCACATCAAAGCTGTGCGGGTGGACGTGGGCGGGCAGAGCCAGGGGCTGGTGGTAGTCGTAGAAGATGAAGTCGTCGCCGTATGAGGCAAACCTGCGGTCGTACTCCAGCAGCTGCACCGACACGCCCTCGGACCCGGCCACCGCACCCTGCTTCAGCTTCTGATAAACGCTGGGCGCACTCACACATGCTATCCTGAGCAACACACACAAATACTTTCCTCAAGTTTTTCAAGGTGATGAATCTACGTCAAATACAGCAGCCATATTATACCTTCCTCCAGGCCCCGCCTCCTGCACCAGCTCCTCTGCAAGCCGCCTGGCCGTGTCCTCACTGTACCAGAACTGACTCAGGGCCTGTAGACACACATCATATCACTGTTTCAAAATGTACCGTTATCATGACAATTAGCAATTCTAAATCAAATATTATATACTCTGAATGGGGACAAACCCATGAATATAATTCTATGAGAAACATCCATAGAGCCACAAATGTTGAACCTTATCAGCATTTGTTAGGAACTGACTCCACATACTGAACCATAAACCGGGTCAACAAATCTGCAATCTGAATAGATAGAATGTCACATGAACACAACCCATTACATACACATTACATACAGGTCATTCCACTCCAAATCTCCGAATGCCCCTCTCGACCAGCTCAGATTTGACTGAAAACATTCTAGAAGGTTCACACACTTTCCAATAGGAAAAGTCCCAAATTTTCGCTCCCAACTCCTTATAGTTTTGTCATTAAAAAATATTTTGACAACCTGACCTGTTTTGAGCAGA
Source organism: Odontamblyopus lacepedii (assembly GCA_034769755.1). NCBI lineage: Eukaryota > Metazoa > Chordata > Actinopteri > Gobiiformes > Gobiidae > Odontamblyopus > Odontamblyopus lacepedii. Next base: position 36,085,357 of record CM068356.1, on the reverse strand, counting down.
GTTTTCCGAGGAGCCACTTTCAGACTGCTGTATCTAAAAAAACTATGTAAAACAGGTCCTTCAAATTTTCAAGGGTTAAAATTTGTCAAATGTACTTGTAGAATCTGGACTTTCACACATGTGCTTATGGTTTATCACAGATTTCTGGGGCTTGAATTTGATAAAAAAAATCTACTCTTCAAATATGAGGGCATGTTTGAAGGACTGTGGAAAGCGTAATTTCAAAGACAGAGTTTGATATTGAACATTCACCTTCCCACACACGCTGTGGTCTTTGGATTTTAAAACTGACCCTCTGTGATGAACTTCTAGATTCTAGAGTCTAGAACATATTAAGATTTAAAAATGGAAAAAATTCATTTGGTGCCATGTTTGCCATGTTATACCAAAAAAATGACAGCACACACCAACATTAAATGGACTGTTCTAGAAAGATTAGATGTCCGTTTTTAACATATTCAGAAATTGTAATGGTGCTTTGCCTTGTTTTCACAAAATGAATTTTGAAAATGTGGCGTTCACATTAATGGCTTGAAATCTTTACACGTGTCACGGGAACACTATTCTCGGAATAAAATGTTGGACATAGTGGGGAGGTTCTAAATGACTCATATTTCTAACTGTGGTTGCAGAAAGTCATGTCACTTGAACACAGTTGAGCTCTTACCCAGTCCTCCTCCAGGGCTCCCACTGCAAATTGCTGGGCCGGCTCGGGGTCCGGGCTCTGGATGGTCAGGGTCTCAGCGTAAAACTCCTGAAGTGCGGCCAAAGTGTGGGCAGACAGAGTGGGCACATCCTCCTCACTGTCACTCATGATGAGACCGACCAACGAGGTGCCACGATGACCAGGGACCTGAGCACCGCACACCTGCTTCAAAGATGAACTATAGAAGGACAGGAAGACACTTCACTGGACTATAGAAGGACAAGAAGACACTTCACTGGACTATAGAAGGACAAGAAGACACTTCACTGGACTATAGAGAGACAGAGGACACTTCACTGGACTATAGAAGGACAAGAAGACACTTCACTGGACTATAGAGAGACAGAGGACACTTCACTGGACTATAGAAGGACAAGAAGACACTTCACTGGACTATAGAAGGACAGAGGACACTTCACTGGACTATAGAAGGACAGGAAGACACTTCACTGGACTATAGAAGGACAAGAAGACACTTCACTGGACTATAGAGGGACAAGAAGACACTTCACTGGACTATAGAAGGACAAGAAGACACTTCACTGGACTATAGAGAGACAGAGGACACTTCACTGGACTATAGAAGGACAGGAAGACACTTCACTGGACTATAGAGAGACAGAGGACACTTCACTGGACTATAGAAGGACAAGAAGACACTTCACTGGACTATAGAGGGACAAGAAGACACTTCACTGGACTATAGAAGGACAGGAAGACACTTCACTGGACTATAGAAGGACAAGAAGACACTTCACTGGACTATAGAAGGACAAGAAGACACTTCACTGGACTATAGAAGGACAGGAAGACACTTCACTGGACTATAGAAGGACAAGAAGACACTTCACTGGACTATAGAGGGACAAGAAGACACTTCACTGGACTATAGAAGGACAAGAAGACACTTCACTGGACTATAGAAGGACAAGAAGACACTTCACTGGACTATAGAGAGACAGAGGACACTTCACTGGACTATAGAAGGACAGGAAGACACTTCACTGGACTATAGAAGGACAAGAAGACACTTCACTGGACTATAGAAGGACAGAGGACACTTCACTGGACTATAGAAGGACAAGAAGACACTTCACTGGACTATAGAGGGACAGAGGACACTTCACTGGACTATAGAAGGACAGGAAGACACTTCACTGGACTATAGAGGGACAGAGGACACTTCACTGGACTATAGAAGGACAAGAAGACACTTCACTGTAGTGCTGCCACTAACGACTAATTTTCTAACGATTAATCTCTCGACTAATTTTTCGATTAGTCGACTAATCTAAACGACTAATTAAAAAAAAAAAGCGGTTCTAACACACACAAGTGTGTGTGTTAGATTTTACCTTGTGTGTGCTGTGCGTGCGAGTTGCAAAGGTTATTGCTGTTATGTCTGTTGTGTGTGCTCATTCAACAATGTTGAACAACGATATGCACACACAATTTAACGAGTTTGCACGAGCAGCATATGCAACGGTATGCTCAATACCTCATGCATCGTGGTCGTGGTCGAGAAAGAGAGAGACCAGCCAGCAGAGTGCGCACGGCAAATACTTCCTCAAGTTTGTTTTCTTTGGCGGTGCCATTATTTACCACTGCTGTTAGCCTTTGGTGAAGCCGAGGTTAGCCACCTCGGCGTCAACCCCGGATGTAGCCGCTGTCAGCAGCACCGGTGTCGGCCTCGGGCGCAGTTGCTGCCCGCGGCACCGGTGTCCGCTCAGTGTAGCCGCTGTTAGCCGCGCCGGTGTCCGCCTCGGGTGTAGCCGCTGTTAGCTGCGCCGGTGTCCGCCTCGGGTGTAGCCGCTGTTAGCTGCGCCGGTGTCCGCCTCGGGTGTAGCCGCTGCCTGCCGCACCGGTGTCGGCCTCGAGTGTAGTACGACTAGTGGTGTGGAGGGGAAATACCTGATCTCAGGCAAGCAAAAGGTCTCTGGACGAGCCGTTTGAGACCAAAAATAAATAAAGGCGAATATTCGACCAAAAAAATTGTAGTCGACTCATTTTCATAATCGATTACGTCGACAACGTCGAATAATCGCGGCAGCACTACTTCACTGGACTATAGAGGGACAAGAAGACACTTCACTGGACTATAGAGGGACAGAGGACACTTCACTGGACTATAGAAGGACAGAGGACACTTCACTGGACTATAGAGGGACAGAGGACACTTCACTGGACTATAGAAGGACAGGAAGACACTTCACTGGACTATAGAGGGACAGAGGACACTTCACTGGACTATAGAAGGACAAGAAGACACTTCACTGGACTATAGAAGGACAGGAAGACACTTCACTGGACTATAGAGGAACAGAGGACACTTCACTGGACTATAGAAGGACAAGAAGACACTTCACTGGACTATAGAGGGACAGAGGACACTTCACTGGACTATAGAAGGACAGGAAGACACTTCACTGGACTATAGAGGGACAGAGGACACTTCACTGGACTATAGAAGGACAAGAAGACACTTCACTGGACTATAGAAGGACAAGAAGACACTTCACTGGACTATAGAAGGACAGAGGACACTTCACTGGACTATAGAAGGACAGGAAGACACTTCACTGGACTATAGAAGGACAGAGGACACTTCACTGGACTATAGAAGGACAGAGGACACTTCACTGGACTATAGAGGGACAGGAAGACACTTCACTGGACTATAGAAGGACAGAGGACACTTCACTGGACTATAGAGGGACAGGAAGACACTTCACTGGACTATAGAAGGACAAGAAGACACTTCACTGGACTATAGAAGGACAAGAAGACACTTCACTGGACTATAGAGGGACAGGAAGACACTTCACTGGACTATAGAAGGACAAGAAGACACTTCACTGGACTATAGAAGGACAAGAAGACACTTCACTGGACTATAGAAGGACAAGAAGACACTTCACTGGACTATAGAAGGACAAGAAGACACTTCACTGGACTATAGAGGGACAAGAAGACACTTCACTGGACTATAGAGGGACAGAGGACACTTCACTCGGCTATAGAGGGACAGGAAGACACTTCACTCGGCTATAGAGGGACAGAGGACACTTCACTGGACTATAGAAGGACAAGAAGACACTTCACTCGGCTATAGAAGGACAGAGGACACTTCACTGGACTATAGAAGGACAGAGGACACTTCACTGGACTATAGAGGGACAGAGGACACTTCACTGGACTATAGAAGGACAGAGGACACTTCACTGGACTATAGAAGGACAGAGGACACTTCACTGGACTATAGAGGGACAGAAAGACACTTCACTGGACTATAGAGGGACAAGAAGACACTTCACTGGACTATAGAAGGACAAGAAGACACTTCACTCGGCTATAGAAGGACAAGAAGACACTTCACTGGACTATAGAGGGACAGGAAGACACTTCACTGGACTATAGAAGGACAAGAAGACACTTCACTGGACTATAGAAGGACAAGAAGACACTTCACTCGGCTATAGAAGGACAAGAAGACACTTCACTCGGCTACAGAGGGACAGAGGACACTTCACTCGGCTATAGAGGGACAGAGGACACTTCACTCGGCTATAGAGGGACAGAGGACACTTCACTCGGCTATAGAAGGACAAGAAGACACTTCACTCGGCTATAGAAGGACAGAGGACACTTCACTGGACTACATATATGTATCCCATGCAACAAAATTGAACAAAAGCAAAACGCATTCAAAATAATTAACCCAAAATAAACGCTTACAGAAAAAGACGAGCATGTGGGCTGTCGCAGGATGATGACGTGGAGTCTTGGACTCCTCCAGCTTAGACCGTGGCTCCATCCGAAAATGGGCAAAAACATAGACCTACGGGGGGGGAAAAAACATAGTTTTATGGAAAAAACATAAATATGAACGGTTCATAAATATGGATGAAGACGATGCGAGTTGGGAGTCGGGACAACTCCATCTCTTGAGGTATATCCCAGCCAAAATATTTATTTATATATAATACTACAATACTACTTTAATATTATATATATTTTATCGTCAATCAACTCCTAACTGAAATACAACTATATCAATATACCGCAACCTAAATTAATTTGACACTTTTTTTTTAATCAAGAAAAGAATTGGAATAGTTGCGGACAAACTACCTTCAATTCCCTCATAACTGCACAGCACCATCTACACAACTGGAATAAAATGGAGAAAAAAAGCAGCGCATCAGACTCTTCATCAGAAAATAAATAAGGTGTGCAAAATAAACAGCAGGGCGCTGCTCTTTTATTCACTTATTGGGACAAATCGTCAGAGGTGTCAGTAACTAAGTACTTTTACCTAAGTACTGTGCTTGAGTTGTATTTTAGTTGAATACATATTATTTTTACTCCACTACATTTGAAAGACAAATACAGTACTTCACTTGTGCACAGATATAGATATGTGCAGATTAGATGATCTAAACATAGAAGGTTTGCTTCTGGAAACGACATGTGTAAGATAGTGTAAAAGACCCTTTAGTCAAGTAAATCAAAATTACAATTACCCGGTATTTGGACACAATTACTGTAAATTATTTGTGCTGAGATGTATTAATACATTTATAACTAACATTTGTCTCTTTTGGTAATGAAATATATCAACTTGGACAAAAATCAAGTAAAAGTGCAGCTTTAAATGGGCAGTCTAATTTCCCGAGCAACTGTGAACTCAGCACGCGCAGAGGCTGGACGCGCGCTGACAGCCGCAGCTCCCGCGGCAGCAGCAGCCCGTCCACTGAGTCTGCGGCCCCCAGCCTACGGCCCCCAGTCCCGGAGCTCCAGCACCCTCCGACAGCAGCAACCATGGCAGCGTCTACCGAGCGAGTAGAGCCGGGGGAGAGCGAGGAGGAAGTGGAGGATGTGTACGAAGTGGAGCGGATCATAGATATGCGAGTGGAAGAGGTAGCAGTAGCACACACTGGCGCTTTGAACCAGAGACTCTAAACCAGGAGAGATTCCACACGGAGCACACAGCAACAAAATAATGCTATTTGAATAACGTTACGTTTGTAAATGTGTAAATGATAACTGGTTCAAAGTCATTCGCAGTAGTTACTCTGCACTCACATCACTCATATCTCTGTTAAAAATGCACATATTTAGCACACTATAAACAGCGCTCACGTTTGGCATCTCCTTCCGGGCTATGGCTAGTTTTGCTAACATGGCTGGCATTCATAGCCTTTGTAAACTACACCGCGATCATAACGTGCATGAGCGTGGGTTTTGCTTCTGTAAATGAGGTGGAATGTGTAGTGCTTTATAATTGCACTTCTGGCTGCGCTCACTCGTTGTCTAGTCGCACAAGCCAGGATCATGTTGCCTGTGTCCCTTTTTCCCGAGCCCTGGCCCCCGCTGAGGCCAAGGACGCGGCCGGCCAAAAGCTGCTCCCGCTGCAGCGCCCGTCCAGCGTCAGCTCAGGCTCCACACACATCCCAGGAGCACAGGATCATACAGAACACTGATTGGGACTATTAGGCTTGCTTTAGTTGATTTTCGTTTATAATAACAACAAAATGTCTAAATGAAAAGAGTCTAGTTTTGGGAAAGAAAAGTTATCGTTGAAATGACGCTGCCAAATAGATGAATTGACTTGTTTGTGTAGTAGACAACTACAGAGAACAGGTCAATGAAGATGCATGCCACTTTACTGTCACTTTTTTTTTAACCACATGTGTACTTTTCAGTTGTGAGCCTTAAACATAATAACTTGTTGTCACAAACAGGAGACATACACCCATACTGTTGGATTAAACCTTTACCCTGCCTTTCTTGTTTCAGGGAGAGGTGCTGTATCGTGTGCGCTGGAAGAACTACTGCTCAGATGATGACACGTGGGAACCCGAGGCCCACCTGGAAGACTGTAGAGAGGTTCTGCTGGCGTTTAAGAAGAACATTGCAGAAGCCAAGTCCAAGAAGGAAGCAGAAGCCAAGTCCAAGAAGGAAGCAGAAGCCAAGAAGAGTGTGGTATGCCCCCCCCTCTCCCCCTTGTGCCAGGAGTCTTAACATTCCTACTAAGAGGAGAAGACAGGATAAACACTCTGCACAGTAACACTAAGGATGCACACACTCCACTCAGAGATCTGGAGTCTAACCCAGTCTCTAACCCACACCCTCCTTAGTGAATGGAGGAGACAGGAAAACCACCCTGCCACAGTAACATCTTTGCTACTGTCTATAATGATGGATGGTCTGATATAAGTTTTTTGAGCTGATATTTGTCTTACTGTTACTATTACCGATAATTGATATTTGCCGATTCCAATTTTAATCTTTTCAAATCTATTGTACAGACCAAATTTATGAGACGGTGCATGCTCACTGGCTCTGATTTACTAACATTGTGGTGAAAAGGGTGTGTATTTTACTGGGACAGTAAAATGGGACATGGGGGGACAGGTCAGATGAAGAGCGGTTCAGAAGCCCTTATGATGAGTCACAGTCAGAGGCCAGTTACGTCGCCCGGTATGGCGTCACCGGGGCCTCACCCTGGAGCCAGACCTGGGATAGGTGCTCGATGGCGAGCGCCTGGTGGCCGGGCCTTTCCCCACGGGGCCCGGCCGGGCACAGCCCGAAGGGACGACGTGGGACCGCCCTCCCCTGGACCCACCATCCGCGGGAGGAGCCATAGGGGCCGAGTGCAAAGAGATCTGGGCGGCAGTCGAAGGCGGGGGCCTCGGCGACCGGATCTCTGGACATGGAGACTAGCTCTGGGGACATGGAATGTCACCTCGCTGGGGGTGAAGGAGCCTGAGCTTGTGCGGGAGGTCGAACGTTACCGGCTAGATATAGTCGGCCTCACCTCCATGCACAGCTTGGGTTCCGGAACCCACCTCCTTGAGAGGGGTTGGACTCTCCATTTCTCTGGCGTTGGCCGCGGGGAGCGGCGGCGAGCTGGTGTGGGCTCATCACCCCACAGCTCAGCCGCTGCGTGTTGGAGTTCACCCCGGTGAACGAGAGGGTCGCGTCCCTGCGCCTTCGGGTCGGGGACAGGTCTCTCACTGTGGTGTCGGCCTACGGGCCGAACAGCAGTGCAGAGTACCCGGCCTTCTTGGAGTCTCTGGGAGGGGTACTGGACAGTGCACTGACCGGGGACTCCGTTGTTCTACTGGGGGACTTCAACGCCCACGTGGGCAACGACAGTGACACTTGGAGAGGGGTGATTGGGAGGAACGGCCTCCCTGATCTGAACCCGAGTGGTGTTCTGTTATTGGACTTCTGTGCTAGTCACGGTCTGTCCATAACAAACACCATGTTAGAGCACAAGGGGGTCCATCGGTGCACGTGGCACCAGGACTCCCTCGGCCGGAGGTCGATGACCGACTTTGTTGTTGTGTCATCTGATCTCCAGCCGTGTGTCTTGGACACTCGGGGGAAGAGAGGGGCAGAGCTGTCAACTGATCACCACCTGGTGGTGAGTTGGGTCCGCTGGCGGAGGAGGAAGCCGGAAAGACCTAACAGGCCCAAGCATATCGTGAGGGTCTGTTGAGAATGTCTGGATGAACCCTCTGTCGGTGCAGCCTTCAGCTCACACCTCCGGGAGAGCTTCTCCCCGATCCCGGGGGAGGCTGGGGACATGGAGTGGGCTTCGTTCTCGGCCTCCATTGTCGATGCGGCCGCTCGTAGCTGTGGCCGTAAGGTTTGTGGTGCCTGTCGCAACGGCAATCCCCAAACCCGGTGGTGGACACCGGAAGTAAGGGATGCCGTCAGGCTGAAGAAGGAGTCCTACCGGGCCTTGCTGGCTCGGGGGACTCCTGAGGCAGCTGACGGGTACCGACGGGCCAAGCATGCTGCATCCCGGGCGGTTGCAGAGGCAAAAACTCGGGTCTGGGAGGAGTTCGGGGAGGCCATGGAGGAGGACTATCGGACGGCCCCAAGGAAATTCTGGCAAACCATCCGGCGCCTCAGGAGGGGGAAGCAGTGCTTCACCAACACTGTTTACAGTGCGGGGGGAGAGCTGCTGACCTCGACTGGGGATGTTGTCGGGCAGTGGAAGGAAAACTTTGGGGATCTCCTCAATCTCAATAGTCTGAGAGTTGAAGAGGCATGAGGCTGGAGTTCTAACACAGGAGAAGTGTATTTACATCATAGAGGACCCTGCGCTCACATGAACCCTCAGGACATGGCTAAAATTACAAGACTGAGCTGGCAGTGAGAGCTCTTAGTATACCACAGAAATGGAATTTGTTTAACGCTGACCAATAACAATATCTGGGGAAATCCTCTGATATTGACAATAACTGATAACCAATGTACCATCCCTATCTGTAATGGTTTCTTCTTTGTGGCCTTTTAGAAAGTGCTTCCTGCCAAGAGCGACCTGTTGAACGCAGATTCCGACAGCAACAGTGACAAAGATCATCCCACCGACCCTCCAGTCAAGAAGAAGAAGAAGCAGCATGTGGAAGAGCCGCCACCGAAAGAGAGGAAGAAAAAGAAGAAGAAGAAGGAGCGACATCAGGATGACTTCAGACCATTGCCCGCCCCAGAGACTGATGAGGAGGATGAGCCCACCACCACACCCCCCTCCTCGCCAAAGAAGAGACTGACCCACTCCGATGAGGACGAGCAGGACCCTGTGCCAGCGAAGAAACACAAGAAGGACAAGGGCAAAGAGGCTCTCAAAACCAAGCCTAAAGCTGAGGAGGTCAAGAAAAAGAAAGGGAGGAAGGAGATGAAGATGGACACTTCAGATGATGACACAGCTCCTATTGAGGAGGACATCAGTGAGAGTCCGTCCGAAACACCCGCTGAAGACACCAGCTCAGACGCTCTCAGGACAACCCAGAACATCTACCTGGACGACAAGTTCAAAGAGAAGAAAGGCAAGTGGGAGGTGAAACTGCAGGGCTTTAAAAACCTGATCCAGAAGAAGGAGGCTAAAAAGCTGGATGCCTCGCCCAAAGAAAGCAGCCTCCAAAAGCTCAAGAGCCTGACGTCTAAGGCCAAAGAGGACCTGGCTCCACACTCCTCCGACTCCAGCGACAGTTCCACGGCCCACAGGAAGTCCAAGAGCAAAGACAGAGCTCCAACCCCCTCTTCTGTGCCAGCTACACCCAGCACGAGGTCCAAGGAGGAGAAGCCCAAGGAGGACAGGCCCAAGGATGAGAGGCCCAAGGAGGACAGACCCAAGGAGGACAGACCCAAGGAGGACAGACCCAAGGAGGACAGACCCAAGGAGGACAGACCCAAGGAGGACAGACCCAAGGAGGACAGACCCAAGGAGGACAGACCCAAGGAGGACAGACCCAAGGAGGACAGGCCTAAGGAGGAGAGGCCCAGGGAGGAGAGGCCCAAGGAGGAGAGGCCCAAGGAGGAGAGGCCCAAGGAGGAGAGGCCCAAGGAGGACAGGCCCAAGGAGGACAGGCCCAAGGAGGAGAGGCCCAAGGAGGACACTCTAGCACAGAAGGATGCTACTGGCAGCACCAACCTGTTTGAGAAGTTTCTGTTGAACTGTGAGGCCAAGGACCGAGCTCCACGGAGGCCTGCACCGCCCCTAGAGAAGAGCGCTAGCAAGCCCCTCAAGGTACTGCACTGTGTCCTGCACCTCACTTGAGAATTTAGTACTTGTTTCCATGGAGATGTCATTGCTCTGCCTGGAATGTTCCACAGTATGACATTAAACAGCTCTATTATACATTTATTCATTTACATTTGCTTTTATTGCTCAAAAATACCTAGGAAAACATGTATTCTGACTTTGAGCAGGGTCGCCTCTCAGCAGACTTGACCTACAGTTTGATCTGGTTTGATAGAAGATAGAAAGGTTTAATGCCATACTGTGAAACATTTCAGACAAAGCTATAACATCTCAGTGAAGACAAGCATTTGACGAACGTTCCACCAAATTTGTTTTGTTTTTTTTGTTACAATGCATTGTTAACTTGTACACACATACACATAATGCTCAACTAGAAATCTAAAGCTTTATAATGTGAAATTGACTTTTTGAGCTTTTTTTGACTTTTTGAGCTTTTTTTTTTTTTGAGAACATGTTATTACCTTGGTAGCTCCTGGATTTCACACAATCCAACAGGCCCATGTGTTCATTCCCTTGAAGTACTTCCTCTGAAGATGCTGCCACAATATGGTGTAAAAAGCCTGTAGCATCTCAAATGTCCATAGCTAAAACTGTAACTAGCTCCTTAGCTTGCCTCTTGCACGGTCTCTATGGATACGGGAAAAAACAAATGGCTCAGTTCAGAAAGTGCCATCCCTTACTTGTGTCCTTTGAACTGCACATACTGCACTTCTTACCTGGTTAAAATCCCATGATATGATGTTAAAAAAACAAGCTCAAAACCAAACTCATGTTCACAGTACTGGAGCACATCTCTAAACAAGGTGACTCATTTCCAAATTTTATTTAAGTTTTACAACATGAAGTGCACAATGATTGTTCTTTTCATCTCCAACATTGACCAACCAAAATCAAGGGGGGTTTAAAAGAGCTTCACTCACTCCCACCTGTGGCTGAGGAAAGAGCCCTAAACAAACACCTGTCCATCCTGGATACTCCCCTACATCCCCCTACATCCCCCTACATCCCCCTACATCCCCCTACATCCACCTACATCCCCCTACATCCCCCTACAGCCCCCTACATCCCCCTACAGCCCCCTACATCCCCCTACATCCCCCTACATCCCCCTACAGCCCCCTACAGCCCCCTACATCCCCCTACATCCCCCTACATCCCCCTACAGCCTCCTACATCCCCCTACATCCCCCTACATCCCCCTACATCCCCCTACATCCCCCTACAGCCCCCTACATCCCCCTACATCCCCCTACATCCCCCTACAGCCCCCTACATCCCCCTACATCCCCCTACATCCCCCTACATCCCCCTACAGCCCCTACATCCCCCTACAGCCCCTGCACAGCCCCTGCACAGCCCCATCACTGGACAGTCCCTGTCCCTGTCCTGCTCCACTCTGGAAGTCGTTTGTTTCACACACCATATGGTTGTACACTTCACTATACATTTATCAATTGATGTTATGTATTATATTATTTATTGTATTATGTATTGTATACTGCCTGAAAAACACATTTCCTTCAGGATAATAAAGTATCTGTCTAATAATGCAAATCTAATCTAAACAGCGAGAACCTTCTTGTCTTTTCTATTGTCTGCTGCTGTTCCTTAACTTTGTGCTTGATATACTTTTCCAACACTAGTTAATCGGGAAAATTGAGAAGATCTCCAAGTCCAAGGAGTCTCCTGTGCAGAAGGCAGATGCTGACAGGACTGACAAGCTCAAGCAGACAGACGGTATGTTCTGCCCGTGTCTGTGTGCTCATCTGTAAAGAGTTCATCCATATACAAAACTGAGTAGGCCCAATCTCAGTTCTCTTTTGTACCCCTTCCCCTAAGGGCTAGGGCTCAAAACACAGCACTTGGAAATGGGATGTTTTGTTTCTGCTTATTTTCCATATGTAACAAGCCAAGAACTATGTGGTGTTATTTAAGAATATAAGAATTGGTATTGGGCCTTAGTTCTAAAAGCAACACACAACCTGCATGTTCTCTGCTGCAGCGGTCTCCAAAGCAGGTCAGAGCCATGGCTTCAGTCTGGACAGTGATGAGAGAGAAGGAGAGTTCAGCCCCAAAAGTCGAAGTGGGGACGAGGCCCGGAAAGAGCGTCCAGACGAGGGCCAACGGTCGGGCTGGGACAGGCACTGCTCTACGGCCCGACGGAGAGAGGACAGCGAGCCCAGGCTCTTTATGGCTTGTGAGGAGGAGGACCTGTCTGAGCCCAGTGATAAGACAGGTAGAGGGAAACATCCTTCACTGCCTTTCCATGCACAACATTGTGTCTAAAAGTGTCTCAAAAGTTTTTTTCAAAGGAAATCAAGGAATGTTACACAAAATGTAATAATTTGAGCTTCCACTCATGTTGGAATGTTGTTATCTCATGAAAAACAAACCAGGAGTTGTGATTTGTTTCATTCACATGTTTGAGTAATCCTGCATTATTAGGTTGCCTACATCATCCGCTCAAATTGCTCTGTTCCACCTGGTGATGTCATCAAGTCCACAGCTACTTTAAGCCTCAATCTCAATTATTTACTCTTCAGTACTACAGAATAATCATAAGCTGATTCCTTTTAAAAAATATTTTCATTTTACCCTTTGTTCAGTTGAGTTTGCCATAGAAAAGTTTACAACATCTTCTGATGTACTGAGGAGTGAAAACGGTTGAACCATAGCTTTAGCTTCAACATTTGGCAATTCCAATGCTGTAAAATATTCAAATGAGGGTGTATGGAGTTTAAAAACACAGAGAAGCACTTGCTGTATCACCACTCAATTACATCACAAGGTGAAACAGAGTGTTTTCAGTTTGAGGGAAGAATACCGGCTAAAAGTTGCAATATTATTGTGTTAAATGTGTGTGAATAAAACAAAACAAAACTCCGAGTGTGCTTTTGAAGAGGATGCACCACAGATCAGAAAAACTAATTGCCATTGATGGGGTTCTGTGCAGAGAAGACCCAAGCCACTCTCAGTCTGGGGATGGATCTGAATCTGGACTGGATGACACTGGAGGATTTTCAGAGGCATTTGAATGGAGACGATGAGGTTCTGAGTGGACCTCCACTATCTCCCAGTGAGTACCTGTATTTCCCCGAGTAAACATCTAACACTTAGACCTAAAGTGTTTGCCTGCTATTGCTTCTCTCCCAAACATCTTTTCACTTTAAACTGTGAAGAACTCTTGGTTCCTTTTGTCTTTTAGATAATGATGCAAAAAGTATCTCCAGAACGTCCACCCCTAGTAGCAATAGCAAACATTTGTTGGCTGACTCCATGCCCCTCTTGTTATCGCAGGTGAGCTGCGAGATGCTGTAAAGAGTGGAGATTACCTGGCTGTAAAACTAGCTCTGAACTCTAAAGAGGACTACAATCTGGACCAAGAGGTATGTCTTCTGCTTTGAATCTGCTGGGCCTTTTGGCTCACCAGACTGTGCTTTGATACTTCATCCACCTGTCTGTTACACAGGAGCCTGTTGCTAGAAGCCGACTGAACTTAGAGTGTGGAGTAACTTCTGAGTTTATAAAAACCCAACTAGTGAAAACTGAGTCACCTTAGGTTCATGTGCTACTTGAAGCTGGATATGAACATTTCTGAGTGAAACCCTGAGCCACTGATAACTGCAGCTCCAGCACAGATGAGGCAGAGACCGACACAGCTTAGCCAATAGGAGTGAGGCTTGAGGGAAGGGGGAGGGGCTATCTCAGGGGCACCATTGGAAGTGATCACGGCAAAAAACTATCATGAACTGTTTTTTCTAAGTTTGCTCTGAAATTACCTTGAACTCAAACTAAACCGGCTTCTAATAACAAGCCCCTAGTGTTTGTCTGTGTTACTACAACTGTGTATTTGGAAACGGTCTGAGACAGAGGGGGGCATTTGCCCCAGGGCAGCTGTGGTACAAAGGCACCAGTCCACTCTGACTGAGAATGAACTACAAACAAATTATACATTGTTTTACATTGTTTTGTCGTGTTTTACCGCGGTCATGTTTTACCGTGGTCGTGTTTTACCGTGGTCGTGTTTTCTAGTGAAGCTTCTCACTCTGAAGTTGCCATTCAGACATTCGTGTTGGTGCAAGTTTAACTGTAGTGTCACCAAAGTGTGATGGGGTCTGTTCTGTAGCTCGCACCTTGGCCGCCCCAGAGTGTGTGTGACTGATGTTGGCTTCAAGATGGCATTTACACAAGTGTGTGCACAGACGTCTAATACACAGAAGTTCCAACACAAATTTTCAACTGAAAAACATTGTACCGTAGATTTTACGTTTGTAGACTTCTCGTCTTCTGAGCCTCATCAGCATTGAAGCAGTCTTTTCAGCAACACATGCAGGTAAGAAACAGCTCCTCTCCAAAAACACTTACAAATTATTGGTGTATCATATTTAAACAAACAAAATAGTCACATTTAAAAACAGCTATTAAAGCTACCTCCACTGATCGTAGATGAAGATCATTAATTTCATATACATTAACATCTGATGAATATGACAGAGTGCAGTATTAATTCAAACATATTGTTCTTTGCAGTGAAAAAAGAGGAAACTGACTTTTGACAAGAGGAAGCACCTATTGAAGAAGGTACATACTGACTCCTAACTTTTCAAACGGACACTAGTGCTTTAGTCTGACCGTGTTGTCTAAAACATGCTATAAATACTTGACATGCATTAAAGTTAGTGTGGTCTGCCGCTCATATAATTCAAATTCAAAAACTCTTCACATAGCTAACGCAGGCGTGAGAAGATTGCCCTGATACAATAAAAGCATTACTCTTGTGGAATGGGTCATGTGGTGGTTTTTGGATTGGAGATTGGAGGTGTTCTTGATTGGAGCTGTTGTCTGTATGAGCTTGAAAATTGGGTGGGGCTTTGCCAAGGTGCTGTTGCATCACACACTGTAAAAAAGTCATTTTTGCACCACTATATGGCAACTAATTGAGTTATTCAGTACTGAACTGAACTAAGTTTTACATCTACTTTTTCTTTTGTAGGGACATGCAGTTGGTCTGAAGAACCACCACCGAGTCACAGCCAAGTCTTCTGTGTCCAAGACTGCAGTGGGATCTTCAGCATGTGCTCACAACACCAGTGAGCCATTGAGCAAACCAAATGTAAGAGACAAAAGCAACACAAATGTGAATGAAGCAGCCCAACTACTGTCGCTCAAGAAGAACACAGCAGCTTCAACAGCAAATCACACACGTCTGCCATCTGGGACAACGGACGTGGCCTGTGCTGTACAGGCTCCGAAGGCATCCACGATTACACTAACCCTTGGACAAATTCACAAAGGAGATGGTCAACATCTTTGCATGGTTCCCACAAGTGGAGAAGTGGAAAACAAACCAAAGAGCCAGGCCAACCAAACCAGTCCTGCCTTTTCTAATGCACATGAATTATGGGAGCATGAGCAGTTGGACAAGACTGTGAATGGCAGCGTCCATTGCCCTGTATCTCAGCAGTTCCTCACTGGAGAGCAAGAGGAGATCCTCCACATGATGAAACAAGACCACGTCTCAAGGCACATCCAGAAGGACACGTTAATTTGCAAATATGGCAAGGCCCTGTTAGCCAAACACCCCCACAACAAGTCTCACTTTCCATCTGTAGCACAATCAATGCGAGAACTTGGGAGGTTTGTTTTAGCTGTGAATGAACTAGATGGCAGTGTGCAGTGTTTGCAGGATATATTTCTCCCGACCAGGTTTGAATTGGCTGTAGAAGGTGCTAAAAAAACAATAGGTTTTGACACATCTTCCAGCACATGTAAAACCTCTTCACTGGTATCAAGGATGGGATCCTCTTTAAAAGGAGCTGCTGACATAGCTCTTAAAGGAAATCAGATGAAGGACTGTGAAACGGAACATGAGGTCCAAACCTTCATTGACCTTCTTGATGCCAAATGGAGCACAGCCTTTTCTCCCTGCACAGCAGCACCTGCATCAGAGGAGCTTCAGGAGGTGGTGGACAAGTCCACTCTGACCACAGACCTGGTTAAACTCCACTTGTTCATCTCACAGGAGGAGGAGGAGGCCAGGAAGGACATCTTGCTCCATCCTACTCTGTCCACATGGAAGAAACTTAGTGAAGCCACTTTAGCAGATGTGTGCCTCTTCAACCGAATCCGGGTAGGAAATATTGGCAGACTACTCTTGGAAACGTATACTTGTAAGAGGAGCACAGGGCAGTTTGTGCCCTCTGCTGATCAAATCCGGAAAAGCACCAAGTTGGAGTTGGAGCTGGGTGAGCAGTTGACCAGACTGGAATTAGAAGGGCAGTTTGGGAGGAGCATGCTTGTTGTGCTGACCCAGCGTGTGTCATCATTAATCGACTTGCTCATTGAGTGTCGAGATCAAGTAGGCGTGTCACAGAATAACTTGTACCTGTTTGCACGCACTGAAGGCCCATCTTTTATCAGAGGCCTGGACTGTCTCCGCAGGGCAGCAGTGGAGTGTGGTGTGTCTAACCCAGAAGCACTGCTCTGCCCCTCTTTGAGGCAGCAGATAGCAGCCAGCTGGCAGCTCCTCAGTCTGTGTGACAGTGACCTGGGTCGAGTGTCCAAACTGTTGGGAAGATGCAAGCAAGAGTGTAGTCATTTATCTCAGAACACAGCCCTGTTGGAGGAGCTGAGCAAGCAGCTGCTCCAGATGAACCGGGTCATGCCCTCAAGCACCACAGCCTCTCTGAAAGAGGGTAAGTACAATTCATGGCATGTTAAGTCTAAGTCATGTTTTTTTGTTAATGTTTTAATTTAGCTTTCATAAATCAGTGCCATGCAATTTTTCAGAAAATAGCATTCAGCTGAAGTGGGTTTCACTTTTTAAAAATATGTTTTGTAGGAGTCCAGTCAAAAAGCGCTGTGAAGAGAAGACCTTGGAGTGAACAGGAGCAGGCAGCTGTGAAGCGCTTTCTGTCAGAGTTCATCATGAAAATGAAGGTTCCTGGTAAAAAAGAATGTAATGCTTGTTTAGCTGCTGAACCAGACCTTTGCAGAAGGTCTTGGACTGACATCAAAAACTTTGTTCACAATACTCTCCAAACACTTAAGAGGAGGCAGAACCAGCCAGAGAAAGCTAAGCCTGAGAGGACTGTAGTCAAGCCAAAGAGACCGAAGACTGTGAGCTCCAGCTCCAGAAAACAGTGGGAAGTCAATAACAACATCCAGCCTTATGTAACCCCTCATCTGGAGGAGTCTGAAACAGCACCATCACATCGGACTGAACAGGCAATGCTTTTCCCTGCTGACCTGCCATATGTGTCCTTTTGTTCAGCTAACTCTGACATTAGCCACAACAGTCCCACATGTAGCTTCTCATCACTCAGTGTTTTAGATACACAAGTGGTTCCAACATACACTCAACTGGGCACAACAAACACAGCAATACATCCACTGTACTCACCTGAGAGCAGATATCTGACACCTCTGTCCCCCTCAGACCCACACACTCCAGCCAGTGTAGCCATGCCTTTTGTGGACCTTCCTCTAGATACAGAGCCTCCTGTGTCTCCTGCACTCACCTCCCTCAACTGTCCCACCACATCAATGCCTCCAACCTATACAACATTAAGTACCGCCGTTTTCCATCCATATTCCACAATGAATGACAGAAATGACTTTCCACCACTAGATCATACAAGCACCTTTTTTACAAGCACTACACCTCTAACACCTATCGCTTGCTCCCAAGTGGTCCCTAGTGAAGAGGGCATGTCTGCTTCCTCTGACCATACGAGCTCTCTAGTTTACTCTCAGCACTTTAGCGCTCAAAAACGAAGCCCAAAGCTAGCAGAAGAGGAGGACTCGATGAGGAAGCAGCTAGCAGACTTTGCACTGGTCAAAGTGCCTGGGAAAAGGGAGCCTGAAGAGCACAGGGATACTGTTGTGATGGAGCCGTACACACAGCCCCTACACAATGAGTGGGACCCCCCCGTCTACATGTCTCTGTAAATGTCTTTTCTATGACAACATTTCTCAAGTATTATCATAGAAATTCAAACAAGTGCCAGTATGTGCTCAGTGTTTAAACGGGACAAACCGTAATATTTAATGACGTTTAACTGTGACAAATGAACTGTGCTTCCATAAAATGTTGTCTGTCTGATTTAGAACCATGGACATTTCAATCCACTTTTCAGAAGACCTCTGATGGGACCTGCCCCTTAGTGCACAGCCCTTAGTGGTGGTGTAGTGTCCCGCTGTAGCCTGAAGTTACTGATTGTCTTTCTTCCCAAGAACGTAAATATGAACTGTATTTGTATCCCTTTTTATGCTGTTGTTTGTGTATGCGACACTGTTTCTAAAAGTTTTAGTAAAGTCAAAGTTAAATCACATTTAAGTGCACTGGTTTGTTCACATTCTGACAGCTACCAGTGGGAGTTAAAAGGTAAGAAAGCCATAAGAGCAGGGTCTCTTCCTTGGTATTGATATTTCCCTTTGCATTAGACTACTCCTGTTTGCACACTCCTGTACATTTGCATATATACTGTTTTTCCCAGTCTATATCATGTCATTTGGTGATTATTATCTTAACTATTTCTGTATAGTTATGCTCTCAGACAGTGATATTTAAGCCTGCTTCAGTTCTGTATGAATTTGAGGTGCTAAGTCGGGCTGGGCATTATGGCAAGGTTGTGCACTTTAAAGGGCCTATAGTACTATTTTCTGATCTATGTTCTAATGATACCAATAAGACTGGATTTTTATCACCATTTCTCCCAGCCTTAATAAAGTTAATGCCATACTGTGGTACATTCTAGGGCTGTAGTTCACTAAAGGTCTTGGTTGACTAAATGAGGATTGTGGCAAAAGCTCTCAAAATCTGAGTAAACGTATCTGAGCCAAACAGCACAAAGACTACACCTGCATGGGAGTTCATGCACAAACAACTTTTTATGCAGAGAGAAACTGTATTTATATGAAAACAGAATAAACCTGCAAGTTTAATTTGCCTTTTTACATGTAAAGAGCAAAACATGCCTCATTTTCACCCAACTCACTCACTTCTTCCTTTCATATAAATCCTCATCATTTAAATTAGATTATTCGCCAGCCAAGTCATTCTCGACCGATTAATCGACTAAAGGCCTACAGACCTCGTACATTCCAGGCCAAAAAAGTGACTTTATGACGACAATGTAACTGTAGTTTGAATCGAGCACTAGTGAAATGCCTTTGCTGATAAATTGTGACGTTTTCTGGTGTTGTGGCAGGATGGCAGTGGCATGTCTCTGAGCATGCTGGCTGCAGCTGGAGGACAGGACGACATCCTCAGGTTGCTCATAAGGAAAGGAGTAAGAGTGAATGGACGCCAGAAGAACGGCACTACGGCGCTCATGCATGCTGCTGAGAAGGTATACTCTGCACTTGGTAATATTGTCATGTTACTGAAATTACAAACGTAATTTAGATTCCGATATCACAATGAGTACATATACAGTACAGAACATATGCGCTCGAATATCCCAGTTATGATCAGGTTTTTTTGAGTATCCTGGTTATGAATATGTCCATGTAGATGCAGTATCCTGATTTCAGTATCTCGGTTATGAGACACCAGGATACTCTTACTGGGTTTTTTCAGAGAATATCCGGGATACTCAAGCATGTAGACACAGTATCCTGACGTCTCTGGTTCAATGGTGCTGTACTGAGCATGTGCAAACGTTTACATCAGTGTTAGTTTGTCAAGAAAAGTATTTAAAGAAGTCCACAGTTACTGGAAGTATGAGGCCTAAAAAAGAATCCCTCTGTAAGGTAAGGTTTTATTTATATAGCGCTTTACACAGACACATGTCCTTAAAGTGCTTTACACAGCATTTTACAGAGCATCCTTCATTCACTCCACACCCGGTGGTGGTGCTACTGTTGTAGCCACAGTTGCCCTGGGGCAGACTGACGGAGGCGCGGCTGCCAAGCCAAGCGGCGCCAACGGTCCCTCCGACCACCACCATCACTCACATAACTTTCACACCTACAGTACAGTGCATGTTTTGAGTTGATGGGGGAAACTGGAGCCCGGAGGAAACCCATCCAGACACAGGGAGAACATGCAAACTCCACACAGAAAGGCCCGGGCGACCCGGGGATCAAACCCGCAACCTTCTTGCTGTGAGGCATGAGTGCTGCCACTCAGCCACCGTGCCTCTGTGATCAGTACACAAACTTCCAACTATTCATATGTAAAGAACACTATGGGTTTTTTTTGTTTGTTTTTAGAAAAAATGTATTGTCATAAATGTTAAGTAAAAATAAGTTATAAGCAGAGGTGGGTAAGTACTAAGTTATATTTGCTTGAGTAACTTTTAAAATAAATTGTACTTTCTTTTACTCCTATTTGAGTAATATTTTTATTGAAGTAGTATTCTGCACTGAGACAAAAGCTTTATATTGACAATATTGCATGATTTGAACATTTGTGTTTCTTGCACCACTCCTTCAGATATGAGTTAGTTGTGTGTATTCTTTGAAAATACCAGATTTTGGGCATTATTTAATGTTTTGTCCTCCCAGTTACATGAACTTTAAGTTATAACATAAATCAGATGGTACCGAAAGTTTATCTTCCTTGAGTTGCAGTTTTTTCAAATACTTTTTAGTAAACAAAAATGATAGAGTGGAATTGAAATGTCATGTCTAGAGGTCCAGTTTGTAATAGTTTGATTGTGTCAACCCTAAGGTGCATGTTTATGTTTAACTATCTGCACGGCCCTCTGGTGGGTGGTAGAGAGGAACTAGAACAGGGGTGTCCAAACTTTTTTCAGCAAGGGCCACGTATTAAAACACAGACCAGCATGAGGGTCGATGGAGGGCCATGGATTGTTAGTCAAAACAGTGAATAATTCAAATTTGTGCTTTTATAACAGGTATAAATGACCCTCCAGACCTTTGTTCATACTTAGAGCCTCAAAAAGACACACTACATTTGCTTGATGAAGGTAGATTTCAAAAACATGCAGTAAAAAGAACGACTTGTGGTGATATGGTCCAATTCACCTGGAAGCCTGAGGGCCAAAACAATTGCTCTGAGGGCCACATTTGGCCCCCGGGCCATAGTTTGGACATGCCTGAACTAGAACAATGTCTATTGTGTAAGTTGGACACATTTTGGCTCTTGTTTACAGAATGACCAGGTCCATAGTTGTGACTTGACATGAAACAAAATAAGCAAAATCTTATTCTACACTACTACATTAGTGTGTATGTCAGGTTAGACTGCTGCATTGGTCCATACAATATTAACTCATTTTTTTCTGACCTTTTGTCCTTGTAGAATTTTCTGACTACAGTGGCCATCTTGCTAGAGGCTGGGGCATATGTGAATGCTCAGACATTAGGAGGAGAGACTGCACTGATGAAAGTAAGGCCGGCTATATGCCTTGTATTAAAACTTTTTGTTAAGTTAATAATGTACTTCTCAAAGTTCAGGTAAGTAAAAAGACGTAGACTGAGGACCACTGGTAAATCTGAGAAAAATGCTTGTGAACACTGATATTTTTCTTATTGTCTCATTTTGTAATATATCCAATATTATGTTGCTGTAACACTTAAAGGTTCTATATTATGCAAAATTGACTCCTGTGAGCTTTTAACGGTGTTATAATGTTGTTATCTACTCAGAAACATACCAGGAGTTGTGTTTTGTTTCATTAAGACATTTTTGAGTAATCCTGCATTATTAAGATGCCTACCTCTGCAAAGCTCGATGCTTTGATCCACCTTGTGAAGTCGTTTAGTGGTAGAAGTTAGCCACTAGAACAATTTTTAGTTTTACCTTTTGTTCAGCTGAGATTGCTACAGAAAATCTACAATATCTTTTGGTGTACTGAGGAATGAAGAAGTTTCAGCGGTTTCACTGACAATAGATGTAGCTTCAAAGTTTGTCAATTCCTGGGCTGCAAATTATTCAAATATTTCTAGTGAGGATGCTTGAAATTTAGAAGCACAGAGGAGCATTTCCTGTATCACCCCTCAATAACATCACAAGGTGGAACACAGTATTTTCAGTTTGAAGAACACAGCCTAAATATGGTAGGATTATTGTGTTGAGTAAAACAAAACACAACTCCAGGCATGGTTTTGATGAAGAAACATTAGAAGAGAGATTTAAAAATTCCATAATATACTAGTGCATCTGAAAAATATGAATATCATGAAAAGGATCAATATTTTTTGTCAAGTCAAAACCAAAGGTTACTTAACGTAACCCCCGTTCTTTGATAACACGCCCGAGGTGGGAATCGCCTTGGGCGTGACTATCCAGGGAAGCTCCAATGGCACCACGTCTGTTTCTGACAGACAGGATGACTGTATCTTAGGCTCCGTCCCTCTCCTCCTAATGTAATCATTCTAAAGCAATTTCTTACTGCTTTGCAAGGAGGGCAATAAAGGTAACATCTCACTCTGTTATTAAAGTTTTTAAAGTCATTCAGTGTTTCACTATGGGAGTTAAGGCCCACTCCCCGATTGCAAATAAAGCTCCTGAAGCAGTGGGTCACTGTGGTGCCAGACAATGACCCTAAACGGAGCCAGACACCCTCAGTTCTAGGACCATCTGTGGCAAAAAAGGGCCAGAGACATCCAGTTTATAGCACTGCACTAAGGTATGCGGTGATGTCCAATTGGCTACAGCGCAAATATCCTGGATGGATACAGCTCTGAATAGAGCCCCCTCAACCCCTGCAGAGGTACAATCCCCCTGCAGGTATAGGCCAAGGAGATGAGTTCAACAATCCAGTGAGAAGGCCTCTGACTGGACACTGACTGGACACTGACTGGACACTAACTGGACACTGACTGGACACTGACTGGACACTGACTTGCCCAGATGAGGCGAAGACTCCCAATGGTTCCAAAGGGTGGAGACAAAAGGCATCCAGCACAATCGAGAAATTCCACAGGTGAACCAGGGATTTAACCGCTGGAAGTTTTTGACATGCGCCATTCATAACATTACAGACCACTGTCTTGTCTGTTGTCTGCAAAACCCACATGGCAGGCTGAAATAGCGGCCAAATAGACCTTGATAGTGGAGAAAGCTTTACGCTTGTCTGCCAACTGCTGTAGGAAGCACAGAACGTCAGACATAGAAGAAAGAGAAAGAAAGAGCTATCTGGCCTCGCACCACTCTTCAAACACATGCCACCTGCAGTTGTACAAAGAGTGAGTGGAAGCAGCTCTAGCACACTGAACAGTGTCAATAACGTGCACCAGGAGAGTGGCAGCGTTCAAATGCCACCTCTCTCTGGCCAGGCCCAGAGCGCCAGCCGGTCCGGGCAGAGCTGGTAAAACTTCCTGTTCTCCTGAGATAAGAGGTCTCTCCTCACTGGGAGAGACTAAGGCTCTCCCCAGAGAAGCTGCATTATTTTCGCCATCCAAGGTATGGACAGCCAGCCTGGGGCGACCAGTATGAGTGAGAGCCTCACTTCACCTCACCTCACCTCTCTCTTCCCTCACCCGCACTAGGGTGGGCAATATCAGACTGCCTGGACAAAATGCATAGAGCAAGACATCTGGCCACGGATGGGAGAGTGCATCCACCCCGAGAGGGACGTTTATGTCCCCTAATCAGAAGAACAGCAGACACTTTCTGTTTACCTGCAAGTTGAAGAGATCTGCAGCAGGTTGACCATATCTCTGCCAGAGCTACTCCCCCAACTGTAGGAGGAGAACCCACTCTCCATACTCTTCCCTCGTGACAGCAGACCCCTCTGTTGAGGACACCTGGAATGTGCATCGCTCGGAGAGATGGGAGCCTGGTGCTGCTCCACATAATTATCATCTGTGCCAATTTGTGCTGCTGCAGTGAGCGGGTTTCCCCTGGCGATTGATGTATGTGATCGCATTGTCTGTTTTCACCAGTACATGTTGACCCTGGAGAAAATATACAAAGTGTTTCAGGGCAAGAAACGCAGCCCAAAGTTTCAGCACATTGATGTGCATTTGGGCCAAATGTGGGGCCCAAGCACCATTCACTGTCCTGCCGGACAGTGAACAGCTGGTCAGGGTGGCCCCCCACCCTGACAAGGAGGCGTCTGTTGTCAGAGTCACTCTCGATGACACCGTGCCCAGTGAGATGCCGGCCGCCAAGGCACGCAGTCCCCCCGCGGGCAGAGCGCCATAACGCAGCGTGAATCCACCTTTACCTTGCGATGGAAGGTGTCGTCTGGGGCACAAGTGTAGCCCTGTGATCCAGTGTTGGAAATCTCTCAGCGTCACTCCCCTGCCTGGAGTAATGACACCCACCTGAGAGAGCGTGATTAGGGTGTGACACCAAGACTTCCCAATATTGAACTTTTTCATGATATTCTGTTGTATATAGAATAGATTTTAGATGTACAAGTTGGCCCTTTGAAGGTCCTATATTACACAAAATGGACTCTTTTGAGCCGTGTTAGAATGTTGTTACTTCCTCAAAAAGACCCGGAGCTTTGTTCTACCTTATGATGACATGAAGTTGTAGTTTTCAGTTAATGGCTACTTTTCACCTTCTGTTCAGTAGATATTGATAGTTCTATGGCAAAAATTATTCAAATGATTCTAGTGAAGGTGTATGGAGTTTAAATGCAGAGGAGCAGAGGTTTATTTACCACATGGCATCTCAAGGTGCAGTGGTGTGTTTTCTGTTTGAGAGAAGAACTCAGCATAAATATGTAAATGAAACAAAACACAACTCTTGAAGAGGAAACATTATAACATAGATCAGAAAATAGTGAAACATGGACCCATTAAACAAATACAATTGTACACTCTTAGAAAGCATTATTTTGTGGGTAAGTCTGCCGAAGAACATAGCAGTCAATCCTCTGTCCACTGTTCTCAGGCCTGCAAGAGGGGAAACCTTGATGTGGTGCGTCTGTTGCTAGAATATGGAGCTGACTGCAACATCATGTCCAAACACGGGAAAAACACAGCCATGTACTTCGCCAAACTGGGCAACAACCTGATGGTGTGTGACCTCATCAAGGACCACACCAGCATGTGAGTAGTGACTTCAAGAAGGCCTGAGTTAGCATGGGGCTGTTATGCAATCGTGTTTTTTGTGTGTTTGTTTGCCTGAAGAGGTTTTAGATGTCATCCATGCATGTTTGAGTATTTTAGTGATCTCTCCTCGATTTCTCCTCCTCCTCCTCCCTCAGCTGTGAGATTCTGTGCAATGCTAAATCCCCAAGCCTATGCCATCCACGGTCCCATGCAATTCTCCATAAATATACAACGGCAGGTTACAAAACTGAACCCAGTAACTTGACAAACCTGATGCAGTAGTTTCATAGCTGGATGAACACTGGTTGAGTTGTGATAGTGTTCTGAAAGGAAAAATGACTTAACTCGGGGAGAAAAGGGAGGAGGGATTCAGAGCATTAAAAACTGAAGTCAAACCTACAAAACAAAAAAAATATGAAAATATAGCATTTTCAAAACCATAAAAGGTAATATGGTGTTCTAAATATGTTATAGTTATTGCAGTTAATACCCCATAGAAATAAAATACTCCCTCTTAAAATATCCATTCTATTATTTATTTAAGGTTATATGTTGGTCAAAATACTGCAGTGATCTATGTTTTAAGTAAGTCCAGATGAGCGTGACGGATACGCATGATCTGTCCATATCAAAAGAAGTATGCCTGCTTATAATAAGGGAAAAAGTAGAAAATATTACAAATAATGAAAAACAGTCCAGCAGAATGAATGGACAAAGGACTAAACTTCAAGTGGGAGAAATGTAATTTTGTTTGTAAATGACAGACGACCAATGAGCTTCTTTGTTTCACATGGGTCATATCATATGTTTAAAAAATACAGAGAAATATTCTGGATTTGCAACAAAGACAAATAAATGACCCCACTCACTGATTTGGTTTACTTAAAGGTACAGGACATACGGCCTCATTTCCTCGTGAGTGTCGGAGACGTGTGGAGACACTTTAAAAAAAATCTTCCATCCAGTCCTTGTATTTGCAGAGGTTGCTGGTGCTAGCCTAGTGCATGTCAATGGCCATAGTCGTCCTGCCACTAAAAACGGTCTGACCCACTCCACAGTGCACCCAAAGCAAATCAGTTAGTACGTCTATTGACTATTGATGTAAATGTCTGTGTTGATAGAAAAATGTTTGAAATAAAACTAACCTTGCATCGCATGAATTGTCTGCTGCTGCTTAGACATAAATCTTCCAAATGCAACAGTTGGTGTGACTCTAAAATGATTCTGTGGACACAGACGTTCACAGGGACAGTCTGGAGTCCTAGTGGTTTTCCTCGGGTCTGTG
Organism: Odontamblyopus lacepedii; assembly: GCA_034769755.1. Classification (NCBI taxonomy): domain Eukaryota; kingdom Metazoa; phylum Chordata; class Actinopteri; order Gobiiformes; family Gobiidae; genus Odontamblyopus; species Odontamblyopus lacepedii. Next base: position 36,058,825 of record CM068356.1, on the reverse strand, counting down.
GAGTGGGTCAGACTGTTTTTAGTGACAGGACAACTATGGCCATTGACCTGCACTAGCCTAACACCAGCACCTCTGCAAATACAAGGACTGGAGGGAAGAGTTCAAAAGGTGTCTCCAACACTCTGGCTCACTAGAAAAGAGACCCTATGTCCAAAATTCCGTACTGTTCCTTTAAAGTAAATTACTATAGAAATTATTAGATTTTTACTAACAATAATTAACTTTTTTTCTATATTTTTTCCACATGATATAGAAACTGTGCATTAAATAAATTAGTAATACAAAAAGTATAAGATCTCAAAGGTCCATAGCTAGCTCCTTAGCTAACCTCATGCAAGGTCTCCATGGAAACAGAAAAACCTGCTCATTTTACAACAGTCCCTTACTTGTGTTCTTTGAACTGCACATGCTGCACTTCTTAGGTGGTTAAAATCCCATGATATGATGTTAACAACTGTGGGAGCAGTTTTTAAAAAAAGAGAGAGAGAGATCCAAAGGTCTCGGTGAAGTTTAAAAGGAGGACTGGTCAGGTAGGGTCATCAGATCTGTGTCAGGGCAAATTGAGGAGAGGAAGAGCCAAACATGTCCTTCCTCTGTGTCCTGGAGCATGACAGCAGTGTCCAGAAGGAACCAGGTGAGAGGCCTCGTTCTTACTCCATTCTGGTGTTTCTGTTGGCAATGACGTATTTCTTCTGCCACATATGGTGTAAAAAAAAAAAAAGGAAAGAAAATTATTAGTAGTATTTAAGAGGAATTTGTAGCTTCCTAACAGTCAGATCACAGCTGCTGGAAGTGGATGTTGGTTACGATAGGTTTCCATGGCAACGATTTCTCTAGTGTTATTATACCTCACATTACTACATAGAAGTAATTCTATAAATCTTACCAAGCAACCAGCCGTAACTGTAAAGAAATGTCAAAGCTCATGTAGTTTACCTAATACTTATTATACCCAATACAACTAAAAATATATGTCAACACCTTTGTGTTGTTGTCAGAAAATGTACCTGCATTTTGAATGAAATTGTGTATGTACATTGATACTTTGCAGTGACATCATGCTGGGGGTGTTCTATAATATATCTCTAAATCTCTGTTGGCAGAATGTTCAGCAGATTCTACAGTAACACGATGCACACATTAGCAAACACAGACAGAATAGTTTTATGATAGTCTGAAAACTCCAAAATACAAAATGGATTTAAACAGCAACCTGTTCACGGTCCTGATGAAGTGTCGAACAGCTTCTAACAGAGTGGTGCTTTCAGTTTGCTGCACACCCCCAGAGAATGTTGATGACATCAGCTGCAAAGTATCAACTAATGACGGAGAGGTGGGAGTTATAGTTTTAGTACTCGGCTCTGGTACTTTTAAACTCTTTCTCAAACTAGGACAAATTTTGAATGCTCGTCGTAGGAACTGATAAAGTAATAACAGCCAATAATGTAATAATTCTGTCCAACTAAACCATGTCTAACAGGACTATTCTGGGTCTAATCTAACATAACAGGTCCATAAGGGCTCTGCATAATTTCCACTGTAGTTATAAACGCAATGATCCAAAAGAGGACTAAAAAAAATAAAAAAAATAAACTGTAAATGCTCCATCCATCATCATGTGGGTCTGTGCACACACCACACTGTCCAAGTCCCACCTGAAGGAGCTTGTGTACCATCTGCACCATGCACCACAGTTTGAGAAACGCTGTAATAAAGGAATTATGGGCTGGTTATTATATCTTTAGCCAGAAAGAAAATGGTCTCTAATAATGTAATTGCAGCCAAAAATAGAAGTAGAAATCATTATGTTATTATGTTATTGATTCATCATAGTTATCACATTATTGGCTGTTATTACAGTATCGACTGCTACACATGTACTATACTACCAGAATGTAGAACACGTCACATTCACTTTGGTCTAGTTTTTGTAGCATTGATTCACTGGAGATCCTTCCGTTGTTTTGTTGTCCCCAGGCTGTGCAGTGTGACGGATGAGGCTATCAGGGCATACTTTGAGTCTCGTATGGCCGTTCTGGAGGCAGTCTTCCCTTTAGCTTGTCACCGCCTATGTGAGGGACCGGACTTTTACATGGAGTTTGGATACAAGCTGCAGCCACAACCTGAAGGTACTGCAGTGCGTTTCGATCCTTTGCAGCTGATGTCATCAACATTGTCTTTGGGTATGATGTTAACTGCTGTCAGAAGTTCTATTACCCAAGGTTTGAGAATGGAGTTATAGATTGGAGACAGATGGTGTCTGAGTCCTCCATTTCTGTTTGAAGAAGGGTTCTCTTTTTTTAACAAAAATAGCCTCTTTAACTCGCCTCTCAACCCACACACACGGGCCAGTACCTGCTTTTTTTGATTCACACCACCAACTGCAGCACAAACTTGGAGTTATTTGGACATTACGACACAGAGCCCAGGTGGTTCCTACAAGCGCTGAGGGAAAGGAGAAAGAGGAACAACATGTGCAGGATATCCTAAGTGGACTTCCAATAAAACAAAGACGAAAAGAGAAAACACAAGAAAACAGAGAATCAGAAACCCAGGAGAAAGAGGGGAACTATTCCTTACCTGGCTGGTGTTTCTGAAAAATTACAGAGGATTTTCAGACAACATGAAATCTCAGTCTATTTCAAACCCACAAACACTTTAAGACAGAAACTGGTCCACCCAAAGGACAAAACACAGAGCCACAAAGAAAGTGATGTTGTCTCCTCTATTCAGTGTAGTGAAGACTGCAGTGAGCGTTACATTGGAGAAACAAAACGGTCACTACACAAGAGGATGTACCAGCACAGACGGGAGAGCCAGAGTGGACCTCAGTCTGCTGTACATCTGCACCTTAAAGCCACGGGCCACTCCTTTGAGGATAGAGATGTACAGATCTTAGCCAGAAAAAAGAATTGGTTTGAGAGTGGAGTTAAAGAGGCTATTTTTGTTTTAAAAAAAAAAGAACCCTTCTTAAAACAGAAATGGAGGACTCAGACACCATCTGTCTCCTATCTATAACTCCATTCTCAAACCTCAAAACAATTAAGAAAACATTAGGTGTAGCCAGGTCAGGCCCAGAGGTGTGAAAGCTCCATGATGGCCCTGAATGATTCTGCTAATACGCCCCCACTCTCAGGGAAAGTTCAATAGTCCCAGTGAACAACAGAAACTGTAAACAAGTAAAGTATTAGTTTCAGAGTAATTTCGTGGTATCTAACTCCTCCCCCCGGCCGGCAGATGTAAGGCAGTGTCCTCCAGCATTGTTGTCAGAACTAAAGAAGCAGCTTGGATGAGCAGCGAAACGTCTTCAACCAAATAAACTCTAGTCCAGTTGACAAACTGAACTCTCCTTTGCCACAGAACCATGGAGACATGTGGTCACAGGCTCCTGAAAATGTGGTGTTCAAATCCATTCTGTATTTTTCTTGAGTTTTAAGACTTGGATCTTAAAACAGATCAGGCTGTTGTTGCTAATGTGTGCATTGTGTCACCACGGTAACACCTGAGCATTCTACCATGGACATGCATGAAGTACCCCCCCCAGACATGTCACTGCAAAATATGAATTTTGGCTTTTCTTTTGCAGGACCGTGACACAGATATGTGCTTGTCTGCCCTTACCTATTTGACTGTTTGTGCAGGCTCCGGGATCCTCCTGTTCATTTTCCACGCGAACTTCCAGAATGAGATCACGGCTCGCTTGTGCGGCCCCTGTGCGGTCCATGCAGTGGTGCTCAACGATAAGTTCCAGCTGCCAATCTTCCTGGTACTCTCCCCCCTCCCCCCTCTCTGACAGTGTGCTACAGTAAAACTAACACAAGTCTCTGCTCTTTCAGGACAGTCACTTTATTTATTCGTTCAGTCCTGTCCCAGGCATCAACAAGCTCTTCATCCGCCTGGCAGACTCTCCCACAGCAAAGGTAACCGAAGGGGGGATTGCTGCTTATCTTATTTTTTTTGGAATGTCCCTTGAGATGTGCCATCTTGTTTTCGAGGTCGTCCATAAAACACAAAATCACTCATTCTGAGATTTTCACAAAATATGCTAATTACAGAAGTCCAACTGTTGGTACACAATCTTCATTTGGCAAAAGTTGCTACCTCTAATTCTAATTCTGTCTTCACTTACTTAGAATTAGTACTTTTAGCCAGACAGGAGAGTTTGTTTAGCTGCTTTACTTGTTTCAGCTACTTCCTTAGAAGCGTCTCGTGACGTTGTGGTTACGTGGGTTGTAGGCTGTTCCTTGGTTTTGCCAGACAGTAGTAAGCTTCCCCTTCACCTTCTCCAGGACATTCTCCCGTGTGTGGTCGGGTGTACGCTCCCTCGTCAGCTTCTGCTCCTTGGACCTCTCTGATCCAGTGGTGGCATTTGTTGCGTTCAGCAGGGGCGACTCTGGCATTGTTCCAGTTCGTGCTGTGCTTTTGTCTCTTGCAGTGGTCAGATATGGCTCATTTCACATTTTCCTCTTCTGTTTGTTCTTTTATTGCTCTTGTTTGATATTCAATTTTTAAGATGTGGACAGGCCATGCCTCATGTGAAAGCTCAGAACCTCCTCCCTGAGCTGCAAAGGCTGCACTAGCACTGACTCATGACTGGTGCAGGTGCTGGAGTTTAGAGAGTGACCGTTCAGATCAGAGAGACATTTTAGGTTTAAACCCACTGGATTTTAGCATTGGATTTGGCAACTTAAATGAAAGACTAGGAGGTTCATTCAGCTTTTCTGACTGGTTAATCATCTGGAAAACCAACATTTGTGATGTTGTGGAAATAGTGAAAATCTGTTTTGTAATTAAGAATAAATCTGCATTAGTAAGATTTATATTTGGCTTGAACATGTTCACCTAGAATCCAGGGACATACTATATTTAAGTAGTGCTGCCGCGATTATTCGACGTTGTCGACGTAATCGAATATGAAAATGAGTCGACTACAATTTTTTTGGTCGAATATTCGCCTTTATTTATTTTTGGTCTCAAACGGCTCGTCCAGAGACCTTTCGCTTGCCTGAGATCAGGTATTTCCCCTCCACACCACTAGTCGTACTACACTCCAGGCGGACACCGGTGCTGCTGACAGCGGCTACATCCGGGGTTGACGCCGAGGTGGCTAACCTCGGCTTCAACAGAGGCTAACAGCAGTGGTATATAATGGCACCGCCAAAGAAAACAAACTTGAGGAAGTATTTGCCGTGCGCACTCTGCTGGCTGGTCTCTCTCTTTCTCTCTTCCCCTTTCCCCCGATTTGAGCATTTGAGAAAATGCCAGCGGCCGGAGTCGGACCAAGACCTAAAGCCTCGAAAGTCTGGGAATACTTTCGGACAGTTGGTGATAGAGTGGTTTGTACACTCTGTAAGACTTATCACGGGAGCACGACCACGATGCATGAGGTATTGAGAATACCGTTGCAATATGCTGCTCGTGCATACTCGTTAAATTGTGTGTGCATATCGTTGTTCAACATTGTCGAATGAGCACACACAACAGACATAACAGCAATAACCTTTGCAACTCGCACACACAAGGTAACCTCCCGGGAAAATCTAACACACACACTTGTGTGTGTTAGAACCGCTTGTTTTTTTTTTTTAATTAGTCGTTTAGATTAGTCGACTAATCGAAAAATTAGTCGAGAGATTAATCGTTAGAAAATTAGTCGTTAGTGGCAGCACTATATTTAAGTCATGTTTTATGGAATTTAAAGGTTTTAAAATTAAGAGACAACACAAAGAAATACACATTATTTATTGTCAACTTAATTGTGTACAATAAGAAACAGATCACGTATCATTTGAATAGCCCCCAGAAATAACCACATAAAGCCTCAGATTGTCATCAAGTTGAAGAGGCCATGTTGAAATGTGGTCATGAGTATTCTGAATGGACTGTGACCTCACACACACCAGTGGAAAAGCACCGTCGTGTTTCCAATCGTGGGGTGACACTGGAATGCCGTTTCAGATCATTCGTTTGTACAGTTGTCAACAAAAAAAGAGAAAATCTCACAAATTGAACCTGATCTTATCATTTACCGACTCTTGAACTAACTTTATTGCAACTATATTATCAACATGAGTTATTTCCTGGCCTTCGCTTAGGCCAAGGTGGGAAGAGTAGCCAAAACCTACTCAAACTACTCAAGTAAAAGTAACGTTACTTCAAAATAATACTAATAATACTCCCAAAGGGATAGTATCTATCAATCGATCTATCAATCTATCAATCTATCTATCAATCTATCTATCAATCTATCAATCTATTAATCTATTTATCTATCTATTAATCTATCAATCTATCTATTAATCTAATCTAATCTATTTTATCTAATCTATCCTATCTAATAGAAGTACAAAGTAGTGGTTAATGAAATGACTTATGGAAGAGTGGAGAAAAGTACTGTTACATAAGAGTAATTTATAGAACAGGAGTCACCAACCTTTTTGAATCTGAGAGCTCCAGTACCCTACGAAGGACCAGTTTGAGGCGCTCGTCTGAACATATTGTCATTTTTAAATCTATATAAATGCAAGGGTGATTAAATAAGAATAACAACAGAATAAAATGTAATTTTAGCTGCAGCTCACAGTGAGTTGTGCTATTTCAGAACCCGCCACAGGCTCTGTAGGAGCGTGCCACCTGCTATAAATATAATAATATAATTGAAAGCACCAAATGTTAATAGGATAGGCTCAAAAAAATTAGCAAAATCATATGTGAAGGAACTGCAAGAAACACAAACACAAATCATTTCAGATTGTCACATAAAGCTTTTGGCACTTTAGACTCACTCAGTGGGAAGAGGAAGCACAACTTTTACTCAAGAGTTCTGTTACTTCAATGAAAATATTAATCAAGTAGTATTTTTTTACTCAAGTGAATGCAACTGAGTAAATATAACTGTGTTCTGCCCACCTCTTTGTTCAGGTCAAGCTGCTCATCTGTGCATACAAAGTCCAGCTGCAGGGGACATTTTGAGGGCATCAGAGGACATCGAGGGATCACCCAGAGCTCCAGCGTCGCCGGGGAAACGGGGAAGAATCATGCACTTGGACATGGTTCAGGGAACACTCCCCAGTCCACTGTGCAGCTGAGGGTTGAGAACACAGGACACTACTACAGCAGTGGACAGCAGGGGCTGGGGCGCCCTCTGCTGCTGGATTTTGTCAATGTGTTTTTTATATTTTTACATGGCTACAACTGTGTGGTGAAAGACTGCTACTTTTGAAGTCTTTTTTTTTATATACATGGATCAGGCTAAGTGTTCAGAGCTGGAGCTTCTGTTGCTTCTGTTTTGTGACATTTCTGTAAATATAACCATTACCAAACAATGTGTGTGAAGTTTTTGTATTGTGACTAATACTGTACCATTTTGATAAGACTTATATATAGCCATAGAAAAAAAACAAACTCTTTCTAATCAACTGTGTATGACGACTCTTTTCACCAAAACATTCATTCACACATGTTTAACACACAAACCCTACATATTTAGGCTTCTCTCAAACAGAAAATACCACCTTATGATGTTATCAGAATCAGAATCAGAATCAGAATCATTTATTAATGGCCACACAACAAGTTGGTGGAATTTGTTTTCAGTACAGCAAGAAATGCTCACATCTTCTGTGTCTGTTACAGAACAAAACAAATTTACAACACACTTGCATAATACAACACACACACAACAGATAAATATCCAGTTATGAACAGGATTTGTTTAGACTCCGAATGGCAGTGGGAAAGAAACTATTCTTGAATCTGACAGATTTGGATATGATGGACCTGTAGCGCCTCCCAGAGGGCAGGAGTTTGAACAGATTATTGGCAGGATGTGTGGGGTCTGAGGTGATTCTTTTGGCTCTCTGTGTGATGCGTCTATGATAAAGTGTGTCTATGGAGGGGAGAGTGTGACCAATGATTTTAGATGATTTGTTTACAATACGCTGAAGTTTGTTTTGTGAATGTGAGTCCAAATTACCGAACCAGACTATTATTGATGAAGTGAGAACGCTTTCAATTATTGCTGTGTAAAAGTGGAGAAGGATGTTGTGTCTGATTCTAAATTTTTTCAGTTGTCTGAGGAAAAACAGTCTTTTATTGGCTTTTTTGTATGTCTCGTTTGTATGCTGTTTCCATTTTAGTGAGTAATTGATGTGGGTACCAAGGAATTTGACGGTCTCTGTAGTGGTGATCGTTTCGTTATCAATTGTGATTGGTGTTTTCTGTGAAGGGGAGCGTGCAAAATCAATTATGAGTTCCTTTGTTTTAGATGTATTGAGGAGCAAGTTGTTACTTTGACACCAGGAGGCTACATGAGAAATCTGCTTACGGTGCTTATGTGGCAATAGAGGAAGTGTTCCACTGTGTTTTTAAATGCTATATACCTTCACTAGAATCATTTGGCAATTCCAGGGCCAAAGGAACTAAAGGTAAAAGGAGCATGACATCACAAGACAGACTAATAATAAAGGGTTACTCAAATGTGTGAATGAAGCAAAACACAATTCCAGTTATATTTTTGAGGAGATGACTGCATTATAATACAGTTTAAAGCTCACAACAGTCAATTTTGTGTAATAAAAGATCCTTCAGATTTAACAAAATATGTGTGTATGTATGCATATGTATGTGTATGTGTTCCTCACCTCACGGTGCACATTCTCACCCTCACTGAAAGTTCTCCACAGTATCTTTGCGATGGTTTTCCTGGGATCTACTACTACTACCTGTATTTTTGTACTTTTCTTAACTTTTTCCACAAACTGTCACTTAACTGAGGTAAAACTATGATAAATATTTACCACAGGTACTATCCACCAAAGTCAGAATTGGAAAAATCCAAATCCATTTTATTTATATAGCACTATTATAAAAACAAAACAAAGTTGGCCAAAGGGCCAAAGGGCTGTACACACACGTGTAATAAAGAAAAACGGAGGAGTTCAAGTATCTCAGGGTCTTGTTCTCAGTGAGTGGAGGATGGAGTGTGAGGTTGACCGGTGGATCGGTGCAGCGTCGGCAGTGATGCAGTCGCTGTATCGGACCGTTGTGGTGAAGAGGAGCTGAGCCGAAAGGCAAACAAATGTTCCACAGTATGACATTAAACAGCTCTACATTACATTTATTCAATTACAGGTTGTTTTGTAACTCTAAAATCCCTAGAAAAACATTCTGACAGTGAGTGGCCTAGCTCCATAGATCTGATCTGTACCTGGTCTGGTCTCCATGAATGGTGAACGGTCACATTTTTATATAGTGCTTTTCCACCTTTACAACAAGGAACCACTCACCCATCCACAACGACAGCATTCATCTGTGGGGGCAGGAATCACATCATCTGACCTGTGATGTTTATGTCGAGAGCGGGATTCAAACCACCAACCTTCAGATCAGTGGACAAACACTCAACTGACTTGACCCCATGAAGCTGGAAAGGGTTAATACCAGACTGCGAAACATTCTTCACCAGAAAAGCTACACAATGCACCTTTAAAGTGCATATGAAAAGTTTTCATGTTTTTTATTATTATTATTATTATTATTATTATTATTATTATTATTATTATTATTATTATTATTATTATTATTATTATTATTTCTTACTTTAGAGGGCTCATACCTCTGGTAAATATTCATCATAGTTTTACATCAGCTAAGTGTTAGTTTGTGGAGAAAAGGAATTACAAATATACAGTAAGAAGTGATGAGCTCTAAAATGAAATATCTCTACCTGTCATCAATACAGAAGCTGTGGCAATTCAACAGTTATGGAATTACCTTGATATATGTTAATTTAAAATATAAATAATAATACAATACATTGGAAAAAATAAGCACAATTTTTCGTAACATCTCAAATATAATGATGTTAACTTTGTGCTGGTCAAATGTAGCCTAACCTGCCATATGCACTTTAAATGAGGATTGAAAATGTCTGAAAGTGTCAGTACGTTAAGAAGTACTGAGCCCTTTAATGGGCACATGACAGATGTGAATGCTTTTTAGTGACTTCTTGTTTGGTATGTTTAAGGTCCTATATTACACAAAATATGAACTTTAAGCCTGTTATTACCTCATCAAAAACACCCCTGCACATATGTTTAGTTTCATTCACACATTCGAGTAACCCTTTAATAGTCTCTCTCCATCTCAGGTCAAAATGCTCTGTTCTCTGTTAAGTGGTAGGTTTCAAGTTCTGCCTTTTATCTTTAGTTCAGTAGAGATTGGCAATTAGGGCCGGGGCTAAAATCATCCAAATAATTCTAGTAAAGGTGTGTTCAGTTTAAAAACACCGGAGAACCTCCTGTATTACCACATGACATCACAAGGTGGAACAAGTTGTTTTCCGCAGGGTTCGTGTGTTAAACGTGTGTGAGTGAAACAAAACACACCCTAGAGTATGTTTGTGATGAGGAAACACCATTATAACAGATCACAAAATAGTGTATGGGCTCTTTAAATATAAACCAGAGCTTTACTCCAATCAGGTGGCAATTTGTGAAAAGAAGCACGGTTGCTAGGTAACAGTTACGGGATTACTTGTGTCACATCTGTTGCTGCCTGTGTGCAACTAGAAGTGAAAATATAGACGTCAATATTGATGCAAAATGCTGAGTAAACCATTGCTCATGTTTAATCTGATGAAATGATAGTTCTGAGGGCTTAGTGTGTATGGACAAGTATTAGATGAAGAATATTATTGATCGTCTAACAAACTAGAAAGTTTTTGAACCACAACTGAAGGCCGTGCAAAGCTTCTGAAATGGAACGAGTCATCACTGGACATGTGACAACACGAGAATTAACTGGGATTATAAGTGTTTAGTGCACAGGTGTCAAACACGCGGCCCGGGGGCCAGATCCGGCCCTCCAAGACCTTTAATCTGGCCCTCGGCTGATTTTCTATTAAAATATTTAAAATTTTCAGATTTTTCTCGTAATTTTCTGCGCAGCTTAGCATAGCAGCGTCTCCAGTGCTTCTGTGTGTGGCGCCTCCACCAGACAAATGAAGACCTGCCTCTTTCCAAACGCTCTTAAAGGACGATCGTTTTGACTGTTGACTGTGACACCCTCATCAGCAAAATGTCAAAAATAAGAAAAGTGGAGCTGAGTGCAGGATTTTCCAAGAAAAATTTACTAATTCTTATTTGTTCACGGAGGTGAATGGGAAACCTGTACGCTTGGTGTGTTTGCAACAAGTGGCGGCGCTCAAGGAATATAATCTTAAACGCCACTACGAGACACTGCGAAAAATACAATAACTTGAACAGAGAATTGAGAAGACAGAAGATAAACGAATTATTGCTGGGACTGAAGAAACAGCCGTCTGTTTTCACCCAGGGGCCAAGAGGCTACTGATGCTGCTGTGAAAGCAACCTAACCTAGCATAATATTATAATATTTTGTAAAATAAAATCAAATAAAAAAGATTTCTGTAATAGATTTGCGTTTCTCTGCACAAATATTTGGACTCATTGCTATTTTTGGGGTATATATGCCATTAGTTTTCTGATCCGGCCCCTTTGGAGTCAAAGTTGGTTGTATACGGCCCCCGGACCAAAATGAGTTTGACACCCCTGATTTAGTGCATGAACCTCGTCAAAAGTCCTATATTCTGCAAAATGTTAGAAAAAAACATTCCTGGAGTGTTTTGTTTTATTCACTGGTTTGAATAAGTTATCAGTAAGTCTCAGAGGTGGGACCAAGTCGTCGTTTGAAAAGTCTCAAGTCTTTGACCTCAAGTCCGAGTCGAGTCCCAAGTCTTCAGGGGTATTCAGCTAAACTTTGAGAAGGTCCGGTTGGAGAAAATCTCCTCACGCAGAGGTCCAGGACCTCATTAAAGATGCAACGATACAGATTTCCCACGATTCGATACGTATCTTGATACATGGGTCACGATATTGATTCGATTTCAGTACATTTTAAAACACACAAAAAAGAAAATCTCGTGTAATTTTTTCTGAAGAGTATAATATAATAGTACTATGATATTAAAGAAACATACACACATTAGTATTACTCCTGTACAGCTGCAGTTTATGTGTGAAGTGTTTTAGTTCATCTGGTTCAGTGATTCACAGCTCAGAAAATGCAGTGAAAATAAGAACAGAGCTTTTTCAGGCTATTTTATATTTTAGAATGAAGCCAGTCTACTCTGAATATAGACTGTAGGGGAGCAACACTATCACACTTTTCCTTCTTAGATGATGATTTGATGATTTCTTTTCCTCCTGTGTTCCTTCTCCACCTCCTCCAGCAGAGACAGTACGTGGCTCCTCCCACACTGCCCTCTACAGTCTGTGCTCTTCCATCCTCTTTCTGGACACTAAAACTATGTTATATTACATAGAAATGTTTCAACAGACCATTTTCTGAATAAAATTTAAGAGACAGAGTCTGAGAAAAATATCACGTATATCGCGAGCTGTGTGTGCGTATATGAGCACATTTGATTCAAGCCGATGTGCAGCCAAAAGCGATTCTGAAGTATTTAAAAGCTCATATCTTTGTCATTTCTGGGTCTATCAATGTAAAATAAAAAGTGATTGAAAGATAAAACTCTCCTCTGTTAGAATATTTCAGCTGTAAGTCCCTATGGAGCTGTTTTCTACTGCATCTGAGGAGGACGCCCAGAGAGCTGTTTCCCTTTGGACCAGAATAAATGAACCCAGCGTACAGGGAGGGACAAGTGCGTATGGACATGGGTCTGTATGGGACGGCGTCTGGGTCCGGACTCGGACCCCGGTCCACCAGTTAGTGACCCCAGCATTAGCCTATAACAGTGTTACATCCCTGATGCAGCTGTTACAGTTAAACTATTCTGTTTGTTTATCCTCAGATGTTATTTTGCTAAAATGTTCCACAATAGAGTATTAAATGAACGTGTTTTACTGAAGAGAAGCAGGTGATGTCAGGTTCTGAACACCTGTAGGGCTAAGATAAGGACACATCTCCATGGACACAGTCCCCATTTAAGACTCAGTATGTGGAATGCTACACATACTGAGGACGTGATGAGCACAGCGCTAAAAGTAACTAAAAGTAAAAGTACACCTCCAGAGTCTTTAGGCTTTTGTTGTTGTTTTTCTGGGGCCCGCACCCGGGGCTGTGACGCTGGTTCCGGCCCTGCCGCTCCGATCACCAGTGAACCCTCTCAACTCAAACCCTGCCTCCTGATTGGTCAGTGGCGGCTCGAGACTCACGCTCGTGCTCTCTTTGTTAAGCACGCAGCCGTTTCAGAAACGTAAGCCTCACCACAGCTCTGCGCTGTACGTGCCCGCGGAGCGCACGAGGCGCGCCACAGCGCCAACTCCGAGTCTCACGGCGCTTAATTGCGAACCACGCAGCGCTTGATTGGTGACGTTGCGCCTGCGCAGTCGAAGCAACTCAGTACGATAAACAGGACAGAGGGCTTACACGGTTACTACTACAAAGACAACAGCATGGCCATTCACCGGCACGTCTCGCGTGGCCTTGAGTTCGATGGTGCGAGCTAAACTGACGGACATCCCATAATAATCCTGTGACACAGAGCACGAGCCCGTGTCCCGTGTGCGAGTTCATCCACACTCAGGTCACTGAATGACTAACAAACGTGCACTCCACCACGATCAGGTGGGGAATTCTGGAGCGCGCACGTTCTGGCGTCGTGCGCGTGAGTCGTGCGCGTGAGTCGTGCACGTGGCCCACGCGCACGGGGCTCTGGCTCTGCTCGCCTCGCGCAGTGGGCCATCTGTTCCACACACGATCTTGGGGACCAAGTGGAAAGTTGTTGGCAGTGCGCATGCGCTCCCGGGGATTAATGTCAAGGCACAAAAGTGGCGCTACACCGTTTGGTCTCCTCCGGTAAGCGAATTTTACAGATGTTTGCTCCCCACACCCAAGCTCCTCACGCCGACAACTTAGAGAAGTTAGAAGAGCGGCAGTGCAGGGTCCCGGGACGCCCCCGTGAGTCCCACACGGAAATGAGGCGAATATGAGGGCAATAAGCTGTTAAATTGGGCAGATTTGCTCTGCTCTGGAGTATTGTTCGGTTAATGGCGGACGGTAGGCAGCGCTGTCCTCCACACCGGGTACAGAGGCTGATCCCGGGCGCACAGAGGAGCACGGCAGCCCACGGCGCTTCTTTGGGCGCATAGAGCTTCCCAAACTCAGCACTTGTTTTCAGGCCGTTGTTTACGGCCGCATGACTCCAATGAGCCTGTGCCATCTCCGAAGGGCGCTCCTGGTGGCGAGTGCGGTGAGTGGCGCTGATTGAGGCGCTGTGTGCGGACAGCAACTTTCCAATTAAAGGCCATTGCTCCCCGGGAGACTTTAGCCCAGTGCTCCGGGAAGGAGCTGTGCGGTGAGGGCGCGCTAAGCACGGACTCGGTGCTTGTACCGTCACAGGGATGTCTGTGGCTCCGTAAGTTACGCATATTTAGGCCTGGTTGGGTAGCCTAAGTTGCGGTCGTTTTGACAATGGCGCAGTGTGTGTTAGCGCTCTCCTCCCCTCGATCTGCCGCCACAAGCTGCGGGAAAGAGGCTGAATGAAGCACGTCTCCAGCCTGGCCGCAAAGGAGCGATTCATGTAACATGTGCACATTCTGTGTGCGGCTTTTCTCTGTAACATGCGCAGATCTGTATGCGGCTGCGTTTGCTCTGAGCTCACGGTCAGGCGCTCTCCGAGAGCACACTTTTCCCAATGCCCTTTATTAGTCCACACATTGAAAAGCCGAATATGAAAGTAACTTTTTAATTTCATGCTTTGATAAATAAGACCACAAAAGCAGTTTTAGTTGAAGCTTTGTAAAAGCACAGCCTTCTGTTCCAGTTCTACCCGTAAATCTGTTGTCCCACTGCTCTCCTCCTCCACTCCTCTCCTCCTCCTCCACTCCTCTCCTCCTCCACCACTGCTCTCCTCCTCCACTGCTCTCCTCCTCCACTCCTCTCCTCCTCCACTCCACTCCTCCTCCACTCCTCTCCTCCTCTCCTCCTCCACTCCTCTCCTGGTACTGTCAGCAGCATTACTGTAGCTCCAGCTGCCTTGGGGCAGACTGTTGGACACAAGGCTGGCAAAATGTGCATCACTGGCCCCTCCAACCACCACCAGTCCCTCACTGACTTCCACGCTACAGTCACACACAGGCTAAATGGTTGAAGTGTGTTGCCCAAGGACACCACAACAGTATGCATGTACGCATTCTTTCTTTACCTACAATGTTCCTCTATATCTTACCCTCTAACAAGTAGGAGTTGACAAGCTAAGTTACAGATCAGATCTGTGGAGTGCAAAGCCTGCTTAGAGTAGCAGAGAGCAGGACAGAGGAGGAGAGAGGACTGAGGCAGCAGCGAGGAGACGAGAAGACAGAGGGAGCGGAGAGGAGGAGGACAGAGGGAGCAGAGAGGAGGAGGACAGAGGGAGCGGAGAGGAGGAGGACAGAGGGAGCGGAGAGGAGGAGGACAGAGGGAGCGGAGAGGAGGAGGTCATAGGGAGCGGAGAGGAGGAGGTCATAGGGAGCGGAGAGGAGGAGGACAGAGGGAGCGGAGAGGAGGAGGTCATAGGGAGCGGAGAGGAGGAGGACAGAGGGAGCGGAGAGGAGGAGGTCATAGGGAGCAGAGAGGAGGAGGACAGAGGGAGCAGAAAGGAGGAGGACAGAGGGAGCGGAGAGGAGGAGGACAGAGGGAGCAGAAAGGAGGAGGACAGAGGGAGCAGAAAGGAGGAGGTCATAGGGAGCAGAGAGGAGGAGGACAGAGGGAGCGGAGAGGAGGAGGACAGAGGGAGCGGAGAGGAGGACAGAGGGAGCGGAGAGGAGGAGGACAGAGGGAGCGGAGAGGAGGAGGACAGAGGGAGCGGAGAGGAGGAGGACAGAGGGAGCGGAAAGGAGGAGGACAGAGGGAGCGGAGAGGAGGAGGACAGAGGGAGCGGAGAGGAGGAGGTCATAGGGAGCGGAGAGGAGGAGGACAGAGGGAGCAGAAAGGAGGAGGACAGAGGGAGTGGAGAGGAGGGGGACAGGGAGCAGAAAGGAGGAGGACAGAGGGAGCAGAAATGAGGAGGACAGAGGGAGCGGAGAGGAGGAGGACAGAGGGAGCAGAAAGGAGGAGGACAGAGGGAGCAGAGAGGAGGAGGACAGAGGGAGCGGAGAGGAGGAGGACAGAGGGAGCGGAGCGGAGAGGAGGAGGACAGAGGGAGCGGAGAGGAGGACAGAGGGAGCGGAGAGGAGGAGGTCATAGGGAGCGGAGAGGAGGAGGTCATAGGGAGCAGAGAGGAGGAGGACAGAGGGAGCAGAAAGGAGGAGGACAGAGGGAGCAGAAAGGAGGACAGGAAGTAAAGAGGAGGAGAGGAGACTGAGGAAGCAGAGAGGTGAGTACAGAGGGCCTGTTTATTTAAGGGTCATTCCACAAGTTTTCAAATTGGAAAATAAAGTTTTTGGCATTCATTTTCTGTTTGCATTTTAGAGTAAGCGCAGGTTAAATGACCCAAAACGTTCCAGAAGGCCTGTTGTGCTTGTGTCTGCTATAGTTATAATGTACGACACCTGTGGATCAGAATAATGTTATACCCGAGTTATGTTTTGTTTCATTCACATGTTTGTTAGCCTGGTGTATTAGTCTGTCTGCATCTCCAAAGCTCAAAATACTCTCTTCCACCTTGTGATGTCATGAAGCAGTAGTTCCTTTAGCTTTAGTTCAGTAGAGACGGGCAATTTCAGGACTGGAAATATCAAAATGATTCTAGTGTTGGTGTATAGAGTTTGAAAACATAGTGGAGCACTTCCTGTATTACCACATGACATCACAAGGTGTTTTCTGTTTGACAGAAGAACCCAGCCTGATTATACAGATTTTGTGTGAAACATGTGAATAAAGCAAAACATTAGAGCAGGTCTGCTTGTGATGAAACCATATAAACAGAAGTCAGAAAAGGAAATAATACAAGCCCTTTAATAAAAGAACCAAGTTGTTGGTCTGTAACGATACCAGATTTTGGTGGATTTTGAGATCATTTTTGGCTAATATAATGACAATGGAATAAAAATGCAAATTGAGCCTTTCAAAAATGAATAAACTTTACTTTCGAAAGAACATTTAACACAGGAAGTGCAAGACAACCAGAAATAAACAGCCTAAATAAATTAGACAATAGATGTTTTAATAAATAAAATAAAATTAAAGCTGCAAGCGGCATCGAACGGCCACGGGCCGCTCTTCGCACTCGGCCGCCCCGACACTCCCCCGGGTGCCGCTGACGCTCCCCCGGGTGGCGCTGATGAGCCTCTTGTCTCTGTGTGTTTGTGGCTTTGGGCTGAACGTGTCACTAAACACACTAAGTCCACACACACTGGAGATGTTGATGTGTTAACATTGACAAACATGGGCATTGTGGGACATCGCCATGGCAACACCGTGCAAAATACAACTTTGGCCCCTGGACTTTCTTGTTCGGGCTGACCTGAAGAATCACTGTGCCAAATTTCACGTTCTTCAATTAAACTATTAAGCCGTTATATCACTTTGAAATGTAAGAAATTGTTGACATTTTCCCATTAGGATACCATTGGAGATTTTGTGCATCACCACGGCAATCCAGTTAAAAATACCATATGGTTTACATTGGCTTTTTTGATAGAGATGACCTAAAGTAATTTTGGGCCAAATTTGGTACATTTTAGAAAAACTAAAATTTGGCCCTCCATGCAAAATTTTGTTGTGTTCTGTAGGGGGCGCTATCACACCATTTTTGCTTGTGTCACAATCAGTAGGCTTTGGCACGAAAGTTTTACAATTGATTCAAATTTGAGGACAATCGGACTTTGTATGGCCGAACGGGAGGAAATTATGACATTGGAAAATTGCAAAAAATCTGAACAAATTTTGCGGCTTTGCCGCACGTAAACTGTGACAGTTATCAAAAAAATTCAGCAAATCGTTTGATTTCCATTCATTTTAGCAGCTGTAAATATGGCCCATGCCTTTGGCCTGGGGCTTGGATACAGCTTGATGTCAGGAGTGTGTTTGGGGGACGAGCGCTTCACGCTACTTTTGTCGGCTTCGCCCATTCACTCAATGCTGACTAATGTAGTCTGGCTTACAGCAAGGGACTTATCAACAAAAATGCACTTGAATAAACCACTTATGAACCAAACACAACCAAAACAATAAATCAAATGGATTATTAAGTCTGTGTAACAAAACTGCCTTAAAATTATTTTAGTCATTGACTTACATTGGAATATTGTGGCCCCTCTCTGTGACTGCTGCTGTGGCCTCGGCATTTTTGTGTTCGTATTAACCCACTCTACATGATCCTATTTCGCTATTTTGTCCATCAAAAATCCTGTGCATAACATAGAGCCTGGCTCCTGGCTTACTCCACTTTTTTATACAGGGATTGTCATTATGTGCTCTGCTGCGCATGTCTCCTGTGGAGGGATCCACTGTCCTGTCTGGTATCATGTCTCCTGTAGAAAGAGCCGCTGTCCTGTCTGGTATCATGTCATGTGGCCATACCGGCTCGTCAAAGCCTGATCCCGTCAGATCTCAGAAGCTAAGCAGGGCCGGGCCTGGTTAGTACTTGGATGGAGACCACTGGGAATTCCAGGTGCCACAGGGGGGCGCCAGTGGCAAAAACTGTCGTAGTGTCCTTAGGCAAGGCACATCACCCACATTGCCTAGTATGAAAGTGGTGTGTGCGTGAGTGTTGGTGGTGGTTGGAGGGGCCAATGGTGCAGATTGGAGCCTCGCTTCCGTCAGTCTGCCCCAGGGCGGCTGTGGCTACAACAGTAGTTTACCACCACCGGGTCTGGAGTGAATGAATAATGCTCTGTAAAGCGTCTTTGAGTGTCCTGAAAAGCGCTATATAAAACTGATGCATTATTATTATTATTATTATGTCTCCTGTGGAGGGATCCACTGTCCTGTCTGGTATCATGTCTCCTGTAGAAAGAGCCGCTGTCCTGTCTGGTATCATGTCTCCTGTGGAGGGAGCCGCTGTCCTGTCTGGTATCATGTCTCCTGTAGAAAAAGCCGCTGTCCTGTCTGGTATCATGTCTCCTGTAGAAAGAGCCGCTGTCCTGTCTGGTATCATGTCTCCTGTAGAAAGAGCCACTGTCCTGTCTGGTATCATGTCTCCTGTGGAGGGAGCTGCTGTCCTGTCTGGTATCATGTCTCCTGTGGAGGGAGCCGCTGTCCTGTCTGGTGTGGTGTTGGGGTCTTGTGGGATTTCAGTGGATTTGGGGCTTTCTGGAGGTGGGGATAGTGGTGTGGATCAAGTGTGGGTGTGTGTCGGCTGCTGGGTTTGGGCTTAGACCCATTTCTTTTTGTCACTTGTGCGCTCGTCTGAATTTGGCACGTGGGCCGTGGAGACGTATCCCACTCACTAGTATTGATTTGGTGTTGATTTGGCATAGGGACTTGTTTTGTCACACGGTGATGAACTGTTCTGGTGCTCTGAAGTTGCAGCTTCATGTTAACCGCACAGACAGCGGCGCTTTCTGCACTCGAGCTGTGCGCACATCCGCTGTGCTGATGAACAGATAATCTGCCTATACCAGCGGCGGCAATGGTGTTAATGATTAAATAGTGTTATAGTGGTTATAGTGTTATAGTGTTAATATAGTGTTATAGTTAAATAGTGTTAATGGGTAAATAGTGTTATAGTGTTAGTGTTAGTGTGGCCATACTGGCTCGTCAAAGCCTGATCCCGTCAGATCTCAGAAGCTAAGCAGGGCCTGGTTAGTACTTGGATGGAGACACTGGGAATTCCAGGTGCCACAGGGGGGCACCAGTGTCAAAAACTGGGGGGGTCCTGCTGCGGTGGGACAGGTGTGGGTCCTGCTGCGGTGGGGCAGGTGTGGGTCCTGCTGCGGTGGGGCAGGTGTGGGTCCTGCTGTGAGGTGCTCCTCGTTTAAGGGGGCGTGGGTGTGTTTTGAAGCGGAGTTTGTTCGTATGAGTGATATCGGCCACACGTGGAGCTCGTATGCTGGATTCGTGCGCGGTCAGAGGTGTCATGTGGTTGTATCGAGTTTCAAAAATATTCCGATATATTTTAAATATCGAGATATCGCCCACCCCTAAGTGTTAATATAGTGTTATAGTGGTAATAGTTCAATAGTGTTATAGTGTTAATAGATATAGTGTTAATAGATATAGTGTTATAGTGTTAATAGATATAGTGTTAATAGTTAAATAGTGTTAATAGCTAAATAGTGTTAAGAGCTAAATAGTGCGTAAATGAGGTTGTGGGTCTGATGGAGCCACTCTGGTGTTCTGCCGTGTGTTGTAGGAGCTGCGCTGATGCTGGATGTTTGTGTTGTGACCATAGCCCCTTACTGGGTGTGAGCGGTGTGTTAGGTTGTGTTGCTGGGTGTGAGCGGTGTGTTAGGTTGTGTTGCTGGGTGTGAGCGGTGTGTTAGGTTGTGTTGCTGGGTGTGAGCGGTGTGTTAGGTTGTGTTGCTGGGTGTGAGCGGTGTGTTAGGTTGTGTTGCTGGGTGTGAGCGGTGTGTTAGGTTGTGTTGCTGGGTGTGAGCGGTGTGTTAGGTTGTGTTGCTGGGTGTGAGCGGTGTGTTAGGTTGTGTTGCTGGGTGTGAGTGGTGTGTTAGGTTGTGTTGCTGGTTGCTGGTGTGTTAGGTTGTGTTGCTGGTGTGTTAGGTTGTGTTGCTGGTTGCTGGTGTGTTAGGTTGTGTTGCTGGTGTGTTAGGTTGTGTTGCTGGTTGCTGGTGTGTTAGGTTGTGTTGCTAGTTGTGAGTGGTGAGTTAGGTTGTGTTGCTGGTTGTGTTGCTGGTGTGTTAGGTTGTGTTGCTGGGTGTGAGCGGTGTGTTAGGTTGTGTTGCTGGTTGCTGGTGTGTTAGGTTGTGTTGCTGGGTGTGAGCGGTGTGTTAGGTTGTGTTGCTGGTGTGTTAGGTTGTGTTGCTGGTTGCTGGTGTGTTAGGTTGTGTTGCTGGGTGTGAGCGATGTGTTAGGTTGTGTTGCTGGTTGTGAGCGGTGTGTTAGGTTGTGTTGCTGGTGTGTTAGGTTGTGTTGCTGGTTGCTGGTGTGTTAGGTTGTGTTGCTAGTTGTGAGTGGTGAGTTAGGTTGTGTTGCTGGTTGTGTTGCTGGTGTGTTAGGTTGTGTTGCTGGGTGTGAGCGGTGTGTTAGGTTGTGTTGCTGGTGTGTTAGGTTGTGTTGCTGGTTGTAAGCGGTGTGTTAGGTTGTGTTGCTGGTGTGTTAGGTTGTGTTGCTGGTGTGTTAGGTTGTGTTGCTGGTTGCTGGTGTGTTAGGTTGTGTTGCTGGGTGTGAGCGGTGTGTTAGGTTGTGTTGCTGGTTGCTGGTGTGTTAGGTTGTGTTGCTGGTGTGTTAGGTTGTGTTGCTGGTTGCTGGTGTGTTAGGTTGTGTTGCTGTGTGTGAGCGGTGTGTTAGGTTGTGTTGCTGGGTGTAAGCGGTGTGTTAGGTTGTGTTGCTGGTGTGTTAGGTTGTGTTGCTGGTGTGTTAGGTTGTGTTGCTGGGTGTGAGCGGTGTGTTAGGTTGTGTTGCTGGTTGTAAGCGGTGTGTTAGGTTGTGTTGCTGGTGTGTTAGGTTGTGTTGCTGGTGTGTTAGGTTGTGTTGCTGGTTGCTGGTGTGTTAGGTTGTGTTGCTGGGTGTGAGCGGTGTGTTAGGTTGTGTTGCTGGTTGCTGGTGTGTTAGGTTGTGTTGCTGGTGTGTTAGGTTGTGTTGCTGGTTGCTGGTGTGTTAGGTTGTGTTGCTGGGTGTGAGCGGTGTGTTAGGTTGTGTTGCTGGGTGTGAGCGGTGTGTTAGGTTGTGTTGCTGGTGTGTTAGGTTGTGTTGCTGGTTGCTGGTGTGTTAGGTTGTGTTGCTGGGTGTGAGCGATGTGTTAGGTTGTGTTGCTGGTTGCTGGTGTGTTAGGTTGTGTTGCTGGGTGTGAGCGGTGTGTTAGGTTGTGTTGCTGGTTGTGAGCGGTGTGTTAGGTTGTGTTGCTGGGTGTGAGCGGTGTGTTAGGTTGTGTTGCTGGGTGTGAGCGATGTGTTAGGTTGTGTTGCTGGTTGTGAGCGGTGTGTTAGGTTGTGTTGCTGGGTGTGAGCGGTGTGTTAGGTTGTGTTGCTGGTTGTAAGCGGTGTGTTAGGTTGTGTTGCTGGTGTGTTAGGTTGTGTTGCTGGTGTGTTAGGTTGTGTTGCTGGTTGCTGGTGTGTTAGGTTGTGTTGCTGGGTGTGAGCGGTGTGTTAGGTTGTGTTGCTGGTGTGTTAGGTTGTGTTGCTGGTGTGTTAGGTTGTGTTGCTGGTTGCTGGTGTGTTAGGTTGTGTTGCTGGGTGTGAGCGGTGTGTTAGGTTGTGTTGCTGGTTGTAAGCGGTGTGTTAGGTTGTGTTGCTGGTTGTGTTGCTGGTGTGTTAGGTTGTGTTGCTGGTGTGTTAGGTTGTGTTGCTGGTTGCTGGTGTGTTAGGTTGTGTTGCTGGGTGTGAGCGGTGTGTTAGGTTGTGTTGCTGGTTGCTGGTGTGTTAGGTTGTGTTGCTGGTTGTGTTGCTGGTGTGTTAGGTAGTGTTGCTGGTTGCTGGTGTGTTAGGTTGTGTTGCTGGGTGTGAGCGGTGTGTTAGGTTGTGTTGCTGGTTGCTGGTGTGTTAGGTTGTGTTGCTGGGTGTGAGCGGTGTGTTAGGTTGTGTTGCTGGTTGCTGGTGTGTTAGGTTGTGTTGCTGGGTGTGAGCGGTGTGTTCGGTTGTGTTGCTGGTTGCTAGTGTGTTAGGTTGTGTTGCTGGGTGTGAGCTGTGTGTTAGGTTGTGTTGCTGGTTGCTGGTGTGTTAGGTTGTGTTGCTGGGTGTGAGCTGTGTGTTAGGTTGTGTTGCTGGTTGTAAGCGGTGTGTTAGGTTGTGTTGCTGGGTGTGAGCGGTGTGTTAGGTTGTGTTGCTGGTTGTAAGCGGTGTGTTAGGTTGTGTTGCTGGTTGCTGGTGTGTTAGGTTGTGTTGCTGGGTGTGAGCGGTGTGTTAGGTTGTGTTGCTGGTTGTAAGCGGTGTGTTAGGTTGTGTTGCTGGGTGTGAGCGGTGTGTTAGGTTGTGTTGCTGGTTGTAAGCGGTGTGTTAGGTTGTGTTGCTGGTTGCTGGTGTGTTAGGTTGTGTTGCTGGTTGTGTTGCTGGTGTGTTAGGTTGTGTTGCTGGTTGCTGGTGTGTAAGGTTGTGTTGCTGGGTGTGAGCGGTGTGTTAGGTTGTGTTGCTGGTTGCTGGTGTGTTAGGTTGTGTTCCTGGGTGTGAGTGGTGTGTTAGATTGTGTTGCTGGTGTGTTAGGTTGTGTTGCTGGTTGTGAGCGGTGTGTTAGGTTGTGTTGCTGGTTGTGAGTGGTGTGTTAGGTTGTGTTGCTGGGTGTGAGCGGTGTGTTAGGTTGTGTTGCTGGTTGTGAGTGGTGTGTTAGGTTGTGTTGCTGGGTGTGAGCGGTGTGTTAGGTTGTGTTGCTGGGTGTGAGCGGTGTGTTAGGTTGTGTTGCTGGTTGCTGGTGTGTTAGGTTGTGTTGCTGGGTGTGAGCGGTGTGTTAGGTTGTGTTGCTGGTTGTAAGCGGTGTGTTAGGTTGTGTTGCTGGGTGTGAGCGGTGTGTTAGGTTGTGTTGCTGGTTGTAAGCGGTGTGTTAGGTTGTGTTGCTGGTTGCTGGTGTGTTAGGTTGTGTTGCTGGTTGTGTTGCTGGTGTGTTAGGTTGTGTTGCTGGTTGCTGGTGTGTAAGGTTGTGTTGCTGGGTGTGAGCGGTGTGTTAGGTTGTGTTGCTGGGTGTGAGCGGTGTGTTAGGTTGTGTTGCTGGTTGCTGGTATGTTAGGTTGTGTTCCTGGGTGTGAGTGGTGTGTTAGGTTGTGTTGCTGGGTGTGAGCGGTGTGTTAGATTGTGTTGCTGGTTGCTGGTGTGTTAGGTTGTGTTGCTGGTTGTGAGCGGTGTGTTAGGTTGTGTTGCTGGGTGTGAGCGGTGTGTTCAAGCATCACTTTGCTAAGGAAATGAGAGGAGTCCGTAGAGAGCGATAGAAGCCTTTGACATTTAGTCTCTTTGGTAGAGCGAGCAAGAGAGACAAGGAAAAGTTATCGAGCTTGTTAAAAGTTACCGTATGATTAACAGATTTATTGACCATTGTTACAGGCCTAGAAACAAGTCCACTGACTTCCATGTCAGAAAACAGCAGTGCCCAATGGGAGCTGACGGCACCATAAACATCATCACAACAAAGTAGAGCTGGGCGACCCCCCACCCAAAAAAAATTTCTTTGATTTCTTTTATGAAAACCTCAATTCACGATTCGATTCAACCGTATAGCAGCATCCAAAACTTTCACCATGTTTTGAAAACTTCTCTTCTCCACCAAATAAATTGGAAGAATTTCATGGTCCACAGTTGAGATGGGCATTTGATTAAATTTTCTTAATCGATCGCCAGGAGAATAAACAATCGATTATCGATTAATCATTAACGTTTTTATATTAAAATGATCATCATTATTATTACTATTACTAATCTGCATAAATAAACTCAACTAGGGCTGAAACGATTCATCGAGTAAATCGATTAAATTGATTAGAAAAATGCATTGATTTTTTTTTGCCTCGATGCTTCGTTTTATATTCATACGCTTGGCGATGACCAGAACCTTCTGCGGTAGAGCCCTGCAAACTAAATATGAGTGTAAAGTAAAATATACAAATGATTAATATATGCCTATTTGGCATTAATAAAAACATTTTAAGCAGCTTAAATTGCGGATGTGGTCTAATCTCTTGCACATTTTAGACCAGGGGTCGGCAACCTTAAACACTCAAAGAGCCATTTGGAGCGTCTCCACAGAAAAGACACCCGCCGAGCCACAAAACCCTAAAATGAGGATAACCCTGCATATGATTTTTTTTACCTGTCTGCTCTGTGTAAAAGACTATAGTGTGTTGCATTTATGAAATAAATGAAAATACAACACAAATCGAGTCGTGTCCTTTAGTGTGACAGAAGCGGAACATCAGCACTGAGCTGTTTTCAGCACAGTTTATGCAAATTAGTCATGCAGTTTAAGTTTTGTTTCTCTAAGACGGAAACAAATGTGCGCAAAGCTGCATTAAACACATTATTCATAAATGTCTATTTGAATCCTGCTTTTAGGAAATAAAAATCCAAGATTAAATTATCCACCTGCAGCGATCCAAAAATGTGTCTGCTTCTGTTTCATCATCATTTTATCGCCTGTACTGGAGCATGAATGAATCTGCCCATGTAGCATTAAACCTTCTGTTTTCTTCAGAAACTTTTTTTTTTGGATTTGTCCATCATTTGAGATGCGGTGTATGTGGTGTGCGCGGTGTACGGGAGGAGATGAGCTGTGCACCCATACGTAGGCCTATAGCCTGCCAAAACCAGAAAAAGACACCTGCTACACATAAATTATCAGTTTTAAGTGGCAATTTTCAAATATTTTAAAGAATTTAGGTCGATTTTTGTGCAAAATTAAATAAATTTATAAATTCCGCTTCACGCTTACGATTCCGCCCGTTTTATTTGAATGTTACAAGATTACCATTATCTACAAATTTAGAATTACATTTAAAAACGAACTAACTAAAATAAAAATACAAAGTAATTAAATACTCATTATTTATTTTCCAAAGTCTCAGGAGCCACAACAGAAGCATGAAAGAGCCGTGGGTTGCCGACCCCTGTTTTAGACAGTTCCTTTCCGCTTCTCTGTGCTTGATGGAGCTTTGAAGACACGGCAGAACAGAGCACCTCTAGTGAATCTCAGAGTTTCAGAAATAAGTTCAAAAAATCTAAAACCTGATGAAGAAATTCAAGACCTTTCGTAAGAAAGCGAACGTTCCCATCTACAGGCAGGAGCGGAAATGAAAATTAGAATTAATTGAAAATTCTGCCCCTGCAGATCTCTAGTTCATATTTACTCAGGGATCATGTCCTGTAGGAGGCGCCACACTGACTGGACTGAGGTGCAGAGAAGCTCGCAGTTTTGTTTTTCACTACTTTATAAATACTCAAATGTTCTGTCCATGTGCTTAAGAGGACTTGCTGCACGTAGGAGGATGAAGCTTACACAGACTTGTTTGGGGAAAAACAAACTTGTTTTGTGCTGGATAGGGCAAAGATTGATAGATGGTATTTCTCATTATGATACTTGCATAAAACAGTTTGGACACTAACGACCAGATAAAAAGAGTCCCAAACTGTGTGGAGAGATGGGCTCTGTGCATTGTCCCCGTTAGGGATGGGCATGATTAGTCGATTAATTGATAATTGATCATTAACAATTTCATTGATCATGTTAATTTTAATCGACAAACTGAATGTAGGCTGCTGTGTGTAACGTAGTATAAGGAGTCGAGGCTGCGTCTCAGCACAAACACTGGAGTTGTGGCCCCACAGTCCCATGTCTCGGCTCTGGCTCCTTGGAGATCACTATATCCCTCAGAGTGCGTTTACCTGCACATCCATATCCTGGTTATGATCATCTTTTTTTTGAGTATCCCAGTTTCACATGTATACGCAGTATCTCCAACGCGACATACGCACAGAACAGACTCATCAGCCTCATCACATCCTCTGTCACAGAAAGAACACTCATTTTCCAGTCGTCTTCTTTCGTCCAACAGAAGCTGACCACATCAGCGCACAAGGAAAGAGCTGCTATTTTTTTGCTTACGCAAATGAGCCATGTGGTTTTAAGTTTTGTTTCTGTAAGACGTAAACAAATGTGCCAAAGCTGCATTAAACACATTCTGATCTCACACAGGCTGATGTGGCTGTATAGTGATTATTGTTTATATGTTGTAAAGTTGAGTTTATTTATGCAGATTAGTAATAATAATGATGATAATTTTAATATAAAATGTTAATTAATCAAAAATCGATTGTTAATTTTTCCGACGATCGATTAAGACAGTTTAATCGAATGCCCATCCCTAGTCCCCATAGACTGTTATACAGTAGATGGACATAGCTAACGTGCTAGCCAGCGAGTTCCAAATGGGAAGTTTGCATGCCGGCGCTTCTGGTTCCTTCTGAGTCGGGCTCCCATTGTCTTAAATTGTAATATTGTGGCTCCTCTCTCTGTAACTGCTGCAGTGAGCTGGTCTTAAAATGTTCGTATTAACCCGCTCTACATGATCGTGGTGTTTTTCCTGCTACTTTGTTAAAAAAAAGTCCTTTTCATAATCTAGAGCCAATCTATGATTATCCTTGTTCTCCCTCAGCTTTTTGTATGATGTAGATGCACATTTAAGTCACCAGGGGAGCCAGTGCCACCCCTGCCTTCCCTTAAAGGGGAACTTCGGCACGTTTGAAGCTAAAGTCCGTTTCTAGAGGAGGTGGAATTCTGTAAGAAGCCAAAAAACAGCACAGATCAGTGTTTCCTCGGTGGAGATCTCACTGTGGCAGTGAGTCTGTCAAGACAACAAACTAGTGTAGTGATGGGGGCAAGTTCTGAACTTTCATGTAAAACACCAATTTGCTTCACACTGAAGAAGCTTAACACCACTTTAACCCATCTGACAACAGCCACGAGTCTAACGAACAAAACGCTCTGCCTGGTTCACTCATTAGTGTCTGGAAACGTTAGAAAACAACTTTATAAGCACCTCACACTTCCCTCTGCTGATTTCCCACTGCACAGGCCAAAGCCCAAAAGACTCGATTGTCGACTTCAGCAGCGGCGAGAGGCTCGAGCCGCCAGAAGCAACAAGTGAGAATCGACTGCTGACTGTGACTAAGAAGAGAAAATGAAAGTTGTTGAAAGAAAATGGTTCGGGAATTAGATTTTTTTTTTAGCATTTTCAAGAAGTATTCACTCATAAATAAATTTTTGTTTAAAAACAACATCGGCAATTGAGTCTATTGGACTTTCACGTGCGCAGTGGGAAATCAGCAGAGGGAAGTGCGAGGTGCTTATAAAGTTGTTTTCTAATATTTCCAGACACTAATGAGTGAACCAGGCATTTTGTTAGACTTGTGGCTGTTGTAAGATGGGTTAAAGTGGTGTTAAGCTTCTTCAGTGTGAAGCAAATTGGTGTTTTATGTGGAAGTTAAGAACTTGCCACAGTGAGATCTCCGCCGAGGAAACACTGATCTGTGCCGTTTTTTGGCTTCTGACAGAATTCCACCACCTCTAGAAACGACTTTAGCTTCAAACGTGCTGGAGTTCCACTTTAATCTCTGCCAATGCCTATGGATAGTTGCACATCATGCTAGTGAGTAGTGTTTTTTATGTCATTTGTGGCAAAATGACTAGGGCGATGTGATGCTGCTGAATCCTTGACATTTCGCCAATTAAGAAAATACAACTGGCACATACACAAATAAATGCAAGTAAATGGTGAGAAGCAACTATAACATGAATAATGGTCAATTTTGCAGAATAGGTTTGCTTTAAGACCCACCTGAAGCTTCATTCTTTATTTTTGAATGAGATTGTCATATTTTTATCCCATTAAAGAACAAAATAATCAAAATATAAACCGGAGACACAGAGTTTCTGTTCAGATTCTTTGCTTCTTTAGACTGTAACAGTTTTCTTGTAGATGGTGTTTCTGTAATTTTATGGGGGATTTTGAGTGAGAGCAACAGGAAATGATGAAAAGGCTACAGGGATGGTATTTGAGGCATTTCTTCATGACATCACACAGTGGAACAGAGCATTTGGAGCTTTGGAGATGTATATAGGCTAAAGGGTTACTGAAATGTGTGAATGAAACAAAACACAGCTCCACAAATGGTTTTAATGTGGTAATAACACTTTAACATGACTTAAATCTCACAAAAGTCAGTTATGTGTAATACAGGACCTTTAACCAAGTGTGAAGTTTCAAAAAAGCAGGTGACTTTATTTCCCTCTTCAAGCCAACCTAAATATACATGTCCTGATAAAATCCAAATTATGATCGAACTCCTAGGAATGCACCGATACCATTTATTGAAAACCGATACGAGTATGTATAATCATTTCTGTACATGCCGATACCGAGTACCGATGCTTTAAAATGTACAAATGTAGTATCCCGGAACCTCATATCCCTGTGTACAGTGGGTACGGAAAAATACCATATCACAATTTTAAAAAAAAATAAAATCACGATCTTAAGTCGAAAAAAGAAAAATAGGCAATTTAGGCCAAAAAACTTTTCTGAACCGAGTGTCGGGACGAGCCCTGAGGTTTGCCCACGTGGATGAGCGCGAGCGAATGGACCGGCATAGCATTTAAATGTACTATTATATGCAGGAACAGTTTTAAAAAATCTAAAAAATGGTGGCGTATGCAACTTGAAGAGTTGTGATTAATCTTGTAGCTGATAAAGATGATTCATAATATTTTTCAGTATTACGTCCAGTAGGGCTGGGCGATATGGACCAAAAAATATATCTCGATATATTTTGCTATATCTCGATATACGATATATATCTCGATATCTTTACAGGAAAAATAACCCCCTCCCACACTACTGCAAAAACAACAGACACATTTTATCTGATTAATATTCATTTAGTACAGCACTTAAACACTCTGTGCCCCTTTTTGGACCCTCACCCACAGTTTAAAAACCTCTTCTTTAAGAGAACTTCCACTGGTAAAAAGTGGCTAGGATTTTTAAACCTGTATTTTGACATTCCTAACTGGAGTTACATTCTCTTGTTTTAAAGTGATGTTTAGTCTCTGCACATTTACCAAATCAAATGCACATTGTGACAAATATGATCGCACTCAGTATTCAGACCTAGAGTCCGTGACAAGACCAAGACAAAGCTCTGGCTTTAGAGAGGGATGCCCAGCAGCATGGGGCTGTCTAATGAGTGGTGGGACAGGTGTAGGTCCTGCTGCTCCTCGTTTAAGGGGCGTGGGTGTGTTTTGAAGCAGAGTTTGTTCGTATGAGTGATATCGGCCACACGTGGAGCTCGTATGCTGGGGTCGTGCATGGTCGGAGGTGTCATGTGGTTGTATTTAGAAAGTTTAACTCGTCATGTTGCGTCTGTGCGCAGCTCCTTATTGTGGCTGCAGAAGCACTCGCACAGATGAGCCTGTTTGATTTCCCCGTTCGCACGACGAAATATTTGCTCGCAAATGCGAGTGAAATGGGCGCACTGTAGAGCCCTGGTCCTAGTCTTGGTTTAGTCCGTGACCGAGCCCCGGGCTCTGCGGCCGCGTTTAGTCCTGGTTTAGTCCTAGTCCTGGTTTAGTCCGAGGCCAGCTCCGCGGAGGAGCTCGGAGGACATAAGCTCGGAGGAGGCGGAGACGAGCGCGGCACAGAGAAGGCAAAACAAGCGAAGCGGCGAAACCAGAAGTAAACATAAGCATTATAGCGATATGTCAGAATTCATATCGAGTTTCAAAAATATCTCGATATATTTAAAAATATCGAGATATCGCCCACCCCTAACGTCCAGAGATAGACCAATATCAGTTGGTCGATATTTACACTTTTTGGCGCAGGTGGTCTTCAGTCTCTGAGAGGTTGGTGCACTGCACAAAACATGATTACACTGCTCTCTTTTCCAAACTCAAATTATAGAATTTGGTGACCTACATATTTGTAAAAAAAAATATCAGCAGAGCTCATTGGCCATTGGCTGCTCTGGATTCTACAACGGTAGAACCTATACTGGTCAATCTGGAATGACTTCCACTCCTAAAGGTCCCCCCCCATTAGATTGTATTTGGCAGTGGTTGAAAACTCCTCCAGTTTGGTTGGGCAAAAGATCTAATGGGGAGCAAAGATTTAGAAGTGCTCTTCCTTCATGTGTGTTTGTCCTTCTCAGAGAAGAGAAAAGCAAAGGGGTTTAGCACAGGGCCTGAGCTGACGCTCTGAAATCAGTGACATCAAATGAAATGTTGTGCAAGACAAATCTTGTCTTTTGCCCCACATCAGTTGCATTTTTCACATCATTCAGAGTACTCGAGTAAGGACTGTTGGATTGTGTGAAATGAGCTGTTTGTTTTTCCTGTATCCATGGAGACCATGCAAGAGGCTCTCTAAGGAGCTAGCTATGGACATTTGAGATGCTGCAGGTTTTTTACACCATATGTGGCTGCAAATGTGGCAGAAGACCTTCCCGAGGAAACACTTTGAGGGAATGAACAATTTCATCACTGACCAAGTTAGAACAGGGCCTGTCCCTGCTGTGGTGCCCAGGCTGCAGGACAGAGGAGGGACACATTTGACTTTTCCTCTCCTCTGCCCTGACACAGGATCTGCACATCCTACCTGACCAGTCCTGTTATCTAAAACGACTTCTGTTGTCTCTGGCTCCTCTCTTAAAACCATTTTAACCAAAAGGAGCTTACTCTTTACTGCACTACAACTTTAGTTGAAACAGTTATACATTTCTTTGTTGAAAGTTTTCTGTAGTTTGCATTTTTAGTGGAGAGGGAGAAAAATCTAATTGAAAAGCTAAATAACGCAAGGTCTGTACTGTTTATGTTAATAAAATCAGGATAAAAAAAAATCATGTACCAAGTACCCACTCACACAAGAAAGGTGTCATTTTTTATTCTTATTTAGTTTTTTCTGTCCTTCATTTAAACCCTGTATGTTTAGTTTATGGCGAGAAAAGCTCATTTGCTGTTGCATTTTGTGCCTGGGGAGACACATGATCTACCTGCACACCTGTCACCTGAGCTCAGCCAATCACAGCACGCCTCTTTCTGTTGGCAGGTGGTTGCCGTAGTGATGGATGGGGAGCTGGACCCGAGTGCTGCCAAAGAGGATGCCTCCTCCCCCGGCCCCGACACCAAAGAGGAGTCTCCCATGGTATCAGATGCCAAATGCAAACTGTCTGGAGGCAATTTGATTTTCCAACAATTTTGCAAAATCTAACTGCCTTTTGTTCTGACAAATGTTGTACACAGTATATTTTTTAAAGTACTTGTTCCCTCCTCAAAAATGTACCTGAAGCAGTTTGATAAGTCATCCGCGCATGTTTGAGTACTTTAACTCTATTTAAACTGTGCATACGGTTAGCTGTGCAATCCTATGGAAGCTTTGCTCAGAAGCCTACGTTACCCATGCTCCCACGGCACATTTTTTCATACAAAGTGTAATGCAAAGCAGTACACTACAGTTTGACAAACCTGATGCAATTTGCACTAGTTTCATTAGTGCTTGGCAGTTGTGATGTGATAGTGCTCTGAAGGGTGAGTGACTTGGCACGAAGAGCAAAGAAGGATAAAAATGAAACTTATTTATTCATCCATTTATTTATTTGACAGGGACATTGCACAATAAATGGCCAGATTTAACTACGACCTCATGTTCATGTGTAGCCCAGTGTGACAGCAGGTCATTAGCATCAGCAGTACAAATACAAATGTACAAATTTAAATACTTGCATCCATTATTCCTAAAGACAGCAGGTCACTAATGGCTACAGCCCTGACTCCTTTTAAGCCACTTTTTATTATTATTATTTTTATCCCCTGCTCCACTCCCTAATAGATCCAGGTAGGGCCCCTGCTGCTTTGGCATAGAAGCAGTTCTGTCCAAACGTTCACAGAACAGTCTTCACAGGGTACCACACTTTTTGTGGTGGGGTGCTTGTTTGGGAAAAATCTTTTACAAAAGAACATATTGGCCAACAGGATGGCATTTTCAAATGTTAACATTTTATTTTCCGTAACAATATTGCAGTGATGATGTGGCATGGGTTTCTTAACTGATATCTTGAGTGCTTGTTTGTACAAACTTATACTTATATACAAACTTATAGCATTTTCAAAACAATAACAGGTAACATGGAATGGGGTTACTTTTGTCTCATTACTATTCACAAATGCACAGAGGGTGATATACAAATAGTCACTGGTTTTAATAGCCACAAATGCAAATTTAACTTTGTAACTTGTATTTTGTTTTTTACAAATAGACATGTATTTATAAATTTATCTTTTTTACTTGCAAACAAATCACAGACTTCTTCTCCTATGGCGTATTTTTGAGACATTCTTTTTGAATTCAATAAATCTGGACAGATCCACAAATAGTAATGCACATACACAAGCATCCACTAGATGGCAGTGTGGTTATAGGTGTTACCTGACATTAAGTTGCGACTATGAAGTAAGCTAACATATGTGATCAGTTCATAACAACACATCATAATTGACCATCATTATGGAATTGGCTTTGTAGACAACTCATGAATGTTACAAACGCTTCCATTTCAGCAGACGTATTATGCAAATCACATTTTACAAACCAAATTTTCAGTTTTGCGAATGTAATTTTTATTTTTGCAAATGAAAATGAAATGAAAGCTTTTTACAATTTACAAATACACATCTATTTGTAAAGACCAAAATACAAGTTACAAATATTAAATTTGCATTTGTGGATATCAAAACGTATACAAACCAATTTGTAGATCACCCTCTGTGCATTTGTGAATATTAATGAGACAAACCCTATAACATGATCTAAATGTGTTATATGTTGGCACTTAATACCCCATAGAAGTGCAATACCCTGTCTTTAAACACACCCAGGACAATTTGTACCTGAAGGAAGACTGGAATGTGAACTGCTAACCTAGTAAAAGAATCCCTTTTGAACCTGGTTTATTTTGCATTAATCTTTGTCTTAATCTGCTGTAATTAACTTAAAATGGAGTGCTTAGTAAAGTAAGGATCCCTAGTGACTTAGTCTGTGGACTGTGTCAAAAATCTCTCTGTGTATTTAGGAGGAGAATGATGATGATGATGTGGTTCTGGTGGAGGAAGAGACCCAGGACAGGCCCAGCCCAGAGCCTCCTATGGACCGTCCCTGTGAGGCCCCCAGCCCCCCTGTGTCTACCTTGGGCTCTGCTGCTGCAGAGCCCATCGTCATCGACGATGAAGAGGAGTTGCAGCACAAATCCCCTTCAGCCAGAAAAAGTCAGTCCTGTCTCAAATTCCTATAGTGCCATGTAAACTAAAGCCTATAAACATCCTGAAAAGCTTTGAAATGTGGCAGAACATTAAACACAACTGTATAAATTACACTGTTTTGTACCACAGCGTCCTCGTGTGGTACCTCACCTGCTGCCCTCACTGAGCCGGACTCAGAGATAAGGATAGCCAGTGTGACCACTCTGGGCTCTGGGGACATGAAAGGAGGGAGCAGCCCATCTCAAGCAGAGAGCCAGACGGAGGAACACGACCTGGCTCTGAGGATCACCTCTGTGACGTCTCTACAGGATGGAGCCTCTGACAAAGCCGTGGTGAGCGCTCCGAAAATCTCACATTATAGTAGAGTCCTGTCCTGGGGTAACAGGACTGAGGGGAGGACTGTCCTGTGCCAGGGAAGATGCTCCTTAGACTTAAGACAAATGTTATTGATCCACAAGGAAAATGATTTGAACACAGTAGCTCACATATCACAATATAATATAATAACAGAGAATAAGTGCCAAATAAGGCATCATTACATTAAATGTGTATAATTAAGAATAAATACACTGTGTGCATAAATAATAAGTTATATTTATGAGGATTCATTTTGCTCTGTGCTTTGAGTCCATTTAAAATGTTAATAAACCTCAAACCTGAATATTTAAGAAAAAAGTTTTGGATTTCTTAGAAGAAAATCTGTGTGCATAATTATTGCGCAACTAAATGAACCTTTTCCATTCTCACCGGTTTATTTTCATCTGTCAGAATAGTAAACAACTCCAAATTTACAAATAAACATTTCTGACACTTCAAAAAGAAATCAATGACCATTAAAGCCGCTCGAGGCGATGATGGCCCTCGCCCCGGTGTGCACGCCCCTCCCATATGACCGCCGAGGACTCGCGACCGCCCCGACACGCCACTCACTCTTCCCGACAGCTGCGCATGAATACAGCTTTCATGAATTAACGTGAAAGTAATATTTTTTCTCCTCATAGTAAACTTTGTACATTCCTGGAGGTGGCGCTGTAGCACTAATAATTGTGTTTGACATATCAGAATCAGGGTCATGCAGTGTATAAGTGATAGAAATTTCAGCAAGATTGAACTAAACATGTCCATGTAATAATTTTTTAACTATTTTTTGAGGGAGTCTTTGTGCCCCTGCTGGCCAACGGTGAAAAATGCCCCATATCCATAATGTATTTTTTTGCTCGTAGTCACACATCGAATTTAATCCCCAAATTTGGTACAAATCTGATAATGTTGACATTTCCTGTCTTTGCTAGGGGGCGCTATAGAGTAACTTTTCATATGCTTTATAGTGTATTACATTCAGATCATGATTAGGCTTTAGTGATTCAAATTTCAGCACCATCAGACAAAGTCTGTGTGCGTAGTAATTTTATTGGGAGAGTCTTTGCGCCAAAAACCAGAGACTAGATGAGTCTTGCAAACACGCAGTCAAAACTGTGGCAAATTTTTTGATCCAATATGGCCGACTTCTTGTTGGTCATAGGGCGGTGTGACAATGACATTTTCTGTTTGTCTCCTTGTTTTCTATCACTGTCTCGAATTTTGTCGGCCTATGCCAAAATATGCTTTTCGGCTCCCCATACACGTTCAATTTTTGCCTTTTCCAGGGGGCGCTGTTAAGTAGGGTCACTTCGGGCATTTTGGCGATGCCCATTTTATAAAATTTTTTCGCCGGACTGGTCGATCTGATACCCCCATATGAAACTTTTCGTTGTTGTTTTGGCCCTCAAAAGAAATAGAAACCAACGAAGAACAATACAAGGCCAAATATAGCCCCCCTTCTTCTCATTAAGGGTCATAAGCCTTCCATTCATGGACTTTCTTGATCTGTCGATGATCAACTTTTGATCAGCAGCAACCACAGCCTCCCACTGTTCACAGAGGTTTACTGTGTTCCTTCACTGTTAATCTCCCATTTAAAAAGGGCCCACAAGTTCTCAATAGGGCTTAGGTCAGGTGAGAAAGGGGCCATGTCATTATTTTTTCATCTTTATGGCCTTTACTGGCTAAACATGCAGTGAGAAACAGACTTTATCCTGTACTACTGCTTGAAGAAAGTGTCTTCTAAAAATTGGCAATAGGTTTTGAATTCATTTTGAGTCCATCATTAACCCGAAAAGGTCCACCAAGCTCATGTTTAATCTCTTACCACCCGCCCGCCCCCGGGCGATTACACAACATTAAAAAGTCAAGCCAGATATTCACCTTAATTATTTTTCCACTATTGACATGCTTAACATTGGTTGAAAGCTTAATTCCTCAGTAAAACAACCATATCATTCATTTTATGCTGCACAGCCCAAAGAGCCATAACTTATAATTCCCGAAAATAATCAAAACAACAGTGCGCATTTCTTACCTTTGAGCCGGTTCTGTCCGAAACAGTTTTCAGTCCAGGAATAGCTGAGCTCAATTAGTCCGTAACAATCCACAGAAAAAGAATATCCAGTTGTTTTTTTCATAAAATAATTCCATGTGGAGAAATAATCCAGAAAGACCGTGTTTGTCTGAATGGATGAGCGACGCATGAAAACATGTCTGTCCCTTTTCATTCTTTAGCCTAGCTTAGCGTCCAATTCTGTTACCGGTGTTGGGTATGTTTGTTTTCTTCAGACTCTAAGCTACAAAACGAGAGTATCCACGAAAGGATCCGAGGTTCAGTGCGGCAGGCACAGCTCGCGGAACAAAAGGAGTGTGTCCAGTTGGCGGCGTATTAGGCATGTTCGAGCGAGCGCCGCACGGCAAAAGCTCTTCAGTCATTGGTTCTTTCAGAAAATGATTGACAGATCTGAATAGCCTATCAGGAGCCCTTTACGGCGGTGGGCCCCACGTGGGGCAGAGGTGAGAGAGTGAGACAGCAGCTCAGTGCACAAATGTGTTTGAAGAGGCTCTCGCCTGCTTTTATGCACAGACACTGGTGGGAATCACCAGAGGCATCTGGAGAGAGATTTTTTGGTTTGTTTTAGTTTTTTATGTTAAGAAAATATGCCTAAAGTTCAGAAGAAGATTTATTTATTACACATTACATCTTATTACAGTTTGGAACATCTGGTACATATTTGGACACTTGTGCCGAATTGACATTTTTACAAAAAGGGTCACAGCACCAAACCCTTAGGCCTAGAGTCTGAAATTTTACACAGTTGTTGCCAACAAGTTCAGCAGTGAGTGTAGTGAGCCACAAATGCCTAGGATGAAGTCTGCCCAAGTTACAGCCTTTATTTATTTATTTATTTTTTCCGAGGCCAAGTTAGCTGCTGTAAGTTAGCTGCACTCACAGTCTTCATATGCATATCTACAGAAACTGGAAGGTCTAAGCTTTAAAATGATGTATCACACAAGCATGTGGGGTCTAAGATTTTCTTTTAATAAGCTTTGGCATTTAGGTTTGTGCTACCGTTGTGCACAGACAAAATTAGGCGGGTGGCAACAGGATAAACAAATCAGACACATCACCAGATATGCTTAAATCCAATAAGAATTTTAGGGTTTATACAGCTCTCCAACAGCAGAGTTGGAGAGTATGTGCAAAAATCATGATATGGTCAAAATACTCACTTGCCTCATAATTGTGCACATAGTGTATATAAAAAAAATATAGTAATACAAAAGTATATCAACTGTATATGGGTCATTGATATTATGCAATTTTCAAATGCTTAAAAATAAAAATATAATGACATGCAAAATGCGCAGATGTCCTGGTATATCTGAGTGTATATTTTATCATTGAGTATGTTCCCCTTGAAAAAAACTTTGATAAAAACCAGGGATGTGAAATGGACATATTGTTAAAATATAATTAAAAGTAAAATAATTAAATGTAATTATTGAAAATTATGAAAAACCCAACTAAGATCTACAAATAAACAGTCGGCCAATAAAAGTTTTTTTTCTTAAAGTTGAGAAGAATTTCACAATTTGCTCAAATATGCCATTAACTCTAGTACCAATTTTTTCAGAGTAAAACACTTCAAAATTTGATAAAATTTAGGTGTGATGGCACTTTCCCTCTTTAAATTTAAATTTTTGTGTAAAAAATATATTTTTAATGTCAAAACAAACTTCTTCTGATACATTTCACATGTTTCACACATGCCAGATGCTGTTTTACCAAATGATGGTTCAACTGGAATACAATAAAATGGCTTAACTTTTGAAACTTGATTAGAAACTCCACCAAATCCCACTAACAACATCCATCTCACTACCTTTAATATATTTCTTGTCCAATTACATTTTGAAAAATTACTCATTTATCTACCAAACCTAATTTCCTTTTATTTATGCGATTATTTTACATTTAAAATGAAAATTGTTACTTTAATATAGTAGCATATAGATGGTTAAATAATACAAATAAAATTGTAAAAGAAATGCAGAGATTTTTGAGTCAAATGCTTCATGTTACCTTCAACAGTCACAGGCCTGTTTCACCCAATGAAAAACTGTTTCACCAAATGACACATTTTGTGTTACTGAATGACTTTTTCATACATGTTCATTCTAAATTGGTATATACTTTATCGATCAAAGGAAACACAAGCATCGGTATTGACCTCTTATACCAAGCTTTGATTCCAAATGTAGAGTTTTAAATGTGTTTCACCAAATGACATCCAGAATTGTGGCGTTTGTATTTGGCATCAAAGGCGTCACCAGAAAATACTAAGAAGCCAGATGTGAAACTTGTGTCCACTTCGAGTCCTACAGGGTCCACAGAGTGATGTCATCACGTGATACATGAGGAAAGATCTCAAGCTGTGGTTCAAAATGTCCCTTTAACTTCATTTAACGAATGACATTGATGAAAATAAGTAGTTCTTCTGTGTTAATTTTGAGTTTGTGTAAAATTATGCTACAGAGAAAAGTTTATGATTTGGTCAATTTTTTTCATTTGTGCAAACAAATATTCTCACCGATTCTATGTGTGGCCTGTTCCACCAGATGACATTTTACTACTTCAAGCCTATAATATTTTTTCAAATGTGGTTTCTTCTTCCAAATGTGTATTGGTACAACTGAAGTGATATAAAACAAATACATTTAAACAATTTAAACCTTACATTTACATTTAAGCATTAAGAAGTAGAAAAAACTGGTCTTATTTCTCTGCTAAAAGCGACAGCTCTGCTGTGCATCATGTAAACAAACAGCACCGTGTGATGAGGTCATCGAGCAGTGGCCCGGTTCAGATGTGCAGGTGTGAGTGCAACCCATAGACTCCTACGCAATTGTGCTTGAGCATACCACAGTTCAGAAGTCCTAGTGTGAGTGCGCCCTTATGGATCAGTTTGTCAATCCATCCAATGTTCCTTTAACTGGTGCTGCTCCTCCAGGAGACCACAGTGAAGTGCAGGGCGATGGCACCACAGACTGGGAGAAGATCTCCAGTGACCTGCTGCACACAGTGAAAGACCTGAGCTTTCTCAGGAAGTAGAGTCGTCTCATGTTCTTCTTGAACACAGCATCACTGTTGTCCCTCCAGTCCAGTCTGTTGTTCACATGGACGCCAAGGCTCTTGTAGCAGTTACTATTTCCACATCAGGGTCCTGGATGGTGATGGGCTCCACTGGTGTCCTCTTCCTCCTGAAGTCAGTCACCAGTTTCTTGGTCTTGTCAGCGTTCAGGAGCAGAGCCTGGGAACACTCCACCAAATTTGTGATCATTGTCCTGTATCCCAGCTCCTGTCCCTCTCTGAGTCAGTACTGAGTCCTGCAGTAGTCAATAATCCAGGAGACAGTGGAGGAGCTGACACTCATTCTGAGCAGCCCAAGCATTACCTTTTGTAACAGTGAAGCTGGGCACTTTGTACTTGTGTGCAGGAGGTGGACCACTGTGAGGAGAATGGCCTACACATCAGTAATGCCTTTAGCATGGATTTGGACCCTCCTGGTGCAGACCTGGGCCCCCAGGAAGAACCGGTGCACAATGGAGACTCAGACCCTAATGCAACAGGTCAGTACACGTGTATTAATGCTCACTTCTATTTACCTTTTTCTTCAGAGACAAAAGAAGAAATCATTGTTTTATATCAGGTCTTAGGAGCCTGTGGGAAATGTTCCTACAAATTGTTCCATTTAAGGAGTTTGATTTACAACAAAAAAGTGAGCGTGATGAACTGGAGAAGAGAATAGGTTCATTAATCAATCAATCAAACTTTATTTATAGAGCGCTTTTCATACAAAAAATGCAGCACAAAGCGCTTCGTCTTTTAAAGCATTTAGTCTTTTAAAAGTCTCTCTTGTAGAAGCTTGTTGGCCGTTACACAGTTGCTACTCTAAACATGACAGATCTGCACACTGCTTCTGTTCTGGGTTTGGGTCGATCCAAATGACCATGAAGCTTGTCTGGTCAGAAGGTTGTCCTGACATGATGTAAAAGGCTATAGAAAATAGCAGGTTTTTTACTTAAACATGAATTTCTACTAAAAAAAACTCCAAAACAAACACAATACATCTGCACTGCTGTGGTTGTGTGTGCACAGACATGTGGCTGTCCCAGTCCGCCTCAGTCCAGCAGAGTGAGAAGCAGTCTGGAGTGGAGTCTACAGCCAAGCCCCAGAGCCAGCCCACCTGCAGCCCCACAGCACCTGCCCGCACGGTCAAGGTCTCCACAGCACACACTGGTCATAGGCTTAGAGAAATGTCCTCACAAAACCATTCAAATCAGTCTTTATGCGTTGTACGTGTGCAACAAGTGGTTACACACAGTGCGCCCTGGTCAGTCTCTCAGTGAAACAGAGAAGCAGCAGTAAAAGATGAAATTCAGCGCTCCATTATTTAAAGTTCAAGTTATGTCCTATGTAAAAGAATAGGCGATTGGTCTTAAAGTAGAGCTAAGTAAATTTCAGTGATAGAGCGCTCCCTACAGCTCCCTTATGAGAACCAACTCTTTTTTGACTGAAATAAGGCCGTATAATTGAATGCAAAAACATAAAGTTGCCAAATATTAAAAAATAAAGCCGTCATTTCCCAAGAGAATTTCTGCCATACTGCATGGCCAGTTTTCCACAGTGGAGGTGACGGACACCCTGAAAATACATAGTAAATCTATACAGGGGCTTACAAATATGTTTACTAAGATTAAAATGTGACTTAGTGCTGCTTAAAATGATGAGCCTGATGCTGAGGGAAAGCCTGGGTATGTGATGCTTGTGTGCTGTTCCAGGTGACATGTGCCAACTGTAAGAAGCCTCTAAAGAAAGGCCAGACAGCCTACCAGCGCAAAGGCTCCACCCACCTGTTCTGCTCCACCACCTGCCTCTCAGCCTTCTCTCACAAGCCAGCACCTAAGAAGAGCTGCACCATGTGTAAAAAGTGAGTGCACACAGCCAATTTTATTTTCTTAATCCGTGATACACCTGGAATTTTAGGTCTTCTGGAAGAGTAATTAGCTCACTCCAACTAAAGCAGATCTCTGTGGTCAATAACCAACTTGGGGATTGAAGACTTTATACCACAGAGCTACTGCACTGAAGTGATTTGCCCTGTAGAAATGACCTGTTTCTCTCAAAGGGACATCACCAACATGAAGGGAACCATTGTGGCCCAGGTGGACTCCAGTGAGTCCTTTCAGGAGTTTTGCAGTACAGGATGTCTCGGTGCCTACGAGAACAAGCAAAACCCGCCCAAGTCCGGCGTTAAGACCAAGTGTACAGTCTGCGGCAAACTCACTGAGGTCTGTTCTTTTCTCCACAAGATTCATATAGCTTTACACAAATATTGAAAAGTTTGGAAACACTTGATTTATTTTTCTTTTTTATATCCATGATTATTTCCACTGTAGATTCTCCCTAAAGGCATCAAAACTATAAATGTCACATATGGAATGTAGTAAACTCAAAGCAAACTCGAAATAACTCAAAACTTCAGATTTTTAAAAATTGCCTTTGACCTTTGCTTTGATCACTGCTTTGGACTGAGGGATTTCTTGACCCTGACAAAGCACAGCTCTGAGATAAAAACCATTTCATAAACAAATTCATCCTAACCCTTCATTGTCCAGAACACAACTAAACTTCAATAGAGTAAATCTGCAGCAGTAAAAATAAATACAATGACATCTATATCAAAAGCTCAACAAAGCAAATGGTGGCTACCTTGTACTTTTATTTTACTTAGTTTTTTTCTTTACTACATAATTTCATACATCTTGCTTCATATATTTGATGTCTTCTGTATGTATATAAAATGTTCAAAGTAGCAAACATAAAAAAAAAACATTGAGAGGGTGTGTCTGGTAGTGTTCTCGGTCTAATGTCAGAGCTGTTCTTACTGTACATTTGCCTTCTCAGATCCGCCATGAGGTCAGCTTTAAGACAGTGACCCACAGAATCTGCAGTGACACCTGCTTTAACGTGTACCGCCGTGCCAACGGCCTTATTATGAACTGCTGTGAGCAGTGCGGAGACTACCTGCCCAGCCGGACCTCTGCCAACCACTTCCTCCTGGTGGATGGGCAACAGAAACGCTTCTGCTGTCACAACTGTATCCGAGACTTCAAACAGGTCTGTCTTTCCCGAACAGACCTCACAGCATTTCATTTCACCTCACCTTAAAGACGAATCGGTCTATCAAATAACTATCTACCATGGACATTTTAACTCCCAGGGGTATATTTACGAAGCATTTGCACACATGCTAAATGTGCTGGACACCTAAACAAAGGACACAGTGGCTTTTTGGAAACGTTGGAAAGACAAATTATCTGCAGAGGATAGACAGTATCAATGGGGCATTAAAAGTGATGTACAGTAAAAGTGGTGTAAAGCATGGTGTAAGCTGATGATAAAAAATGGGAAATTACAGCTAGTTTTAATTGTATTCAATGATTGAAGAAAAAGCTACAGACGTATAGGCATAGCAGTGAACATCCTCGCAGACATCATATTCTGTAGGGCTGTGCGTGTGTCAGAAAGACTGAGTCTGCTCTGTACGAGCACACACAGCACAGTCGTTTTGCTCAGATGCCCAAGTGTCATTTTTATATTAGAACTGTGGCTGAATAAGAGGCGCAGTTTGTAATGAAAAATCAGGTCACAAATAGCATATAGTTTGCACTCGTAACTTAGCACCAGGCTTAGTAAATGTGCCCTCAAGTGTTTCTGCTACTAAACTGTTATCACGATGTTGTTGCCTTTCCAGGCTCATAATAAACTGGCAAGCTGCGTCACATGTAAAACCCTCATAAAGACTGGGGAGGTCCTGCACAGTATTGTAGCCAATGGAACAATGGGCTCCTACTGCTCCATCACCTGCATGAACAAGGGCAAGACGGCCCCAGCCTCCCTCCAAAGTGAGTCTATGCTTCGCTCACAGCCAGGATAACAGTGTCCCCTCCCCCAGAACAGTGTCCCCCTCTTCCTCCATCACAGTGTCCCCCTCTCCCTCCATCACAGTGTCCCCCTCTCCCTCCATCACAGTGTCCCCCTCTCCCTCCATCACAGTGTCCCCCTCTCCCTCCATCACAGTGTCCCCTCTGCTCCCCACTCTCCACAATAAGTCTGTACCTTTTGAAGTAGATGGAAGCATTTGAAGTATTCATTTAAAGCAGGATGATTAGGTTTTGAAATGAGAGCTCCACTGCTGCTTCAGTATGCGACCTGTGACTCACATCCATCCACTAAGTCAACAGTGGCACAGAATACCAGTACAGCACAGAGCAGGTGTACAGCACAGAGCAGGTGTACAGCACAGAGCAGGTGTACAGCACAGAGCAGGTGTACAGCACAGAGCAGGTGTACAGGACAGAGCAGGTGTACAGCACAGAGCACAGAGCAGGTGTACAGCACAGAGCAGGTGTACAGCACAGAGCACAGAGCAGGTGTACAGCACAGAGCAGGTGTACAGCACAGAGCAGGTGTACAGCACAGAGCACAGAGCAGGTGTACAGCACAGAGCAGGTGTACAGCACAGAGCAGGTGTACAGCACAGAGCACAGAGCAGGTGTACAGCACAGAGCAGGTGTACAGCACAGACCTACTGCGATATGTGTGCTGCAGTTTGCCTAATGAAATGATAAATAGATCTGTGTTTGTCACAATGTGCGTTTGGTTTGGTGAATGTGCAGAGGCTAAATACCACTGTAAAACCAGTAAGAAAATGGAACTCCAGTTAGAAATATGAAGAAAAAAAAAACGGGTTTAAAAATCCTACCCACTTTCTTCACTCTGAAGCAGTTTTGTGTTAAAGTGCCAATGAAAGTTCTCTTAAAGAAGGGTTCTCAAACTGAGTGAGGGTCCAAAAAAGGGGGCATAGTTTGCTTGGCTTATTTTATGCATAAATGTACATTAATCAGATCAAATGGAGATAGATTTATAAAAACATTTATATACATATATATGTGCCAAAATGTTGGTGTTGGTCTTGTCCTGGTCCCGGG
This sequence comes from Odontamblyopus lacepedii, assembly GCA_034769755.1. Lineage (NCBI taxonomy): Eukaryota > Metazoa > Chordata > Actinopteri > Gobiiformes > Gobiidae > Odontamblyopus > Odontamblyopus lacepedii. Next base: position 36,014,599 of record CM068356.1, on the reverse strand, counting down.
TCCTGTGGTCTCGGACAGGTCTTGGTCTCCATTAGTGTGGTTTTGACAAGACTACAACACTAGTGCATATACTGTGAATCAGCATTCATTTAGACAGGGCCTGGTCTTATCTGAAATGGATGTCCCAGTGCACCAAGTCTGCTGAAAAACTCTTCACCTTTTCCACCCCGACCTGTTTTCATGCCTTTATACTTTTATCTTTGATTAGATTACACTTTTTTACACTCACCACGACCACTGTATTGTACTTTACTCCTCTGATATGCCCAGTAAATAACTTAAACAAGCTGACTATTCTTCTTTAAATAACTCATTTAGAGCAAGCTAACATTTCTTGAAGTTAAAGTTTAATTGTCTGAAAACTCTTTGCAGTAATAAACAACAGAACAGAGCTTGGCTCATGCTTTAAGCTTGTGCCAGGAAGATCTTTTTCCTCTGTTTTCAGATGTGTTGAAACAGACACATCTGACCTGTGTGTGTTTCACAGAGGTTTGGGCTGGCCAATCAAGAAAGACCGTCACAAGAAGTCAATCAGGAGGCCGTGCTTCCCCTGCCATCCTGTTAAATGTGCTTGTACTGTCTTTCGGTTAGCGTAGCTGGTTGATTGTCACAATATAGGCCTCAGAATGTGTGACGGTTTGTGGGTGAGTTTGCTGCAGGGTCTTACTGTGTGTTGATGCCTCCAGACTGTGATGCCAGAGAGCCTGTGTGTCACTTCTGTAAAAGGAACGCCTTACCGCAGTACCAGGCCACGCTGCCCGAGGGGAACGTCCTCAGCTTCTGTAGCTCCCAGTGTGTCACCAAGTTTCAGGTGTGTCTACTCCACCAGCAGCATCAGTGTCATCACACTACACTATAGTGTCACACATTCAGAGATTTCACAGCCTTTACTTTACACATTTACAACATTTGTTATATTCCTTTTTTTTCTTTTTTTTTTTACTTTTTATTTGTGCTTTTTCAGAACTTGTATACAGAACATAACAAAAAAAAAAAAAAACTGAAACTGGGGTTCTACAGAAAAATCAAAACAGTCAGCAAACATAAAGGGAAAGAATTATGTATTTCTCTTGTTCTTAAAGTTTATCCATTTAGACCAACTTTTCTGAAATTTGTCTGCCTTCAACCTTAGATAATGAGTCATTCTTTCCAACAAATATATTTCCTCAATTATTTCAAACCACTGTGTCTGTTATATTCCTTTTTGATGACTGATCCGGTTTATGTTTCATTGGACACGTCAGAATCATGATTTGTATTTGTATTTCTTCGACCTCCATGAGCTGTGCTTCCACACAGATATTCTGCCTGGAGTCACTGACCTATGGGGCATATTAAATGCAGTGTAAGGGTTAGACCTGACAGTGCCTCTCTTAGTCTGAAGACTTGACTATGTCCTCTTTGCCTTTCAGAATACTACTCTCCAAAGTAGCACTAACGGACAAACAGCGCCGTCTGTAGACAGCGCTGTGCAGCTCAAGTGTAACTACTGTCGGGGATCCTTCAGCCTAAAGCCGGAAGTGCTGGAGTGGGAGGTGAGCCCCTGTATCATTCTGAACTTCACTGCGTGTTTATGGAGAGATGTGGAAACTACATGTTTGTGAGAAAATACTGTATTTATCTACAATGACCTTGTAAATGAAACTTGTTTTATTTTTGGCTCTACGTGTTTAACACATATTCACTAACTCATACAAATGTCTCATGATGGATTTGGACTTTAGAGCTCAGAATGCGGAGCACCTAATGACAAGCCCTGGACAATATTTTGGGGGCAGAGGTGTCATTTTGAAAATTTCTCCCAGTAATGATCTAAAATACATTTAACAGCAGAAAGCTGAAATCCCCAAATATTTCAATTATCAACTAGATATCTTTGTTCACAGTTTAGGCTCCTGTCACGATTATGCACCATAAACCAAACCTAGCCTACTATCTCCAGTGATTGCTCTTGAAGAATATAATCATTTGGGGAGTAATATGGGAAGGAGATGGAGTCAGCTGGACGCGGAGAATGTTTAGTCATAGGTTCATGAATATTTATAATGCTTGTCTTTTAATGCTGGGCTGAAGGGGGGGTGTGTGTGTTCTGAAGTTTTGCCTAACCTAAGACGCACGTAGATTGTGTGCTGAGGGACCTCTTCAAACCCAGAGCTCTGGGTTTGAAGAGGTCCCTCAGACTCCATCTCCTTCCCATATTTGGTGTTCCTGTCGTCTCCTCACAGCCAGACCTCACGTGACTCCATGACCTCGCAAGACATGAGTTTTCCCACAAGTCTGCACACAAAGATACATATGCATCCTGCCCTAGTGATAAGCTCCGTGGGCCAGCTGTGAGCCAGCACAGTACTTCTTTGTTTCATAGATGTTAAAGGCACAATATGAATTTTATAATGACTGGTAGAAATGATTATATTCTTCATTACAAGGCATATATTAAAGACACACTATGAATTTATAATAAGTAGTAAAAAATGATTATATTCTTCACTCTGCAGTCTGAAGGTTGTTCTTAATACGGCTGTGCTCAGTCATCCTAACCCTGTGGTCATGTTCTCAGGACAAAGTGTACCAGTTCTGCAGTAAAACATGCTGCGATGACTACAAGAAGCTGCACTGCATTGTGACCTTCTGTGAGTTCTGCCAAGAGGAGAGAACTCTGCATGAGACAGTCAAGTTCTCTGGAGTCAAGAGGCCTTTCTGTAGTGAAGGTATGGCCTGTTCTAATCAGGGCAGTCTACAGCACTGACCAACTAGTCACTGTAACGTCTGAAGAACTCTGCGGCTCCACATTGCATCCAAATGCATGCATTTCTGTGTTTTTCAAAACCTTTTACACATATGTGACCTGGTTTTCTTTTTCATTTTTTTGTTTCTTACTTACCAGTATTTGACACATCAGTTTGTGCAAACATGTATGAACTATGTACTTTGGTTTTGCACTCGCTGACGGGGGCCTGCTTTATTCCATCTGTTGTCTGACTGTGCCTGTCATTGACCTGTGTGTGTTTCAGGTTGTAAGCTGCTCTACAAGCAGGACTTCATCAAACGCCTGGGGCTGAAGTGTGTCAGCTGTAACCACTGTAGCCAGATGTGTAAGAGAGGAGTGACGCAGACTCTGGGCGGCATGACGCGGGACTTCTGTAGTGATACGTGTGCGCAGAAGTTCCAAGAGTGGTACAATAAGGTACACACCAGCGGTGTGCAGCCTGCTGCCTCTGCACCACCTTCTCTGCTTCCTGCTACTGTTTGTCTTTATATAAATGGCATGTTGTGAGTGTAATGGTCCTAGCAGAGCCCATGCTGTAGTCCTGACTGTGTGTTTTGTTCACAGGCTGCCCGCTGTGACTGCTGTAAGGTGCAGGGGGCACTCACAGAGACTGTCATGTGGCGCTCAGAGGTGAAGCAGTTCTGTGACCAGCAGTGTTTGCTCAGGTTCTACCTCCAGCAGAATGAGCCCATCATGGAGACACAGAAAGGCCCAGAGAACTCGAGCACAGGTGCCACTCTTACCATTCCTGCTGCTGTGCTTTTCTGATTCTCTATTAACAGAGCCCACTATGAATGAGGAGTTTCGATCAGGCCCAGTAAAATCCAGCCAACAATAATAATAATAATACCTGCATGTCTCTGGTATCCAATTGGAGCACTTTATTTCGATAGGAGCTAGACATGTTTTCTTAAGAGAAAAAAAGAACATGGTGGTTACTGCTCCTTCGCTGCTGCATGCGCTCATACAAAGTGTTGGCTCAAGGTGTTTAACCTGTGGCTGGTCCAATGCTGTCTGAGCTCTTTTGCTGACAGTCTCCAGCACTGCTCTTACTCAGCTGTCTCTTTTTCCTGCAGGGTTAGATGTGCACAGTGCCAAACTTGGGGTATGTACATTATTTTTCACTTTTTATATATATATAAAACTGCTGATGGTGAGTATTAGTTTTGAGTCCTAGGCAGTTTGAGGACTGAGAATCCAAAGGGTTTCATTGGCTTTATGTCCTAAAAGGGTGTAAGTCAAGTAGTTTGCCAGTTTCATATATGAACAAGTAATCTTGTCATGGGTTACCTGCTCTATTAACTATTTTATCCTTCAGCTTTTAGGTCAAATTGGCAAAATAGTCAGTTCAAGTGCCTGTGCCTGACCTTATGGCTCTAAAACTTGTGCCCTATTGATTCTCAGCCTGTTCTCTGCTCCCAGATCCATTATGAAGTGCTAGATAACATAACATAAGTGAAACAGACCTACTCTAGTGCGTGTTGTTGCTCCCTGTTAGCTGGTAAGCACGGGCAGTGTGGGCTTTGGAGGACTGCTTCGAGATGTGAAGAACAAGGCCGTGCTGTGCAAACCTCTGACTCTGACCAAGGCCACGTACTGTAAGCCCCACATGCAGAGCAAGCCCCTGCAGACAGGTACTGAGGCTCCTCGTCTGCCCTTCTGTTCCTCTGCTCCTTCTCTACACTTCTTCTGTGCCTCTTCTGATCACCCCATGCTCCTCTTTCCCTCTTCTCCTCCTCTGCTCTGTCTATACTACATTCCCCCTATTCCTCCTCTGCCCCTCCTCTCCTCCTCTGCTCCTCCTCTCCTCCTCTGGTCCTCTGCCCCTCCTCTCCTCCTCTGCTTCTCCTCTGGTCCTCCTCTGCTCCTCCTCTGCCCTTCCTCTGCTCCTCCTCTTCCCCTCCTCTGCCCCTCCTCTCCTCTTCTGGTCCTCCTCTGGTCCTCCTCTGCCCCTCCTCTGCCCCTCCTCTCCCCCTCCTCTCCTCCTCTCCTCCTCTGCCCCTCCTCTGCTCCTCCTCTGCCCCTCCTCTGCCCCTCCTCTGCCCCTCCTCTGGTCCTCCTCCGGTCCTCCTCCGGTCCTCCTCCGGCTCTTGACACACAGCCTTCTGTGTCCTCAGATGTGGATGACGGCTTGAAGAGGGAGTACGTGCCTGTGCCCATCCCGGTGCCCGTGTTTGTCCCGATGCCCATGAACATGTACTCCCAGCTCACACCAGCGCCCCTCTCTCTGCCTCTACCGGTAACACGCACTGCATTTCCAACTGCTCATGCTCCCTCACACTGGTCACTGGTGAGTTATGTCATCACCATCGTGTTTGCTTTGCTCAGGTTCCTGTGCCTGTGTTTCTGCCCACCAGCCTCCAGGGGACAGAGCAGATCATCCAGACCCTTCGTGACCCCCAGACAGCCAAGGAGGAAAGCAAACCAGGTACTCCAGTTCAGTCCAGGCTTGTTCCCAATACACAAAATTGGCTCCTACGTCATTAAAGAGGACGAATGATGTAGAATCAACTTTTTGGAGCTTTTCACCATATGTAAAACGCATATTATAAACATTGTTCCCTCATCTAAAATATGCCTGAAGAGGTTGTAGCTGTCATTCTTGCATGTTCCTATTTGAACGCTCCTTACAGTTAGCTTTAAGATTTGACAATCAATACAATATAGCTTTATAAATCTGACGCGATGTGCAGTAGTTTCATTGGCAGAATGCAGGCCGAATGCTGTGAAGGGGGAATGATTTTTGACTCTGCGTCAAAAACAAAGTAATACGTTGCTTTCGGTGAATTTAACATCAAAACAATAAAAGGTAAAAGGTGTCATGCTCTTTTCCCCCTGCAGAGATCAGCCAGGTTTCTGAACATGGCTGATCTCTGCATGATTCATTTGTAATGCAGTGAACGTTTCATAGACGCATTAACTATCTGGATAAACCCAACTTTATATAAGAATGAACATAAAAGAATTAGGAGTCATCACAGCGTCTTGCTCTATATTTGACTATGAGGTGCTTGTATAGTAATGTGTCTGTGGTGATCCATGGGCGTCGTAGATGGGAATAACTGTTTATTGTGCCTGTTTGAGTCCAGATGTGAAACAGGAGCGAGGGGAGTGTGACACTGAGCAGGATGAGGCTGACCTGGACCTGGAGTCAGACCTCTGCCCTGGTACTTGTCTTGTACTTAGCTGCCTCTCTCTCTGTCTGGTCTGTCCCTCTGTCTCTCTGTTTCTCACTATCTCTCTCTGTCTGTCTCTTTGTTTCTCTCTCATTAGCTGACTGGCTCATTCACAGTCCCTCATTCAGTGTTTATTCTGATTGTTTCCCTCAGATGCCTGTCCAGGTGTGGGCATGCCTGACCTCCAGGAGTGCACTAAAACCACCACTCAAGCTGCGGAGGAGCAGCAGGTCGGCCCCTCTGTGCTGCCACAGCCCACCAAGCTGGTATGTGACTGTACTGCAAGGTGACAGGGCCATATCTTCAGATCAGATACAAGCAATATTAAAAATAGTATCGAAACTAGATACTGTACACATTCACAGGACAGAAATGAATTTTTCCTGACTCAAATGGAATGATCTTGTGCTGTAGCCTGTATCAGAACAAGTTATGACAACATAGACTAATATACTCCCATGAACCACTTTGGAGCCTGGATGCATGAGGGATTATGCACATATAATTTCCAAGTAAAGGTTCTTTTTGACAGCAGTGTGTTTACACAGACCTTCACATATTTCAGATGCATCCTTCTTCAGCAGAGTCATGTGTTACGGTGTCTTGCAGCTGATTTACACACATTTCGGCTCATTCTCCTTGTATTGGTAGGGGAATAGCGCCATCTGCAGTCACACTTGTCCTTGAGAACATGTCAGGTCCTTGAAAGTTGATAGGCCCCCTCGTCCCTGTTTACTGTCCTGTGGGCTTGTTTCCAGATCTCAATAGTCTCCAACATCTGTAATCCAATATTTGTGTTTGTTGTCCTCCATCCCAGTTATTTTTGCACTTCCCCAGTCCATGATATGGCACTGTTCCCCTATCAGTGCAGGATGGAGAATGCCGCTAAAATCTGTGCAAGTCAGCTGCAAGTCACATCACTGTAACATCACATGACCCTTTTGAAGAAGGATGCATCCGAAACACATCAAGATATGTGGAAACAACACACTGGTCTGTCAAAAAGAACCTTTATTTGAAAATGATATTGTAAGACCAAATGGACCTCTTTGAAGTTACATAGATATAGAATCTGACTCACTTCACTTTCACTTTCTGTTGAAAAAAAGTCCCCCTTCTTTCCGAAACTGCTCATCATTTTGGTCTTAAAATGTTAACCCGTTCTACATGATACACATGTTTTTATTTGACTACTTTGACAGTAAATCATGATATGACCATTAATCACAGATCAATGAGGCGCCTTCGTTCCCCGAGTTCACTCCCACTAACCTGACTGACAGGTTTGATTCTCAGCGTTGCGTAGCACCTGCCTCCTGCCCCCTGCCAAATGGTCATTACCTTTAACACGCTCTCTTTGGATCGGCTCTTTGATTACCATGATATTCATGGTTGAAATTCCAAATATGGAACTTGGCTCCAAATTTGACTGTAAATCTGCTAGAGAGAGATACTTTATTGATCCCAAGGGAAATTGAAGTTTTGCTGCAGTAAACCGTGTCCTGCAACATCACAGCAGTGTCCAGAGGGAACCAGGTGAACACAACAGGAAAGGCCTCGTTCTTACTCCACTGTTGGTGATGAAAAAGTGGAAGATTTTCTGCCACATTTGCCGCCACATGTGGTGTGAAAAAACTGCAGCAGCTCAGATGTTCATAGCTAGCTCCTTAGTTAGCCTCTTGCACGGTCTCCATGGATATGAGGAAAAAAGAAGAATAAACAAAATCAATAAGTTAACTGCATAACTTGGACAAATTTGCTGCTTCCAGGCCACAAATCCTGTCTGTGATTATTAGTGGTTTTAAGCTGCTCTGGGAGTCTGTTGGATTTATCTCTGACCCCCCTCATCCCTGAGATAAGATCCAGCTGCAGTGTGCATGCAAACTATATCACACTAATAATCCATGTTCATCAGTGTTCTTAACCACAATACCACTCGTATAGGTGTATTGGTGCCAGCTCTGAGATGTTTGTGCTCTGTAGGGGAGTAAGAAACGAGTGGTGGAGGGCTGTGCTCCAGGCTCCAGACTTCCCCTGAAGAGCCGCTACGGCCTCAGTGCCTGGAGACGCTGGGCTCAAGCCACATCCAACCAGTCAGCAGACACCAAAGACTCGAAAGCAGGTACGACGAATCCAGTCCAGCTCAAATACAGCAGAGGAATACAGTACATATGAGGAGGGGCAGTTTAGGACTGTGCACCATGAGGAGGGGCAGTTTAGGACTGTGCACCATGAGGAGGGGCAGGTTAGGACTGTACATCATGAGGAGGGGCAGTTTAGGACTGTGCACCATGAGGAGGGGCAGTTTAGGACTGTACATCATGAGGAGGGGCAGTTTAGGACTGTGCACCATGAGGAGGGGCAGTTTAGGACTGTACACCATGAGGAGGGGCAGGTTAGGACTGTGCACCATGAGGAGGGGCAGTTTAGGACTGTACACCATGAGGAGGGGCAGTTTAGGACTGTGCACCATGAGGAGGGGCAGTTTAGGACTGTACATCATGAGGAGGGGCAGTTTAGGACTGTGCACCATGAGGAGGGGCAGTTTAGGACTGTGCACCATGAGGAGGGGCAGTTTAGGACTGTGCACCATGAGGAGGGGCAGTTTAGGACTGTGCACCATGAGGAGGGGCAGTTTAGGACTGTGCACCATGAGGAGGGGCAGTTTAGGACTGTGCACCATGAGGAGGGGCAGTTTAGGACTGTACACCATGAGGAGGGGCAGTTTAAGACTGTGCACCATGAGGAGGGGCAGTTTAGGACTGTGCACCATGAGGAGGGGCAGTTTAGGACTGTGCACCATGAGGAGGGGCAGTTTAGGACTGTACACCATGAGGAGGGGCAGTTTAGGACTGTGCACCATGAGGAGGGGCAGTTTAGGACTGTGCACCATGAGGAGGGGCAGTTTAGGACTGTGCACCATGAGGAGGGGCAGTTTAGGACTGTGCACCATGAGGAGGGGCAGTTTAGGACTGTACATCATGAGGAGGGGCAGTTTAGGACTGTACATCATGAGGAGGGGCAGTTTAGGACTGTATATCATGAGGAGGGGCAGTTTAGGACTGTACACCATGAGGAGGGGCACTTTAGGAGCACTGATGAACTGTTCCTGTGCTCAGAGTGCTGCAGCAGATCTAACCTCTTGGAGCTGTCCTCGGAGCAGCTGAGCGTGGCCCTGTGCTCCTTTGTGAAGGAGGTGTGCCGGCCCAATGGGGAGCGTTACAGCCCAGACAGCATCCTGTACCTCTGCCTGGGCCTTCAGCAGGTGGGTGGCCCTGCTCTGTCTGAACCAGTGGGAGGCATAACTCTCGTACAGTCTCTCATTCAGGTTTTCCATTTATAACTGTTGGCAATATGAAAAGAAGCACATGAGTCACACTAAAAATGTCACGACAGAGAAAGGAACAGCCTATGGGTGATCTTGGCCTTTTATTTATTTGTTTTATTTATTTATTTATTTGAAGGGGACAGTGCACATTAATGAACATATGATACATATGTAAATATGCCAGATTATAGCCACAGGCTAATTTCCAAAAACTATGCTACACAACAGTCACCAGGGGGTGCTGTCCTCCTTTACAAATCCACTTCTGTTTGAAGTTAGATGTGACAGATCAGGGTTTCTGCAGGGCATTCAAAAGCAAAAATAAAATCATTCAATGAATTCTGTCCAGATTAAGGACTTAAAGCATTCAAGAACATTCAATTTAATTTGAAGCTGCGTTAAGAATATTGGTAGTTGTGCCAAAAATATTTCTCATGTTCCACTAACAACATTTATTCTGTGGCCACACCGGCTTGTCAAAGCCTGATCTCATCAGATCTCAGAAGCTCAGCAGGGCCGAGTCTGGGTAGGACTTGGATGAGAGACCACTGGGAATTCCAGGTGCCACAAGAGGGCGCCAGTGGCAAAAACCTGTTTTGTCCTTGGGCAAGACACTTTACTCACATTGCCTAATATGAAAATGGTGTATGTGAGTGATGGTCAGAGGGGCCGATGGTGCGGATTGGAGCTTCACTTCTGTCAGTCCAGGGCAGCTGTGGCTACAGTCGTGGTTTATCATCACTGAGTGTGGAGTGAATAATGTTCTGTAAAGTGTCTAAAAAAGCACTATAGAACTATTATTGTTAATACATTCAAGGAAGTTCATTTTGCTGTCATAAACGTAGCCCTGCATGACCCCGAACATTTATGTACATACACCATATACTCCACAGGGCTGTGCCAAACCTTCAGAGATCGATAGATGGTGATCTCTGGTTGATCTCGATCCAAAGGCATGTGCATTATACACTATGTGCAGAATTATTAGGCAATTAAGTATTTTGACCACATCATCCTTTTTATGCATGTTGTCGTACTCCAAGCTGTACAGGCTTGAAAGCCTACTACCAATTATGTACATCAACTGATGTGCATCTGGGTAATGAGAAGGGGTGTGGTCTAATGACATCAACACCCTTTATTAGGTGTGCATAATTATTAGGCAACTTACTTTCCTTTGGCAAAATGGGTCAGAAGAGAGATTTGACAGACTCTGAAAAGTCTAAAATTGTGAGATGTCTTGCAGAGGGATGCAGCAGCCTTGAAACTGCCAAGCTTTTGAAGCGGGATCACAGAACAATCAAGCGTTTCATGGCAAATAGCCAACAGGGTCGCAAGAAGCACGTTGAAAAAAGAAGGCACAAAGTAACTTCCCAAGAATTGAAGAAAATCAAGCGTGAAGCTGCCAAGATGCCATTTGCCACCAGTTCTGCCATATTTCAGAGCTCCAATGTTACTGGAGTGTCCAAAAACACAAAGTGTGCAATACTCAGGGACATGGCCAAGGTGAGGAAGGCTGAAAAACGACCACCACTGAACAGGAGACACAAGATAAAACGTCAAGACTGGGCCAAGAAATATCTCAAGACTGATTTTTCTAAGGTTTTATGGTCTGATGAAATGAGAGTGAGTCTTGATGGGCCCATGGCTGGATCAGTAAAGGGCAGAAAGCTCCACTCCGACTCAGACGCCAGCAAGGTGGAGGAGGGGTACTGGTCTGGGCTGGTATCATCAAAGATGAGCTTGTGGGACCTTTTCGGGTTGAGGATGGAGTCAAACTCAACTCCCAGTCGTACTGCCAGTTCCTGGAAGACACCTTCTTCAAGCAGTGGTACAAGAAGAAGTCGCCATCTTTCAAGAAAAACATGATTTTCATGCAGGACAATGCTCCATCACATGCCTCCAAATACTCCACAGCGTGGCTGGCCAGTAAAGGTCTAAAAGATGAAAAAATAATGACATGGCCCCTTGTTCACCTGATCTGAACCCCATAGAGAACCTGTGGTCCCTCATGAAACGTAAGATCTACAAGGAGGGAAAACCGTCCACCTCTGAACAGTGTCTGGGAGGCTGTGGCTGCTGCAGTGTTGATGGTGAACAGATCAAGAAGCTGACAGAATCCATGGATGGAAGGCTTTTGAGTGTCCTTGTAAAGAAAGGTGGCTATATTGGTCACTGATTTGTTTTTGAATGTCAGAAATGTTTGCTTGTAAATTTTGAGTTGTTATATTGGTTTGCCTGGCAAAAATAAATGAGATGGGTATATATTTGTTTTTTATTAATTTGCCTAATAATTCTGCACAGCAATGGTTACCTGCACACACAGATATCCTCCTAAGATCGCCAAAACTAAAAAAGCCCCACTCCAACTTCCAAAAATATTCAGCTTCGATATTTGTGAGTCTTTTGGGTTGATTGAGAATATAGTAGTTGTTCAATAATAGAATTAATCCTCAAAAATACAACTTGCCTAATAATTCTGCACACACTGTAATGGACAGGTCTACAGCCCATCATGGGGCAGTAAGAGGATTTACGCTCTTGTTTAGGAATAAGTGGCCTGAGCAGCACGTGCTTTAATACAGTTACAAATATTCGTACTATTCGAGATAATCTAACGTTCAGAGTCGCAGTAGGGGTTTGGTTAGTCATCCAACGTCTCGGGGAACACGTCTTCATTTATTTCTTGCGCATGTCCAGGAACATTACACATTTTGGCTGCAAACATTTTCAGTGAATGCACTGATTTATATAAAAGATATTTGGTGGATTTCAGTTCAGAACACTCAGTTCTATCACAGTAAATAATCTGCATTCTAATAAGTAAAGGTTCTTGTCCTGAGTGGCCACAAAACGGTCACTTTGACAGAATGAAAGGTCAGAGGTGCAGTGTGCAGGTTTTCTGCTGGAGGGTTCGTTACCTGCTTGTTTCAGTGGAGATGCTGGAATGTTCCATAGTGTGACAATAAACAGCTCTAACTTACATTTATTAAATTACAGCTGCTTTTATTGCTCAGAAGCACCAAGAAAAACAGGAATTCTGACTGTGAGAAGATCGGACCTGTAACTTAGACAGGTTTGGTCTCCATGAAGATAGAGCGTCATACTGTGAAACATCTTTCTTTCCACATCTATTAATGGCATTAAAAATACTGAATTGTGGCATTAAAAAGGCAAAAAGAATTAGATTCTGAGTGTTGAACCCTGCATAAACCCTGCAGATGGATAATTGATAGTAATCCTCACATCTGGCACTTCAATATTTATACTTTAATCTATTAATCTAAGTTATAATTTAACATCTATACCCTAAACTCAAAGAATTACAAGAACTGCAAAGAAAAATGGTGCAGTCTTGGGCACCTATAACCCTTTCACTCCCCCTAAAATTACCACTGCTAAAAGCATGGTCTCTTCTGTTTTAACGAGTAAAAGTATTTCTGATCTAATCTAATTTCAGAACAATGTAAAAATGGATCTCCTTTTTCTCTTCCTAAATAAATGCCTGAAATGATGTATGTGCTTTGTTCTGTCAGCAAAGTCAATCTTATATAGAGGGAGGAACTCGTAAGGGGGAACCAAAGTCTGGAGCTTGTGGTAGTGGTAGGAAGATTAGAGTGACACTTCCTGTTGCGCAGGAGCACGTGGCACATGGCTGTGCTCACGCGCTTCTGGCCACACGGAGGAACTCTCCTTCTCCCTGGTAAAAGGATTCATCTGTTCAGAGTGCCTCTTTACCCTCCAACATGTACGTATGCACTGTGGGTTTGACTTTGAACCACTTTAACGTCGAGTCCACTCACTTAGAACATCTTTCGGTTCCAATTGAAATACGTGGAATCTGATAAACTATTTACAAATACTCGCGTTACTTATTTTTGGTGTAATTATGCTTTAATTATTGGCCATGTAACTGTATTTCAATGTACACATTTGCACTGTAGGGCTGCACCGATCCAGCTTTTTTTGCTCGAGTACCGATATGAATCCATTGGCTTTAAATCGTATCTACCAGATATTAAATGATACCAGCGAGACTAAGAATGCCCTTTTTCCCCTCAAAAAACACTAACTTATTACAAAATCCATCTATTTATGCAATGTAATTGTTATTTATCCTGCAAGTAACTACAGAACAGCCTTTTATGAGTTAAAGTTATTCATTAGGAGACATTCTAGGCCTACATAAGCCAGTAAATAGTGTTGTTACCTCAACTTAAAGGACAAACCAGGATCATGGGACCAATACCTGAAAATGTCCCGGATCAGACTGATATCCTAATATATATTAATCTGGCACTACTTTCCACCACTGTTTATAAAGAGCATAAGAGTATACTGCAGAAATGTAATATAAATGTAGAAGGCAGGAAGTGAGTGTTGATTCTCTCCTGATGTTCCTGTGTCCATGTAGCACCTTCACTCCAAAGGCCGAGCGGACGACCTGTTTGGAGACGCGTGCTACCAGCCGTTTGTGGAGGAGCTGAGCCAGGTGCTGAGGAGGTGGCAGCCCCATGTTCTTCCTGATGGTCAGTACCTGCTCTTCACCGCTACATGACGGTACAAGGTGGAACGGCATTCTGAGATCTGAAAATGTAGACTGACTAAAATACAGAATTACTCACATATTCATGTATAAATGAAACCAAACATTGAACACTTTAGGTTTGACAAGGTCGTTTAAAGCTCACAAGTCACTTTTGTCTAACGTGGGACCTTGTAAGTAGCTTGTAGGATGTTATTTTGCTTTAGAATATTTTCTGTGGGGTAATTGTACTTTAGCATAATGACAATATTATCTCTTGAGTGCGTGTGATATTTCTGAGGAAAATGGACTACAGATTATAGTGACCGGCCTATGTGGGAGCTGTCCAATGATTAGAACCTTTTTGCTGTTCACATCCTGAACTTTTTTGATTGCAAAGGAAACTCTGAGGACATCCCCAACGACTGTCACAATAGTCAAACTACTGGCTTCAATCACAAGGATTTGCACTTGGGCTGCTCAGTTAGTAGAATTTTGATCAAGCTCGATATTCACTCATTTGTAATTGTCGCTTTTTTAATTGAGAGTTCTACAGCCATTGTTTTTTAAGTTAATATAACAAAAGTTTTTAGTAACCATAGCATTATGCTTTGCTCCTACTTAAATATTTTTATTCAGGGAACAGTTTTCTTGAGTAAAAGTCGTGGTTACTCTTCCCAGTGGAAGGCCTTTTTCACACTGGTTAATGTGCTCTCTTTGACTGACCCCAGTGCGCAGTACATTTGATTCTATTTACTTTACTTTTGGATTGTCCCTGTAGCATTTATACAAATGTACTTGAACCAAGCATTTGTTTACCCATTTGCAACTTCTGTTAATGTCCACACAGACTGTAGGTTGGCCACGTTCACGACGCACGAGGGAGAGAGGAGCTGCTTTTAAGACTTCCTGTTTCAAACATTCTCGGAGCTTTTACTGTGAATCAGAATGTGGCTCAAGTACACGGCTCTCAGACCGAATGCTCTTTTGCATCAGCTGAACTAGTGACAATGTGAAAACCATTTAGTCCACAAGTGACAAAAGCTTTATGTTGACAATATGAAATGATCTGAGTTTTCAGTTTGTAACTGCTCAAGTTTATATTTTTACACAAATGTACAAACTCCGATATCGGCACATCCAAATAATTTTCAGGTAAGCTTGGGCAATTTTAATAAAAAATCTAACCTTCAGTGTTCTCTCTGAGCCTAAATGTTGGATAAAATTCATAAATATACAAAATATAAAAATGTAATAATTAAACTAACTCATAAATGACGTCCCATCACGTCCCACATTTTATAATCTACCAGTCACTGTGAAATCTTTCATTGTGCTAGTTATTTATTGCAGCTCATGTTTCTTTTGAAGATGTTAAGCTTGGATAACCTGACTTGTGTGAAGGGCATGTTGTCAACATACTACAGTTATACTAGGGGTGGGCGATATCTCGATATTTAAAATATATCGAGATATTTTTGAAACTCGATATGAATTCTGACATATCGATATATCGCTATAATGCTTATGTTTACTTCTGGTTTCGCCGCTTCGCTTGTTTCGCCTTCTCTGTGCCGCGCTCGCCTCCGCCTCCTGCTTTTGTCCCCTGAGCTCCTCCGCGGAGCCCGGAGCTGGCCACGGACTAAACCAGGACTAGAACTAAACCAGGACTAAACGCGGCCGCAAAGCCCGGGGCTCGGCCACGGACTAAACCAGGACTAGGACCAGGGCTCTGCAGTGCGCCCATTTCACTCGCATTTGCGAGCAAATATTTCGTCGTGCGAACGTGGAAAACCAAACAGGCGCATCTGTGCGAGTGTTTCTGCAGCTACAATAAGGAGCTGCGCACAGACACAACGTGACGAGTTAAACTTTCTAAATGCACGTTTCCCAGCGAGCGCAACCACATGACACCTCTGACCGCACGAGCCCAGCGTCGAGCTCGCGTGTGTGCAGATATCACGAACAAACTCCGCTTCAAAACACACCCACGCCCCCTTAAACGAGGAGCCCCGCAGCAGGACCCACACCTGCCCCACCCCTCACAGACACCAGCGTGCCGCTGGACAAAGCGAGAGCTTTGACTTTTGTCTTGGTCTTGTCTCGGACTCGAGCGCATTTGGACTCGGTCTTGTCATGAACTCAAGGTCTGAATACTGAGTGCGGTCATTTTTCATTAATGCCGCTGCTGTTGCCAATAAACTCATCCCGGTGTGCGGGAGTGCGCGAGCGTGCGAGTCTTGCGCGGGAGCGGGAGCGTGCGGGCTTCTCTCTGCAGCCTGTGCCAAATGCCAAATAAATCCGTTTGTCACACTGTGCGTTTGATTTGGTAAATGTGCAGAGACTAAATACCACTTTAAAACAAGAGAATGTAACTCCAGTTTGGAATTTGAAAATAGAGGTTTAAAAATCCTACACACTTTATTCACTTTGAAGCAGTTTTGTGTCAGTGGAAGTCCTCTTAAAGAAGAGGTTCTTAAACTGTGGGTGAGGGTCCAAAAAGGGGTGTCAAGAGTGTTTAAGTGCAGAACTAAATGAATATTAATCAGATAAAATTTGTTTTTTTGTTTTTGCAGTAGTTTGTGGGGGCTGTATTTTTTCCTGTAAAGATATCGAGATATATATCGTATATCGAGATATAGCAAAATATATCGAGATATATTTTTTGGTCCATATCGCCCAGCCCTAAGTTATACTAAGGAATAGACTCCATATTCAGTACAGACTGAACAGTTTTGAGAGCTTTTCTTATGCCCCCTTTTCAGTCGACTAATCAATCAGCAGCACATGATTCAGTCTACCATCTAAGGCTATTCAGTGAATGTGACTTTTTTTTCTTTTTTTTTTTTAAGTATAGATATTTGCTCAAATGAGTTGATGAGTTTTTAATACTAGTTTTAATATGTATTTGTATTTCATTTTCAGTCAAATTATTTTCTTCAGAATGTTAGGCCTAGACCTTCCGTCTCCCTGTGCGATGGTGACAAACCCTGAGCTGTGTGTTGCAGGGTCCACGTGGGGTCGTGTGGATGAGCAGGCACTGTGGAGCAGCCGGCTCCTGGGGACCCACTCCCCGGCCTCGCTGCTCCGCTCTCTGCTTTACCTCAACACTAAATACCTGGGAGCCCGCAGTGTGGAGCAGCACCTGAAGCTCTCGTTCAGCCGGATCTACACAGACACCCAAGTCCAGTCCAAGCCTGAGTCCCAGTCCAGCCCCAGTCCCTACGTGCCTTCAGCCTCTCAGGACCCACACGGTACACGGGCCTTTAGCACGCAGCTTACATGTAAACATGGGATCCAATGAGATTTTTGCCCATGTCTAAAATCTGAATTGTTCTTGTGTATTGTCTAGAACAAAAGCTATTAAAAGGCTTTTTATTTACATTTCTAATCAGATCTTTTCTTAATCTAACAGCCCTACTTAAATGGACAGTTCAGAATTTTGGACATAGGGCCTCATTTCCTAGTGAGCCAGTGTTGGAGACATGTGGAGACACTTTTTTAAAAATTCCATCCCGTCTTGTATTTCCCAAGGTGAGCACAAATGCACAATAAGACTCCAAGACCCCGACTCTATGGTCGCTGTTCACTTTAACATATGTTGTCTTTATGTTTCTGTGGGGAGTCGAACAGGAGCCTGCCCTGCAGAGGGGGGTGATTGGGCACTAAAAGGACACGAAGCCTATTGGATTTTTACTTTACAAAGTCTTAGTCCTAAAGGCTTAAAGGGATAGTTCAGGATTTTTGACATGTCCTGATGTCTCAAAGTCTTATGGCAGTTGCGTCGAAAAACATGTCTCAAACACATGACTGTTGAACTGGTTCGATAAAGTGGATCTCTTGTAGGTTTGGTCAGGAGCTGCACCTGATTTAAACCTATTATGTCTTTGTGTCCAGTGATTAGAACCTTTTGCTGTTCACATCCTGATTTCTATGCTGACTGTAAAAATATGAGGACACATATTTCTCAATGTTTAGATTTGATCCAGATTCGAATGTTGTAGATCGACTTATTGGCTGTGGTTCCAGGGCAAAGCCAGTCCAGGAAAAGGAAGCTGGAGGAGGAGGAGGACTCGGAGCTGCTGGGCCGTGTGACGGAGCACGAGCGGGACCTCTATCAGATATACAGGGACAAATGGTGAGCTTAATATTTCAGCGTTTACTCATGCTTTTGAGCGTGCCTAAAATCTGACATGAACTGAATCAAAACTCCAAGGAAAAAAAGTAATTTGTATCAATATCTAAAACAAATTGTGCTTGATTCTGCTATAGTTACAATCTGACCCGTCATTGTGTTTTAATATAATATTTAATATGGTTTTAAATTGCAATATTTATCTAAAAATGATTTGACAAAAGAAACTATTCCACTGACTTGGAGCATTAGAAAACTATGGTGATGTCGCTGTAAATGTGATCACAACAAAGCGCCATGCAGCTGTTGGAACCTCCAATGGATAAATGCATAATTTTTTTGTTTGTGTCAAGATAACTTGTATATAGGGCCAATGATTTTCCGCGATCGTGGAAAACGGACAGAAAATCGACCTGAATTCTTTAAAATATTTGAAAAAAGCCGCTTAAAACTGATAATTGATGTGTAGCAGATGTTTACGTATAAATGGGTACCTGTGTGAACCCATAGACCATATGCACCTCCTCCCGTACGCCGCACCTCCTCCCGTACGCCGCGCACCCCTCACCTCCTCCCGTACGCCTCACCTCCTCCCGTACGCCTCACCTCCTCCCGTACACCTCACCTCCTCCCGTACGCCTCACCTCCTCCCGTACGCCTCACCTCCTCCCGTACGCCACACCTCCTCCTCCCCAGACGCCTCACACCTCCTCCCGTCGCCGCGCACCTCACCTCCTCCCGTACGCCGCGCACCCCTCACCTCCTCCCGTCCTCACCTCCTCCCAGACACCCTCACCTCCTCCCAGACGCCAAGACGCCTCACCTCCTCCCGTACGCCTCACCTCCTCCCGTACGACGCGCACCCCTCACCTCCTCCCAGACGCCACCCTCACCTCCTCCCGTCGCCGCGCACCCTCACCTCCTCCTCGCCGCCACCTCCTCCTCACTCACCTCCTCCCGTGCGCGCACCTCACCTCCTCCCAGCGCACCCTCACCTCCTCCCAGACGCCGCACCCTCACCTCCTCCCAGACGCCTCACCTCCTCCCAGACGCCTCACCTCCTCCCAGACGCCGCACCTCACCTCCTCCCGTGCGCGCGCACCTCCTCCCAGACGCCCACTCACCTCCTCCCGTCGCCGCACCCTCACCTCCTCCCGTGACGCCGCACCCTCACCTCCTCCCCGTCGCCGCGCACCCTCACCTCCTCCCCTGCGCACCCTCACCTCCTCCCAGACACACCCTCACCTCCTCCCGTCGCCGCGCGCACCTCACCTCCTCCCAGACGCCAAGGCACCCCTCACCTCCTCCCGTACGCCGCGCACCCCTCACCTCCTCCCGTACGCCGCGCACCCCTCACCTCCTCCCGTACGCCGCGCACCCCTCACCTCCTCCCGTACGCCGCGCACCCCTCACCTCCTCCCGTACGCCTCACCTCCTCCCGTACGCCGCGCACCCCTCACCTCCTCCCGTACGCCGCGCACCCCTCACCTCCTCCCGTACGCCGCGCACCCCTCACCTCCTCCCGTACGCCGCACACCCCTCACCTCCTCCCGCATGCCGCGCACAGACCGTGCCTTGTCGTGTACCCTGCATGGACCGCGCTTCCTCCTGTGCAGCTCTAAACCAGAACTAACACCAGGACTAAAGGTCTTAAAGCAGGTCTAAACCAGGTGTAAACAAGGTGTAAACCAGATCTAAACCAGATCTAAAACCAGGACTAATCCAGGTCTAAAACCAAACAAGAATTTGCAGGAGTTGGTTGCTACATTCATGTAGTTTTACAAATCATGACAATATCAAGTAATCCAAAGTATTCAGATTACATCACAAGTAATTTAATGGATTATGTTACAAACTACATTTTGGGGTATGTAATCTGTGGGGAATACATTTTAAAAATCACCTTCCCAACACTGTCAACAGAATTATCAAATGTGTTACAATGAAAGAGAAAGTAAACGGAATTCAAAATATCTGAAATGGAAAATGTCCATTTTTGAAGTGGAAAATCATTGGCCCTATGTATAACAGTTTAAGAAAATCTAATTGGAGAAGTACAGAATAGTGTGTATGCCGATAAACGAGTTCGCTATGTTCTATATTATAAAATAGGCGATTGCTCAAACTGCAAATATGTGAATCACTCCGTGTACAACTTCAGGAGACTAAATGGTGAAAAACCTGTAAGCTGGTTAAAAGTCGTATAAAGTATTTTGCAGATTAGGTCTGCTTAAAAAAACAGAAAACCTACTCTTGAATTTCCCATAATTGTCTGTGTACTTGTGTCCAGCCCAGTGTCAGTGAGGGACAGTCTGGATGTCCTGTACCTGCTGCCTGACCCACAGGCCACTCCGGAGGGACTGTGGTTTAGCGTGAGCCCCCTCCAGGTCCCAGTCCTGGAGAACCTCCTGACCACAACTCTGGTGGTCCAGGAGCTCCATATGGAGTCATCTCAGAGGAAGGACAGGGCACTACAGGAAGAAGACCGGTCACAGCCAGCCAGTGGAGAGTAGTCCCTGTCCGTGCAAACGTCTTCTTCCCATGTCCTCCTTTGGACAGCTGGATCTCTGAAGGACAGAGCAGACTGCTGAACTCAACACTCCTCTGAACACTGACTCATGCACAGACTGAGAACATTGGCCCTTTAGCCTGGCGCTCATCTCAGCTCTTCTCTGTAGGCCTTCACGGCGGCCATGCAGCACGTTTAGACATTGTCTGATGTTTGCTGTGGACAGACCAAATCCTGATTCAAAGTCAACCTCGTTGGTCCAGTGCTGTGGTAAATGTTGTTTGAAATGTTGGATTGAATGACTTGGATTCTACTGTACAATTACAAAGGTCAAGGAAACGTGGAGCGTGGCCGTGGACGTAGGATGATGAAGTCTGGACCTACGCTCTGCTACTGCTTTCATACTGCACCTTCAGCTGACTGTCTACTGTCTCAAACCAGACTCACCAGCGTCTGTCCTCTTCAGAAGCTTGCGTCAGTCTCTCACAATACTTCTTCTCCCAGACTTTTTAGTTCAGTTATTTTAAAATGTGGTGAACATGGCTATTTCTTTTCAGTATAAGAAATGGAAAAGCAAAGTTCATAAACCATTTCCCCTTTGTGTAGGGCTGAGGTGTCACTTATGTTCAGCTCAGATTTCTTCTACACTTTATTTCCTTATTCCAAAAGTTAAGGCGATAACACAGCTTCACGTGAGACCGAGAATTGCTTTGGTTCTGTCATGTAGCACCGTGCCTCTGGTTTATTCTAAAAGTTAGGCCTTTAAGTCACTTGTCCTATGCCCAAGGTCAATGGAGTTTCAGAGAGTCAAATCTTTACTATGTTCGATACACTACAGTTAGCGTGGAAATGGTCCCACAGCTGGAGGTGTCTGGGGAGAGGGAGGTCCGTGCAGCTCTGCCTTTTCTTTACTGTGTTGGAGCCAGCCTGGATACAGCTTCCACACAACTGTTCACCTTTCATACTTTAATGCTTATGAGTTAAGAATTTGTCTTTTTTTTTTTGGTTTGTTTTAATAAATCTCTAAATATGTGTGGATGCTTATTTACTTTTGCCCAGGTGTGACTCGGGTGCATAAAATAAAATGTTTGCTGTAAGCGTACGTTACAAGGAAGCTCGGCTGTGCCAACAAACAATATGGCAGGAGTCACCAAGTCGCAATGAACACATTCCTGTTTCTCCTCCGCTCACCATGGACCTCACCAGAGTAACGCTGCTCTCAAAGGGACAGGTCAGAGTTTTGGACATAGGGCCTCATTTCCTGGTGGTCCACAGTGTTGGAGACGTGTGGAGACACTTTTTAACTCTTCCTCCAGTCCTTGTGTTTGCAGAGGTGCTGGTGCTGGGCTAGTGCAGGTTAATGGCCACAGTCGTCCTGCCACTAAAAACAGTCTGACCCACTCCACAGACCTGAGGAAAAGCTATTAGAACTCCAGACTGTCCATGTGAACGTCTGTCCAGAGAATAATGTTTGAAATAGAACTAACTTTGCATCGCATGAATTGTTGCATGTTGAGGGACTATTTTCTCATATATCAGTCCGATGCTGCTGAGGTTTCTATCGGGAAATACAACTCACTGCTGCTGCTCAGACAGAAATCCTGCAAATGCAACAGTTGGTTTGACTCTAAAATGATCCTGTGACACAGACGTTCACAGGGACAGTCTGGAGTTCTAATAGTTTCCTCGGGTCTGTGGAGTGGGTCAGACTTTTTAGTGGCAGGACGACTGTGGCCATTGACCTGCACTAGCCTAACACCAGCACCTCTGCAAATACAAGGACTGGAGGAAGAGTTAAAAAGTGTCTCCACACCTCTCCAACACTCTGGCTCACCAGGAAACGAGGCCCTATGTCCAAAATTCTGAAGTGTCATTTTAAGACGCTTAGGTGTGATGTGGTGAAAACATGATCACATACTCATGTATCTGTTGTACAACAGATTCATTTCTGTCTTAAACATCTATGATTATATAAAAATAGACCGATTTTCTCCTCTTCAGCCGCCTCACTTCCTTCTCCTGATTCCTCCCCTCCATCCTCCAGTTTTCAACTGTCAATCACACGTGTCATATGAGGTGGTGTCCCAAAGAAAACCCCGGACAGACGGAGCAAACGCAGGAGGCTTCAGGAGCAGACATCAGTTCAAATGTCAAACTAATCAAACTTTCCTTTTTGGTCTCAGTGCGGAGTTTCTCTCCCTGTGTCTCTGTGGGAGGAAACAAAAGAGACGCGGTGATCATAGGTCCGTGAATACTGCCCCCCTGCGGCGTTAGGGGGCACCTACACTGCTGTGGAGAGTTGAGTCTTCTGCTCTCTGCTTTAACAGAAACATTTACCACGGATTTGGACGGCATATGATTTCTCTCATTCTTTACATTGATATATTTTCTTATCTCGGAGCTGTTGCAGATTTATTCAGTGACAACTAGACTAGAGACCTATTGGAAAAGACGGAGTAAGTATTGTCTAATTTCTACGTATCAGCATTTTTTATTTACTTTTTGCTGTTAATATTTCGTATTGGCTGTTTTTTCTTTTTGTTGCTGTTGCTTGGCCTAAATTAATATTGTATATGTGATTTTGCTGTATTTCTTTGGTTTAGTCCCTGAAAAGTCACATTTTGAGTGTGAATGCCTTTTTGAAGTAGGCGAAATGAACTGTGGAAATGATACATTTATTTTCAGTGACTCAAACGTGCTTTAAACCGTTTACAACAGAATGTTAGTCACAGAGGGCATATCCGACAGGGCGTACGCCTCCTGGACTTTCGCTTTCCGGACGTCGGAGCGCGCGTCAGTGCGTCAGTGCGTCAGGTGCGAGGGAGGCTCGAGCTGTTTCCTTTGACTTTGACCCAGTGGATCGTCCCCGAGTTCAGGAGACACAACAGTTGGTCTGTCTGGGGTAAGTGCTGCTTTAATGCTTTCAGGGCACTGAGCTTTGCCAGTACTGCGGGTTTAGGCGCTGTGTGTGACGCCGTTTCATTTCTCAGCTGCTCCGTGTATTATTAGAAACTTCCTTCTTCCCTGTAAAACTCTTGACTTCCTTTAAGAGCCGGGCCCGATGGCTCCTAAACAGATTGTCCTTGGCTAAACAGTCCTGAGTTAGATGGAGGCGGGTGACGTGACGTGCTCGGCTCAGCAGGTGAACACGCAGGTGTTTGTTGTCTTTGTGATGATTCTGCTCCAGAACCGTGCGCTCAGCAGTCAGGACAGGCCCCTCCACAAGTGTCATCTACAGTGTGTTAAAATAACACAAATACAGACTGGGTCCAGCCAGTGAGTAGGACTGTAAGCATAGGCCGTATGGATGATATACGCTCATATACAGTCATATATACGCTAATATATATATGCTCATATACGCTCATATATATGCTCATATATACACTCATATATATGCTCATATATACACTCATATATACACTCATATATATGCTCATACGCTCATATACAGTCATATACGCTCATATACAGTCATATATGGCCATATATATGGTCATATATACGGTCATATATACACTCATACATACACTCATAGATACACTCATATATATGCTCATATATACACTCATATATATGCTCATACGCTCATATACAGTCATATATACGCTAATATACGTTCACTGGGGGGATCATCGCCATGGTTATCTAAAACCTAAAGGGAGCCCCACACTTGTGTCCTTGTGCTCTCTGGCTTATCCCTTTAATACTGTGATTATTGGGCTTTTTGTATTTGTTTGTTGTATTTTGATCTACCACACATGTTCTGCCAAACTCATGTGAACAGATCCTTGAAATAGTTTCATCTTAGGCAGTTACTCTTTTATAGGAAGACGTGTGAAATAAACAGAATAATTATCAGTGCTTGTGTTCATATGGTGTCCTGACACATAAATATAAGTTTAATTATGCAAGTCAAGATACTTTTGAATACTTTTGAATGAACACTAACTTTAGTATTTACTGTGTGTTCCAGATAATTCTGCATTTAGGATTTTTCGTTATCAGGAAGAGGCGTTTTGCTTATTTTGAAATCTACGTTTTTACTTTTGCAAAGGCCTATTAATCCAATTTTCTAGAATTTGACTGTTTCAGATAATTATGAAAGTCAAATCAAAAAGAAATAAAGTTCAGTTCTGAAAGTAAACAACACATTTATTTTATATTAACAGGTATACCGCATTATATTTAGTATTTTTAAAACAATATGTTAATAAAAAATAACAATATTCATCAACAATATTTAAATAAAAATGTCCATTTCACACGTTGATATCTCCACCTTTCTTCTGTAACACTTTAACCCATCTAGAATCAGAATCAGAATTACTTTTATTCATCCCCGAGGGGAAATTTCCTTTGTTACAGATGCAACCGACCAAGAGCATGTAGATCGAAACAAGTTACAAAAATAAGATAAATACAATAAGATAAAAGATAAAATAGCTCTCTCTGGGAAATTATTTACATCAGTGACATATTTTGACTATATACATGTGTGAGCCGGGAATAGGATGAAAAGGATTGAGTAGTTTGTGAGTTAAAGTGCAGCATTCAACAGTTTGATGGCGACAGGCAGGAAAGATTTCCTGTGTCTCTCAGTGGAGCAGCGGCAGCCGCAGTCTATGGCTGAAAGAGCTCCTCTGATTGGCCAGCACCTTGTGGAGGGGGCGGGAGGGAGAGTCCAGAATAGTCCAGATTTTGTCCAGTATTCTCCTGTCCAACACCACCGCCAGAGAGTCCAGCTCCTCCCCCACAACATGTCCAGCCTTCCTAATGATCTTCTCGAGTCTATTAGTGTCCCTCACGCGCAGACTGCTGCCCCAGCAGATACAGCGTACATGATGCACTGGTCACCATAGACTCATAGAACATCCTGAGCATCGTCCTGCAGGTGTTAAAGGACCTCAGCCTCCTCAGGAAATAGAGGCGGCTCTGGCCCTTCTTGTAAACCGCGTCCACGTTCCTGCTCCAGTCCAGTTTATTGTCCAAGTACACCCCCAGGGACTTGTCCTCCTCCACCACGTCCACACTGACCCCCTGGATGGAGATGGGGGTCACAGCAGCTTTGGTCCTCCTAAGGTCCACCACCAGTTCCTTTGTCTTCATCACGTTGAGCTGGAGGTGGTTCTCCTCACTCCAAGTGACAAAGTTGTCCACTACAGTCCTGTACTCCTCCTCGTCACCACCGCTGATGCATCCACCACTGCAGAGTCGTCAGAAAACTTCTGAAGGTGGCAAGACTCACTGCAGTAGTTGAAGTCTGTGGTGTAGAGGGTGAAGAGGAAGGGAGACAGGACTGTCCCCTGTGGTGCCCCGGTGTTGCTGACCACTCTGTCCGACACACAGCTCTGCAGACGCACATACTGTGGTCTTCCAGTGAGGTAATCCACAATCCAGGACACCAAGGAGGCATCCACCTGCATCACCGCCAGCTTCTTAGCCAGCAGAGCCGGCCTGATGGTGTCAAACGCACTGGAGAAGTCAAAAAACATGATCCTCACAGTGGCAGCCGGCTTGTCCAGGTGGGAGTAGACTCTGTGGAGTAGGGTCAGGATGGCATCTACTCCAAGGTGGGGCTGGTAGGCAAACTGGAGAGGGTCTTGCAGATGTTGGACCATGGACCTCAGCTGCTCCAGGACGAGTCGCTCCAGAGTCTTCATGATGTGGGAGGTCAGTGCCACGGGCCTGTAGTCCTTAGGGTCGCTGGGACGCAGCGTCTTCGGGACAGGGACGAGGCACGATGTCTTCCATAGCAGGGGGACTCTCTGAAGACTCAGGCTCAGGCTGAAGATCTGGTGCAGGACACCACTGAGCTGGGGAGCACAGCCCTTCAGGACTCTGGGGCTCACTCCATCAGGTCCTGGTGCTTTCCCGGCCTTCAGTCTCAGCAGTTGACACCTCACCTGCTCCTCAGTGACAGTCAGTGTGGAGGTGTCAGGAGGAAGAGGGGTGGTGTTGTCTGAGGTGTGAGCTGGGTCTTCCACAGGAGACGGGGGAGGGAGGGGTAGGGGGGTGACTGCTGCTGGCTGGAGGTGGACAGTTCCTGCAGTGTTAAAGCGATTGAAGAAGATGTTGAACTCATTGGCTGTGTTCACATCTCCCTCAACGCTTCCCCCTCAGGTCGGCTTGTGTCCCGTGATGGTCCTCATGCCGCTCCACACTTCCCGCATGTTGTTCTGCTGAAGTTTCCACTCCAGCTTCCTCCCATGTCTCTTCAGTTTCTTCTGAGCAGCCCGGGCCTCCTCCCTGTTTCCCGAGCTGCAGGCCTTCGTCTTCCCGATGAGTGTGGCTTTAATGTCCTTGGTTATCCATGGCTTGTTGTTTGGATAACAGCTCACAGTCTTTGTTGGGACAACTGAGTCCACACAGAAGTTTATGTAGCTGGTGATGCAGTCAGTCAGCCCGTCGAGGTCTTCTCCATGGGGCTCAGTGAGTGCAGCCCAGTCTGTCACCTCAAAGCAGCTCTGTAACACCTCCAGAGACTCATCTGTCCACCTCCTCACAGACCGGGGGGAGGGGGGAAGGCGCTTCACCAGAGGTGTGTAAGATGTCCTGAGGAGCACCAGGATGTGGTCTGAACGGCCAAGTGGGGGCAGGGGGGCCGCCAGGTATGCGCCACGAACATTAGCATCAACAGATCAACAGAAGATGTAAAATTCTTGCTGGTTTTGGAGTCAATTTTCTTGCTCGTGCTCAGTATAGCGCTCCAAAGACTGTCCTTAGAAGAAAACTGGCCCCAACTCCTGTTTGAGAATTGCCCAAAGGTTCTCATTTTATATCTGGTGAAGCAGGAGTTGTGTCTTCAGGCGTTTGTCCTTGAAATTCTTCTCGCTCAGCCGCTCTTTTGCTGGTTAAAGTGTTACAGAAGAAAGGTGAATATATCAACATGTGAAATGCACATTTTTATTTAAATATTGTTGAATATTGTTTTAAAATATACAGAATATAATGTTATATATTTGTTGATATAAAATGTGTTATTTACTTTCAGAACTGAACTTTATTTCTTTTTGATTTGACTTTCATAATTATCTGGAACAGTCAAATTCTAGAAAATTAGATTATTGCACCGTTAAATAATAAAAAATATTTCCAAACTACCAAATAAAGCTGAAAATAGGCCTTTGCAATAGTAAAAAAGTAAATTTAGTAAAAAATAAGCAAAACACCTCTTCCCGATAATGAAAAACCATCCATGCAGAATTATCTGGACCACAGAATAGAATGAAGAATAAAAACACAATCTGGGCCTTGTTTTTCTTTCTTTCATCTCATCTCCATAGTTTGAAACCACAGTCTGTTGCATGACACTCCCTATAGCTCCACCTGCAGGTTGTTTGTGTGTCCACAGTGTGTGTGCCTGAAGCTGCTCCTGTCACTGTCCAGTGGAATGAACCTGCCCGACCTGAGGTGTGCTGACCCTGAGACGCCTCACAGCATTGTCCAGTGAAGAATGAAGCTGCTCCTGCTGCTGGCCTGCCTCACCGTGCGCCTGTGCACAGGTCCAAATGCACCTTAAGCACATGCTCTTCACTATTATATTTTTGTTTATTATATATTGTACTTCAAAATGTAGTGACAGGCTAATCAAGTGGAGCTAAGAGGATGCTAAAGTCTATAGTCTACTACATGATTGTGTTTTTATTTTGCTAAATAAATTCCTATTCTTAATATGGAACTCAAATTTGCCCCTGTAACCGGTAGCATCACAAGATTAAAGTTGAACTCCGGCACGTTTGAGCTAAAGTCCGTTTCTAGAGGAGGTGGAATTCTGTCTGAAGCCAAAAAACGGCACAGATCAGTGTTTCCTCAGTGGAGATCTCACTGTGGCAGTGAGTCTGTCAAGGCAACAAACTAGTGTAATGATGGGGGCAAGTTCTGAACTTCCACGTAAAACACCAATTTGCTTCACTCATTAGTGTCTGGAAACGTTAGAAAACAACTTTATAAGCAGCCTTAACTTTACCTCTGTTGATTTCCCACTGCACATGTGAAAGCCGAAAAGACTCGATTGTCGACTTCAGCGGCATCAGAAGCAACAAGTGAAGATCGACTACTGAGGGTGAGGAAGAAGAGAAACTGAAAATTGTTGAAAGAAAATGGTTCGGGAATTTATTATTTTTTACCATTTTTCAAAAAATATAATTAACTAACGCGTCTTTTGGGCATTCACATGTGCAGTGGGAAATCAGCAGAGGGAAGTGTGAGGTGCTTATAAAGTTGTTTTCTAACGTTTCCAGACACTAATGAGTGAACCAGGCAGAGCGTTTTGTTCGTTAGACTCGTGGCTGTTGTCAGATGGGTTAAAGTGGTGTTAAGCTTCTTCAGTGTGAAGCAAATTGACGTTTTATGTGGAAGTTCAGAACTTGCCCCCACAGACTTGACAGACTCACTGCCACAGTGAGATCTCCACCGAGGAAACACTGATCTGTGCCGTTTTTTGACTTCTTACAGAATTCCACCTAATCTAGAAACAACTTTAGCTTCAAACGTGCCGGAGTTCAACTTTAATTTGACTGGAGCCAAACGCTATGGGTTATGTCCCATTCCCTTAGTCCATGTATTTATACACTCTATGATCGCACTACTTAATACTTTTTAGAATTCTCAAAAAAGTTGCCTGTTCAAAATAATACAGTTATGAACATCCACCCTTCTATGCTTTGAATACAGCATTAAATACATCTAAAAAGAGAGAGAGAGAGAGAAAGAGAGATACTGTTGTTGTGTCTTTAAGCTTAACACTTCACCAACCATGTCTGACCTTTTTAAATAAGTGAAATGCCATACTGTGGAACATTTCAAGCCAATGCAATGTTTATGGTGGGCCCTGTATCAGAAAAATGACCAATAGTACATTGGATCTTGATTTTACATGATTCTACTTTTGAGTGCTATAAACCAGGTGAGGCGGTTATCTGGCTCATGACGTGGTGTGTTCTGTTGCAGCTCTGGTACCTCCACCTCCACACAATCTCCACGTTTCCAGTGTTAACTTCAGACATGTGCTCCACTGGACTCCAGCTCCCGGCTCTCCTCCAGGGCTCGAGTATCATATTTATATCAGGTAACTGTCTCCAGTGGCTTCTCAGCTCCAGATTAGTGCTACTTTACACTGGAAGAACGAGCACAAGTTGATTATTCATGGGATGGGATAAAACTGTGACCAAAAACAAGGATCTTTTTCAAAGTGCTAGATTATGAAAAGCTAACTCAGCTATGCTTTGTTCTAGGGTTACAAAATTCTGGGAATTTTCTAAGTTGGAAACCTTCCATGGGAATTTTCAGGAATTATTGGGAATAAATTGGGAATTATCCAAATTGAAGGTTAGGGGCATCAGTAAAGTTGGTAGAAAAAATGTAGCACAATATTGTAGCACACTCTTGGCTGTAACAGATAGATTTGTGTGAATAAAGTTGTGTATCGCTGCTGTTCCTCACTCATATGGACAAAGGCACTATTTTCTGAAGAGCCACTGAAGCCACAGCCCCCACATGCATTTTGTGTCCCTCTGTCACTGCACAAAAACTTCTAGAATTATGAAGAGGTAGAACTGCTTTTCTGAGCAACAACAACAAATCCAGGCTCGTGAGACCACACATTACACCCAAAGCACTACAGGCAGTCAAGAACGTCTGGAGGATATTTGATCTATGATATTAAAGTAGAAATGAAAAAGGAAAGTAGAATAAAAGAAATCTAGTGCTAGTTTACTTGCAAATTAGGCTTGCGTTATGTCATTCAAGTAGTTAGCTTATGATGTGGAAAAACGTGCTAGTGTTAGCTTAATGGGAAACCAGATATGCTAAATGTAGCTTTCTGTGGACTGGAAAGATGGAAAACGAGCAAAAATAAGGCTTGAGAAACTAGAAATAACTAGAAATAAGGCTTTGAGTTTTTGAGACCGGAGTATTGTTTTTTAGTTGTTGGTTTTTTTTTTTCATTTTGAAGTGGGAGCTGTAAGCAACATGTTTTTGTTGTTCAATAAAAGAAATAAGCATAAATTCTTCTGACAAATAAATCAGAATCATGTATGTTAACTATCTCCCTTTTGGAATAATGCCTGCTGATGACAAAGTAAAATGTTTATATTTTTATTACAATAATTCCCACAAATTTTCAGTGGAAACTTTCTGGAGATTTTCCAGGAATTTTCCACCCCTTTGCAACCCTAGTTTGTTCATTCACTCGTTTCAGTAATCTTGAATTGTTAGATTGTCTACATGCCCAAAGCTCCAAATGGATCTCATTTAGTGGTATGGATTAACACCTATTTTTTATAATCAATTCAGCTGCTTTAGTCTTCAATACTCTAACTTTAAATTGTTGCTTTTATTTTATCTTTTGTACAGTTGAAATTGTCAAGTAGAAAGTTTGGCCTGTCCCGGTTATTACTTCATCGACTTATTCAATATATTAAAGTTGGAACAGTATTTTTGGGGGCAGTATTTATCAAGTTTGCATTTTCTTTACACAATTGGGATATAATAATATAATAATATATAATAATAATATTTTTTGACAATACAATAGGATTTAAGCCATAAAATCTTGAATTAATAATCTATGACTCATTACAGATGCAAACTAAGTACTAAAGTGTTTCATTCTGCTGTTTATTTGTGGCAGCTCATGATTTTTTTTTAACAATATTGTATATTTAAAATAGTTTCTGTAGTTTAAATCTGCTCTTGGGTTATTGTGTCAGTGGCATAAATTAGATTCAATCTTATTGTGCATCATCTATGTTTACTTCAGCAATATATCGCACTTCAGAATGTGGTATCAGAACAGGCCTAGTCTGCTGGTGCACCAAAGAGTGAAGCCATTTCTGTGAGGCAAAAAAAATAGCTGGAGCTTCAAAGTTTGGCAAATCTATGGCTGAGATGACCAAAATGAAGGTGTACTGAGTTTAAAGACATTGTATTACTGTATTTCCACTTGATGACATCAGAAGGAGGAACAGTGTTTTTAGTATTGATCAATAATAGGGCGATATAGGCCCTTTAACTAAGGACTCAGGTTAATGAATAGTGTCATTTCTAAATAACTAAAAAGGCTGTGCCGTTAATCAAATGCTTATTGAAATAGAGATTCAAATTCATACAAATTCGAGTCATTTCTGATCTAATGTCTAATGATTTGCTTGGATCTGAAAGATCTACAGACACTCCTGTCAGGAAAAAGTTGGAAATAGAAATTGGATGTTTTTTGTGTTAAGCTGCACAGATAAAATTCTTGACTAGTTTCTTTTTATGAAATCAATACTGAAAGCCATTTTTATTTAGCTTTTGAAAATTGTTCAATATGAGGAAACAGTTTGATTATTTTTTTGACCATATTGCCCAGCCCTTGTAGTCCCTGTGGTTGTAATAACTGCGGTAATATTGCAGTCAGATATTGTATGCCATTATATATTTTTTAAATCTATGTATGAAACTATTGTCCTTGTGTTGTTAAGGTGTCCCAAACCCCTGAAGAAGGTGGCCTCCAGTAACAATACTTGGGCTGCTGTCAAACTGGACCCTGAAGACACTCACAGACTGTGTGTGAAGAGCTACTTTAACTCGACTTTCTCTCTTCAATCCAAGATCATCTCTTTCACACCATACCTGATGAGTGAGTTGTGCCATTCGCTTTACCTCCTCTGTATCTTGGCCTCATCTAAATAGGTTCAATGTGCCTAAGAAACTCCTTTTATAGAACCCTCACTCTATACCTGCAGCCGTTCTATCCTCCTCTAAAAATTCTATCTTCTGTCTAGAAGTGTCACTCTCAATTTGAACACGTGCTGTGGCTTATTTTCATGATGCATATTTCAGCAGATTTTTTTTTTTTAGAGTTTGAGTTTCCTGTGATGGAAGCCCAGGATGCTTTGACAGTGGCTTCAGGTCATCTGCATCACTGCTCTGGTGTCTCTCATCTTCCTGGTGACAATATCCCAGAGATTTTCTAAGGGGTTCAGGGCAGGGGAATCAGGCAGAGTAACACCATGGTCAGTGCGCCATCTTTTGGTACCTTTGGCTGTGTGAGCAGGTGCCAAGTCCTACTGGAAAATAAAATTAGCATCTTCATACAGCAGTCAGCAGAAGAAGCATGATGTGCTCTAAAATGTCCTGGTAGATGGTTGTGTTGACAGTGGAGAGAGGCCTTCACAGTGGACCAACACCAGCAGATGACACAGCAGCCCAGTCATCACTGACTGTGGAAACTTCACACTGGACGTCAGGCAGTGTGGATTCTGTGCCTCTCCATTCTTCCTCCAGACTGAGGGACCTTGATTTCCAAAATATATGCAAAATGTACTTTCATCTGAAAGGAGGCTTTTTACCACTGAGCAACAGTCCAGTTATTTTTTTCCACAGTCCAGGTACATCGTCTTGTGTCCCATAGAGGCTTCGTCTGTGCATCGTGGCCCTTGATGCACTGCAGCCACTCCACCGATCCGCCTGTCAATCTCACGCTCCATCCTCCCCTCACTTGTGAACAAGACCCTGAGATACTTGAACTCCTCCACTTGAGACAGGGACTCCCCACCCACCTGGAGAGGGCAATCCACCTTTTTCAGGTCGAGAACCATGGCCTCGGATTTGGAGGAGCTGATCTTCATCCCAGCCGCTTCACACTCGGCTGCAAACTGCCCCGAGTGGTGGCGGTTTGCAGCTGAGGCACAATATTGCCCCAGTGCACGCGGCAGGTCCTAGTTCAACGAAGCCAACAGGACAACATCATCTGCAAAAAACAGAGAGGAGATCCTGTGGTCCCCAAACCCCTCCACTTCCCAGGGCCGCGGCGAGGTGCGGGCGGCTGCACATTTTACAGCTCCTCTTGTCTGGGGCCGTGGGATCAGCCACCAGCGACACCTGGGAGGGGGTCCCCCGAGAGAATCCCCCTGCACTGAGCGGCCGTCCTTTCACCGCCAAGTTAGACAATATTGCTCTGATGAATGACTCGCTCGCAAACTAGCACTAATTCAATGCGCTCTAACTTGACTATTTTGTATAGAAGCATGACGGGATTCTGAGTTGGGGATGTAGTATTACATGTCTGCATGTCGTGCAGGGGAGTTTGAATGAAATTTGACCCCCTATTTGACAATATCGTCTGTTTTATTCAGAGCGACATTTGGTCAACTTAAGTCAACAGTGGAGCCTGGAGTCCTTCACTAACCACCCCAATCATGGATGTGTTCCCTCGTGAATATTACAGAGCCATGGACAGTGTGTCTGTGGTGGGGACACGGGCCCTTTATCACTGCTTGTGGTTTGATTTTTGTTTTGTTTTCCTCTCTAACAGCCAAAATAACAGCTCCAAATGTGACTGTCTCTGGTTGTGGGACATGTATTGAGATGAATATTTCTCTGCCAAAACCTCATCACAAATCTGGGCTCCTGGATATTCGGCGCATTTACAAAGATCTATATTTCAATGTTTCCCTGCGGAAGACGGGGCAGGAGAGTATGGTAAGAACTGATGTTAGATGGCTTTATTTTACACATAGGCCATTGTTGAAATTCTCAGTCATGAAGAACCTTCATTCATAACCTCTGTTTGTGACCCTCAGACCATAACAAAGACTGAGGACCAGAATATGGTCATACATTACCTGTCTCCAGGTACAGAGTACTGTGTCCAGGTGAAACCCCATTACCTGCAAATCATCTTCCAGCCTTCATCATGGACATGTGCCTTCACCAGCCCAGCTCAGACATCAGGTGAGCCTCAGCCTGCATTCTTTGTTCCTGTCAGAAGCCTCCAGTTGTAAAGAACATTGAGCTCCAGTGTTGTAGACCTACAGCTGTCTTGTCTGTGCAGCATTTGCAGCTATGGTCTCGGCGGCTGTTCTGGTGGTCTTCATCCTCCTCGCTGTGGTCTTGGTGCTCTTTGGTCTACAGTACACCGGGATCATCTGCAAGCTCAGAGAGGCCAGGCCGCTTACGCTCATTGTAAGTGAATATCATAATGACATGGGGCCAGTGACTCCAGAACTGCAGAAGGCATTCACTTCTCATTCCTTTATTTTGTTTTTTGAAAACATGGCTACAATACATTTTTGATCTGTATATATGTGACAGAACGTTTGATATTTGCAAGTAAGCACAGAGCAGTGGGTCTACATAGGGAGTAGGTGAAACAGGCATATTATGAGCACTCAAGCGTCAAAAGCAGGACAGTAACTCATAAAAGTTGATATTACATCATGTTTAACCTTTAAAGACATTTTGTTTTTATTTAACCACCATTGACAAATGTCAAACATACATAAAAGGTCAAAGTTGCAGAGACATTCTGCTGTGCTCTGTACATATCATGTTTGAGGCCTCACCTTGTGTAATATGGAACCAAATAATTTGAACTAAGCCAACATGTACATATTAAACTGCCTTGTATGAATGCAGTAACATGAGTTGGAAATAGTGTATGGATGTGGTGACTGATACTGAGTGGGGCTAGTTTTACTTGTAGATTGACTGGATGACTAATATATACATTGTAATTTAAAGGCATATACGCCATTTATGACATCAGCCTGTCCACGGACTGAAGGTGGAAATAAGCAGTTTTTTTCTAACCTGGCACAGACATATGACCTCTTTGTGTAGGTCACTGTTTTTCTGTGTATTGTCCCTGATAAATAAAGAAATCTTCTAAACTAAACTTGTTATGTGGCATTTGCACAGACGATTTTAAGGCAGCACTCCCTTCTAATGGTGGAAAAGATGCTCCCAGAGCCCGTGTCCCTGCCCCTGCAGTCTGAGAGACAGCAGCACAGCCCCTGGTACCAGGAGGAAGACCAGGAGGAAGAGCAGGAGGAAGACCAGGAAAACAACCAGAAGGAACAGCTGTACATGGACCCAGGAATGGACTTGTGCTCAGGTACAGGCTACACTGGGGATCCTAATTCCTGCTGATCTGTTTTGGTGTGATGTATGTTGTATATCAGTTGAATTCTATTTATCTATTTCATCTAGATTCCAGTTTAAAGTGTGGCCATATGACAACAAGTAGTGAGTCAGCCACAAATGTCACTGATAACTCGGAGTACCAGAGCAAAGCGATGGATCAGCAGAATGAAGAAAAAGAACAGATCATTAAATTGGACGATGGGGATGAGAGGAGATCACTGAACAGTGAAGAAGAGTTAGAATGGCGCAAAGAGTTGGAGAGAGATGAAGGCGTGAACCTGTTGTCTGTGACTGTTGCCGCAGCTCTGGATATCAGATGTGTGGAGGAGCTGCCTGATGAGCCGGCTTTACTACAGACTCCCTGTCATACACCCCTGCCTCTGCCACCCCATGACATCGACGTGGGCACCCACATGGGCACCCACATGGGCACCAATATGGGCAGCTACATGGGCACCAACATGGGCACCAACATGGGCACCAACATGGGCAGCTACATGGGCAGCTACATGGGCACCCACATGGGCACCCACAAGGATATCGCAGACGTACAAGAGGAGAGCAGCTATTACATGCGTCATTAATGAACCGTTTTAGGATGTTTTTGGGGGGAACACTGATACATGGTTTCTGATCAACAATACTTTTTCACCAAGATACTTGTTTCTGTATGAGAGAGAGAGAGATGAGGTATTTATTTAGACTATTGGTACATGTTTACAATAATACATTATGACAAGCATTACATAGACAGTAGTCCAGGAGAGCCCCGTTAAGACTGATGAAGATGAATCAGCTTGAACTACAAAATGCGGCAATATTGTTCATAATTTACTTTAATTTGTGATGACGCTGCCTGATGATAATTTCTGTTGTGTTCTCCCAGGTCCACAGAAGCACCCAAAGTTATTAGCAAAATAGCTTGTGGGAGGAGCCTACCTAAAATGTTCTTTTTGGTACTGTACTGCTACCACCTCAAAATACCCAACTTTACCCATTGGAACAAAACGCTATATTAACTTTTTTTTTTGCTACCAAACTGTGTTTAAGGTGTTTTACAGCAAACTAGGTAAATCTGTAGCTTTGTGTTAAAAAACAGTCAAAAACTGTGTGTGCTGCCTCCAGTGGCCAGTGTGAGTTGTTTAACCCTCTGATACCTCAATCATTTTAGTCACAATCATACCCTTCATGACTCAAATGGTTCCTTTTTTATACTTTCAATGGCTCAAATCTTTTGTCTTTTGTCTTGTCTTCTGCCCAAAAATATCAAGAAATCAAACTTTCTTGAATATTTCTAGATATTGACCATTTTAGATTTAAAAGACATTTTTTTATGCCCATAACACAAAAAATACAAAATTATAAAAAAAAATCTGAATCTGGATTAGGGGATCTGGATCAGTAATTTCTAACAACATTGATTTTGGTGCATTATTGTGTTTAAGTTACTGTGATTAAAAAAAAAAGTCACACCCATACTCTTTGTCACACAAAAGGTTCTTGCTACATAAAAGTGCTATAAATAAGACTGAATTAACATTTTTTATACTTTCAATCTTTCAAATCTTTTGTGTACTTGTCTTCTGTTCAAACATATCAATGAAATATTCAACTATGAATATTTTTACATAAGGGCCATTTTAGGTGTCCAAGTCTCCATTTTTTTTAGATGTAAAAAAAACAAAACAAAAATTGCTAAATTTGCTAAAATAAAAGTCTGAAGTTGCCTATTTGAGTTGACATCTGTGGTCATGAAGTCATTGGAGCGCCTGGTTCTGCCCCACCTCAAGTACTGCAGCAATTTCCTAATGTTGTGAACCTGTTCACTCATATGACAATAAAAAACATTCTGATTCTGATTCTGATTCTGATGTTATTAGACTCTTACATGTCAATAATTTATAACAACACTGATTTTGGTACATTATTGTGTTTTGCACAGCAGCAGATTCATTCTTATACCATTGCTGGCTTAGGGCCACATGCACTGTATACATCGTACATTTACTGCAGGAATATATAATTAAATGTCATTTAGATTTTATTTGAATAAAAAAAAATTACCCCTATGAACTAACATCAAGGACCATGTTGTCCACCCTCCTGTGGGCTCACCACCTGCAGAGGGGTTTATAGGGGGTCAGGTGCTATGAGTATTGGGCAGCAAACTGCCCCCACGACCCAGCCGGATTAAGCGGGAGAAGATGGATGGATGGAAAAAAAAACTTACGTGAATTTAAACAAATCATTTTGTGAATTGATTTTAGAATGAATTAGTCCCACTTTGAAATTGCCATCAAACATACAGTGTTTGAACAGGTCCTGGAGTCCACATCTGAGGTCCCGTCTCTCAGCCCGTCCACATGTGTTACAGGAGATCTGAGGTCCCGTCTCTCAGCCCGTCCACATGTGTTACAGGAGATCTGAGGTCCTGTCTCTCAGCCCATCCACATGTGTTACAGGAGATCTGAGGTCCCGTCTCTCAGCACGTCCACATGTGTTACAGGAGATCTGAGGTCCCGTCTCTCAGCACGTCCACATGTGTTACAGGAGATCTGAGGTCCCATCACTCAGCACGTCCACATGTGTTACAGGAGATCTGAGGTCCCGTCCCTCAGCACGTCCACATGGGTGACAGGAGATCTGAGGTCCCATCACTCAGCCCGTCCTCATGTGTTACAGGAGATCTGAGGTCCCGTCCCTCAGCACGTCCACATGTGTTACAGGAGATCTGAGGTCCCGTCCCTCAGCACGTCCTCATGTGTTACAGGAGATCTGAGGTCCCGTCTCTCAGCACGTCCACATGGGTGACAGGAGATCTGAGGTCCCATCTCTCAGCACGTCCTCATGTGTTACAGGAGATCTGAGGTCCCGTCTCTCAGCACGTCCTCATGTGTTACAGGAGATCTGAGGTCCCGTCTCTCAGCACGTCCTCATGTGTTACAGGAGATCTGAGGTCCCGTCCCTCAGCATGTCCTCATGTGTTACAGGAGATCTGAGGTCCCGTCTCTCAGCACGTCCACATGTGTTACAGGAGATCTGAGGTCCCGTCTCTCAGCACGTCCTCATGTGTTACAGGAGATCTGAGGTCCCGTCTCTCAGCACGTCCTCATGTGTTACAGGAGATCTGAGGTCCCGTCTCTCAGCACGTCCTCATGGGTGACAGGAGATCTGAAGTCCCATCACTCAGCACGTCCACATGGGTGACAGGAGATCTGAGGTCCCATCACTCAGCACGTCCACATGGGTGACAGGAGATCTGAGGTCCCGTCTCTCAGCACGTCCACATGTGTTACAGGAGATCTGAGGTCCTGTCTCTCAGCACGTCCACATGGGTGACAGGAGATCTGAGGTCCCGTCTCTCAGCACGTCCACATGTGTTACAGGAGATCTGAGGTCCTGTCTCTCAGCACGTCCACATTTGTTACAGGAGATCTGAGGTCCCGTCTCTCAGCACGTCCACATGTGTTACAGGAGATCTGAGGTCTCGTCTCTCAGCATGTCCACATGGGTGACAGGAGATCTGAGGTCCCGTCTCTCAGCATGTCCACATGGGTGACAGGAGATCTGAGGTCCCATCTCTCAGCACGTCCACATGGGTGACAGGAGATCTGAGGTCCCATCACTCAGCACGTCCACATGGGTGACAGGAGATCTGAGGTCCCATCACTCAGCACGTCCACATGGGTGACAGGAGATCTGAGGTCCCATCACTCAGCACGTCCACATGGGTGACAGGAGATCTGAGGTCCCATCACTCAGCACGTCCACATGGGTGACAGGAGATCTGAGGTCCCATCACTCAGCACGTCCACATGGGTGACAGGAGATCTGAGGTCCCATCACTCAGCATGTCCACATGGGTGACAGGAGATCTGAGGTCCCATCACTCAGCACGTCCACATGGGTGACAGGAGATCTGAGGTCCCGTCTCTCAGCACGTCCACATGTGTTACAGGAGATCTGAGGTCCCATCACTCAGCACGTCCACATGGGTGACAGGAGATCTGAGGTCCCATCACTCAGCATGGCTTTCTGGGTTACAGAGAGATCGTCACAGGGCCCTTGTCGAGGAAAATGTAATTTTGCACATATTGCAATTTTTAGGCGGCACGATGGCTGAGTGGCTAGCACTCATGCCTCACAGCAAGAAGGTTGCGGGTTCGATCCCCGGGTTGCCCGGGCCTTTCTGTGTGGAGTTTGCATGTTCTCCCCGTGTCTGGATGGGTTTTCTCCGGGCACTCCGGTTTCCCCCATCAACCCAAAACATGCACTGTAGGTGTGAAAGTTGTGTGAGTGAGTGTTGGTGGTGGTCGGAAGGACCGTTGGCGCCGCTTGGCTTGGCAGCCGCGCCTCCGTCAGTTTGCCCCAGGGCAACTGTGGCTATAACAGTAGCTTACCACCACCGGGTATGGAGTGAATGAAGAATGCTCTGTAAAATGCTGTGTAAAGCACTTTGGGGACATGTGTCTGTGTAAAGTGCTATATAAATAAATAAATAAACCTTACCTTTAGGACTTTATAGAAATTGCTAAATTAATACAACCTGTGCTGTAAAATAAATACTTTTCCTATTTTTTTCTAAACAGTAGTTTTGCTGTTCATTAGATGTGTTATTAGACACAGAATATATTGCGCTCCCAGGTCCCAGCAGCAGCTCACAGCTGAAGCCATTTCAGACTGAAGTTATGGTGTATCATGACCAACAGTTTGATTTGAGTTTGATTTTTCTAGTGTCTCTCTTGGTCATGGTCACAGACCACCTCTGCTGCAGATGTATCTCACCCAGAATCCCACCTCTAACAATGGTCTTAGACCACAAAAACATTTTAACAAAAAGACAACCAATGAAACATGGGGTTTTGATTTGAGTTTAAAGAAAATATAAACAAAAAAGCTCTTGGAGGAGTGGCTGGATGTAAAGTGAAGAGTTCACAGGAGCAGAGTCCGGCTGGTTTTCACTAAGTCCACACAAAGCCTCCTGCAGTAGGTCTGACTCTGGACCATTCTGATATCACACCTTTATTCAGCTTTAGATTCAAGTCTACTTCACACCAATATATTGGATTTTGAGATTATAATTGGTGATCATGTATAAAATGTGCATTAAAGAATAATAGGGCAGCATGGGCAAATTCAGCAAGAGGCCAAAAAAATGGCCAAAAAATACAG
The DNA here is from genome assembly GCA_034769755.1 of Odontamblyopus lacepedii. Lineage (NCBI taxonomy): Eukaryota > Metazoa > Chordata > Actinopteri > Gobiiformes > Gobiidae > Odontamblyopus > Odontamblyopus lacepedii. The sequence continues at coordinate 35,974,074 of CM068356.1, read as the reverse complement.
TTTCAGCAGGCTGATAAAGTGAGTTTATAATGGCAGTCAATGGGACAAGTTTGGTTCTGAAGGGCACCGATGAAGGCAAAAACTAGTACAGATGAGGTAAGGTAAGGTGGAGGTAAGGTGCCATCTTAAAATCTCATCAAAAATAATCTTATCTGGAAAGTTTCATAACACTAGCTTGCGGGGGTTTAACGGTACATGTATTCGTGCAGAACTGTTTTGGTACGACAGGTTCAGTGCAGGGCTGTGTTTCCATTCCACCACTGCCTGCACATCCACACAGAAGCTCTGGAATATTCACGAGGGAACAGTCTGTGACTGAGGAGGTTAGGGAAGTTCCCCTGCTCTACATGGCAGACACATAATACAACATCCCGACTCTAAACCTGGACTGAACCAGGTCTAAACCAGAAGTGAACCAGGTATAAATCAGATCTAAGCAATTCTAATAATTATAATTATTATGATTAGTAATTACTTTCACGGTTTGTTTACTGTTTACATGGACATTCAGTATTGTACAATATAGCCTAGCATACACGAGGTGAGGGGCCTTTTGGGGGTTTAATAAGCACACAAATAAACCACAACAAATGGTTTTGCATTTTGTCCCCATACTGTACCAAAAATGAACCAAGCCGTGGCCTCAAAACTGAGGTACGTACCGAACCGTGATTTTGTGAACCGTTACACCCCTACTAACTGCATAATCCCACTTTAGCATTATTGAAGACGACAGAGGAGGAAAACATAAGAGCCGAGTTATATAGTTCTACACATTAATACACAACTCGTGCAGGGCATAGACCGTATATATACCATATATATTATATACACGGTCTATGGGCAGAGCTGTAACAGTAACACGTCTATAACAGTAACTCGTGCAGAGCATAATAGAACTATAATAAAATCTTTTCTACATCCAGGCAGAGCATAGACAGGCAGAGCTGTAACAGTAGATCACGTGTTTTCCCGTTAGCTGCTCAGACTCGCGCTGCCTTCACTGAACTCGGAACTTTTCATTGTCAAATATAAATCCCACTTAAGGTTTTCAGTTCACACATGCCATTTAGTCAACATAACTCCAAAGCCACAAAATACGTTCTTATTCCTATAATGGGGACCAGATAGGCTATGTTTTATTTTCGGCAGTTACATGTTTCTAGTGTGTGTGGGAGGGAGGCGCTTGAGTGCAGTCCCTGAACGCGGCATAGTGAGAGCGCGTGGGCAGTTTGTCCCTGTCTCCGTGGGTCGGTGTGTTCGTGCTTCGGTGTGTTCGTGTGGCGGGGCTCTGGTTCTCTGGCTCTCGGTGCTGCGGCAGTGGGACGAAAGTGTTTCACATCCACGACGCGTCCCTCAGTCAGGTAATGACGTGAGCAGCTCCCGGGGCTCGCACTGTGGTATCCGCTAGTATCGGGCTTAGCTCTCGGTTCGACTAGACGTGTTTCCGCTGAGGGGCGGTTTTTTTTAAGACAATTTTGTTTTTCACAATGACTCTAATCTAATATCTCCGATTCCTCCATGTGGTTTAACTTGAATGTTGCTTACAGAGCTGAAACAGAATGCCAATGTGTGCGTGTCTGATGTTTACAAGACGTGTGCTCACGTAATAGTCCTACTACTACTACTATTATTATATTAAGTATTAAATTACTACTTATTAAGTATTAAATTACTAATTATTAAGTATTAAATTACTACTTATTAAGTATTAAATTACTGCTTATTAAGTATTAAATTACTCATTATTAAGTATTAAGTAATAAATGTGGAGTTTTTTTAAATGGGGGTACGCGATTCATGACGTCATCGACGACCTCGGAAATACATCCAGGAGTCATATAGATTGTTGTTATAGATGGATGAAGTCTCCAGCCCAGTATGATGCAGAATCATGTTATTAACATTAACGCCGTTCATAATCACCTACAGAACATAAATCAGTGGGTCGATCCAGGCATATGCTCCTTTTTTTCTCTTCCACATGTCTTCCATCCATATCGTGAATGGAGCTCCCGGAGCTTCATCACCTTCACCACCAACACGCTGCTGAAGCTGAAGCTGTAAGAACTTCAGTTTGTGTCCCAGAAGAAAAACCGAGATGACAGCGGACTTTTGCACCACATATGGACTGAACCAGGACTGTTTCAGGACTGTACCAGGCCGAAAACAGGTCTAAACCAGGACTAAAACAGGACTGAACCAGAACTGAACCAGGTCTAGACCAGGTCCAAACCAGGTTCAAACCAGGACTAATCTTGGACTTGATACCGAGAGAGAGAACCCAAGTCCCGAGTACGTGGAGCAGGGTGTCCGTAAATTGCGATCAGGTGACGGCTGCGCTCTGTCCTGTGGGGCGTGGAGCTCTGCGCTGGTTCTTTCACCTGGGCGCACCTCCTCATTTAGTTCTGGTATAGTCCTGTTTAGACCTGGTTTAGACCTGGTTTAGTTCTGGTTTATGTGACCTATGCAGGTTGTTTTCACCATTACCAATAGCTTTGGTTTGAAGTTTTAGGCTATTTTATATTTGTTAGTTGTGTGGATTGGGTATGGGTGTGTCGGCTGCTGGGTTTTTTCTTTTTACCGTTTGTGTGCTCCTCTGAATTTGACGCATGTGGGCCGTGGAGACGTGTCCCACTCACTAGTGTTGATTTGGTGTTGATTTGGCATTGGGACTTGTTTTCTCACACGGCGATGAACTGTTGTGGTGCACTAATGGCGACGAGTTGCGGCCTCAACCGAACAGACAGTGGCGGAAAATTGTCTCAAAATTTCAGTATGATCGTTTATCCATCCATCGATCTTCTCCCGCTTAATCCAGCTGGGTCGCCGGGGCAGCTGTTCACTGCCCAGTCCATTATGCTCCTGACCCCCCTATGAACCCCTCTGTGAGTGGAGCCCACGGGAGGGCGTAGTATGATCGTTCATCGCATTCATTTCTTGATCAATTAATCATTCAGCAAAATCTGGTGTCATTCCAGGCCTAGTATCAAGTAGCCTTGTTTATATTGTTTTACTTTCATAAACCAGGTTTTATGTTCTTTTCTGGATCAGTGTGTGGACCTGAGCTGAGGATGGTGCTCCCACAGACATGTTTATCCTACTGCTCCTCTTCTGGCTCCCACAGGCCGTCTCAGGTAAGTCACAAGACCCACAACACCATTATTTTGTGTCATCAAATGTCACACAATGATAATATGGGCTCCAGGGATGTGAATTTTTGGCAAAAATGCGATTCGTAAATCGATGACAACTATTTGAATATTATTTGAAAATAGACCACATGAAATGGTGAAACAGGTATTTAAGCACAAAAGTCTGACAGAGCAGTGACTGAATCTGACCCAAGCACGATGAGCATTAAGATATTTGTGTCCAAACAACAAAATTAATTGAAAATGAATGAAAATCACACTATTTTCATAGGCCTACTAATGACACGGGTAGAATATTGTTTGTGTGGCCTCTAACGGACACAGAGATGCAAAATACAAACTTGGGATATAGCGAAAATAATGCTATATAATAATGATATAAAATTACTCACCTCGCGGGTCGAGGTGAAGCTGCAGATTTGTTTTACTATTGAGATATATAGTGATATCCATCCCATCCATCTTCTTCCTCTTTATCCGGCTGGGTCGAGGGGGCAGCAGTTCTCCTCCCAGTCCTGTGTGCACCTGACCCCTATGAACCCCTCTGCGGGTGGTGAGCCCACAGGAGGGTGGGCCCCCGGCCTGGCACCGGGCGACGTCATGGTCCTTGATTTCAGTTCATAGTGACGCTAGCATATTTGGGTTCACATTATTTATTTGAAATCTGCTGCAATCCTTCCTTTTTTTTAGCCAATAGCTTTGTGTAACTTTTGTGCATTGTTGTTGCAGTTAAAAGTGTCCCTCCTGCTCCAGTGAGGGTGGTTCTGAAGTCCTCCAACATGAACCACATGCTGCAGTGGGATAGAGATGTGGGAACACCAGCAGAGGTCACCTACAGCGTCTCTTTCTACACAAACCGGTCAGAGAATTTCTTCTGTGTTTCATTTTGGGGTGGAATATATATATATATATATGTGTGTGTGTGTGTATATATATATGTGTGTGTGTGTGTGTACAGTGATCCCTCGTTTATCGCGGGGGTTACGTTCCAAAAAGAACCCGCGATAGGCGAAATCCGTGAAGTATCAGCTTTATTTTTTACAATTATTATACAATACAATACTGTACTATAGAATGAAACCAAAGATCAAATCCTGTTTTCAGGCTCAAGCATTTAAAAATATAAATGTTTTCTTACAAATAACTATGATAGTTTTTAAAAAATGCTGTAAAATAATAATTTTAATGAATACGAACACGAGGTTGGACATTGTGACTCACGTGTATTTCAGTCCCTCTGACTGAGCCTCTTCCTCCTGACTCCTGTAGCGTCTTTTTCTCCTGAAGGCTGTGGTGCAGGTGTCTTCTCCCGTCGTCCTTATGTTATTTTCCTCCTTCTTTATGGCACCCATGTTTTCTTTTCTGTGGGAGACGCTCCAAACGGCTCTTTGAGTGTTAAAGGTTGCCGACCCCTGGTCTAAGTGAAAGACCAGTCAACTTTTATCACTTCTAGACTACAGTCCCTTGGCCAGTCAGGATTCAGAACACAATGCACTGTTAAAAAAATAAAAAATAAAAAAGCATTAAAAAATCCGCGAAACAGCGAAGCCGCGAAAGATGAACTGCGTTATAGCGAGGGATCACTCACTGTATATATATATATGTGTGTGTGTGTGTGTGTGTATATATATATATATATATATATATATATATATATATATAAATAAAATTTAAGTTGTATTATTTATTGTTGTCCAGAGAACCATGTTGCAGAGTGGTGCCTGGATGTGAGCGAGTGGTGGAGCCTCTGATTTGTGACCTGACTACAGAAATCTCGGACCCAAATGAGACCTACCACATCAGGGTCACAGCCCACCTCGGGTCCAGCCTGTCCTTTACGTCTTTGTCCAGCTTCTACCCCCTCAGAGACAGTAAGCATGCTCACCGGAGAGGAGACACATTTTGGATTCAATGATCGTATTATTAGATTTTTCTACAAACACTTTATATATGTTCACGTGGTAAATCTGTTGTTCCATAATCCAGTAGGATGGTGGTCCAAATCTCACACTCACATTTTATACTACAAACTTGTGTAGTTTGTTTATAAGGTGATCCTGCTCTATAAGTATTATTTTAAAGGCTGTTGGGGCAAATTTACAGGGTCAGTATTTGGTTTATTCAGTCTGATACTGTCAGTATTTACTTAAATACAGGGTCAGGATTTGGTTTATTCAGTCAGAAATTGCTGTTCATGCAAAGGGGCGTGGGATTGGCACACGCTTGTCTAAAGTATATCTCTTTGCCCAGCTGAACTGCAGCCTCCCATCCTGCGGTTGACGCCCTGTGAGTCTTCTCTCTGCGTAGACATGTATGCTCCAGTCCCTGCTCTCTACTCCATCTACAACGACTCCTGGTATGAGCTGAAGGTGCAGATGGACAGTCAAAGGCCCACGGTACAATGGCACTACCTGCTGTACACATTCTTTACTGCGGTGGAAATGTGAGTGTTTGTGCGTAAACATTCCCTGTGTTATGCAGAAGAAGCCCCTTAGGTCCTTCCAGAGACACGAAGAGCGTGACATTAAAGCGGGCTCGCAGTACTGTGTGTCCATCCGTTTCTCTGATCCAATAGTTCCCCGTGAGTCTGCTTTCAGTTCCCCAGAGTGTGTGAACATCCACAGCCCCGTTCCCGCAGGTAACACAATTTGAACTGTGTTGTAGTGGTCCAAAGCTTCACAAACACTCTGACTGTTTAATGAGCTGATGCTTCTCCCCATCAGAGCGCTACCTGGCTGCTCTGGCCGGTCTTCTGGTGCTCTTCCTGCTGGTGGTCCTCGCTCTCATTTACTCAGGCTTCATCTGCCTCAGACAAAAGGTTCTGCCCTCAGGGCTGGTGAGTACCTCTGCCACTTAAAATGTTTCACTAAAATAGACTTCATATAATTAATTCAATTCAATTCAATTCAATTTTATTTCTATAGCCCAGAATCACAACAAGAGTTGCCCCAATGGGCTTCACAGTGACAAACATGGAAACATAATCTGACATAGACATCAGCAAACACATTGTCCCATCCTCAGTCTCTCAATAAACACACGATCCTTTGTGCCAGAGAGTAAAAAACCCACTGGCGGTTGCAGTATGGGAAAATTCTCTCCAGACACTGTTGCCAACAGCTGTCGCCATGCGGCACCTTCGGATAATTATAGTCAAATCAAAGTCATGCATACTTTTTTCTAGTTTTAGTGAATTATACTTTTACTTCCTGGTTGGACACAGGCAGCAGATGTGACGTACATAGAGCTAATTCCATAACTGTTACCTAGTTATGATTAGGGTGATAAAAAACAAATGACAACACCTTGGTTTTTATTAAATGAATGTTTAAATTGCCTGAAAAATACTTTCCTTGTACGTAAATTTGCCCCTGCATTTTGGATGTTTTTTTGGTGTTGATGGTCTTGAGAGGTATTGTGTCTTAGAACTTAAAACTGTATTTCTTAAAGCTATAATAAATGTTTACCACAGGTACTATCCCACCAAACCAAGTAAAAAATCTAGCCGTAAGCGGCTATGAAAGGCCTTGGCATGCGCCTATGCCGTGGTGCAGGCCCCACGGCTACACCGTACCCCACGCCTACACCACACCTTGCCCTAACCAATACTAATAGGCCCTTCACCAGATTCTGGTGCTCGGGCCTAAGTAGAAAAACATGAAAACATGTCACATACACTTAAACATGGATGTAGGGCTGGGTGATATGGGAAAATAAAGATTTCCCCCCCCATTTTGAGTGACAGAGGGAGAGAGAGACTATACTTTTAGTGAGATTATGCAGATTTAAGTCAAAACTTGTGAACAGGTAAGGAGATCGACCAAAGTAAAGATCACCATCTATTGATTTTTGGCACAGCTTTAAATGGACGCAACCTGCCCTCCCACTTTTCAAAACTCAAAATCAAATGAACAAAAGAATCGCAAATTTCACACTCATAATAGCAGTTACGATTAAGTCATAGAAAAAGACCACCTCTTTCAGTTAGACATATTGCTTTCAATGAATGAGAGGTTAAAAAACTTAATGTTTAGTGATAAAGCTGACCATTGGGTAAGATTCAGTGCTGTCAAAAATATTGCATTATTAACGAGATAACCCAATTTTACAGTTTCTCTTCACACTTTGTGACCTAGTGACCTAGTTCATAAGCTGTGGCCACTGCTAGTAACTTCAGAAAAACTACAGCACGGCACAGTTGCTCATGTACACGCACTACTTCACCGTACAAACCCTATCATCGTATGTTACCCATACGAGGAAAACACACAGCGAATCTGCACTTACCTTCGATAAGGACTGTGGACAGCGACACAGGTTTTTCAGCCTTGTCTCTGTCTGTCCTCACTCCGCGCTGCTGTTATCTACATACACTCATGGAGGAGGGCCTAGGACTCATATCGGTCTCACTATTTAATAGATATTTCTGCCGCTGGACTTATTTTCTCCACCAAAGCAACAGCTCTGCTGTGCACCATGTAAACAAACAGCGCCGTGGCCTGGTTCTGTTGTACCGGTGTGAGTGCGAGCCATAGAACCCTTACGCAGTCGTGCTTGAGCACGGTTCAAACGTCCTAGTGTGAGTGCGCCCTTAGTACAGCAGTGTTGGGGCAACAAACACAGTCCTGCTCACTGGAGATTAATGGACGTTCCTCAGTCATGAGAACTACCTCAGAGTCACAGCACATGATTTCACCCACAGTGGAACTTCAGTCACTTTGGCTGTTCTGAAAACAGAAGAGACGCTTTTCGCTCCAACTGCTGCAGAGCACTTCATCAAAGTGAAATAAAAAAACATTTGCACAAAGCCTATCCACTTTTTTATGTTGCTAAGAGTGTTAAAATGATTCAAGGGACGAAAATGTGCAATTAATTTGCAAGTAATCGCAAGTTAATTATGACATTCATGAGATTAATTGACAGCACTAGTACTAAGATTATAAGCCTCTGTGTGCTTGTCCCTTAAGCATGAAATCCAAACTAATAAAACATTTATGCCAGGATTTCCCTTATCACCTATTAATTAATTTACTTAGAATTTTTTTACTGACGCAAATCAAAATCCAAAATAAGCCCACATCCAAGAAGCAGCCTCACAGACTGTCCCTTCTGAGAACTATTGTCTAATGGACAGTAGATTCTTAACGTGGAAGTTTACAGTTCCTCCTGATCAAAAGTGTGAGAGGAAAAACTCCACTCCCCCTCTGCTCTGGCAGATACAAGAGACTTGCTGCATGTTTAATGCAGAGTATGAAGAATAAAATAGATAGATAGATAGATAGATAGATCAATTGATCTATTGATCAATCTTTATTGTCCCCAAGGGGGAAATTTGTTTCCACCGGCACTGTCAGAGCATATAGCACAAATAATGAGGACAATAAGCACACAGAACAACAACACACAAGACACACACGAGAGGGATCAGCAAAGATGTCATAGACTGTTGAGAGCAGTGATATCAGAAGAAAATATAGGCCTACATTAAATAAATAATATAAAGACATACTTTATTAGAGTTTAAACATTTTAATCCATTAAGACTAGTTTTAAAGAGTAAATAAATGTTTTTGTGCAGTCACACAGTTGTTTAACTGTAGGCTGAAAATTCATTTTCTGCATTTGATCCATGCTTCGACCAGCACCATTGGGGTAACCTGATAAGGGCAGTGTGCTCCACTTGTGCAGCGCATCAGGATGTGCTCCAGATCCTTAGCCAGTGTTAGCCACTCAGCCTCATGATGGCTCATGCCTGTTTGCTGCATGCAGGGTTCACACACGTCTTCCCCGTGCATGTGAGCATATCTGGTCATTCCAAGTCTCAGGTGACATGGTTTAAACTGTATTCACATCATCATTCTAATAAACTGAAAGTCAAAGGTAACTGTTTACTTGAAAACTAGCTCTTCCTGAGGTGGAACAGAGCATTTTGAGCTCTGTAGACAGACTAATAAGACAGGTATATATAAAGGGTTAGTCATGCGAAAACAAAACACAAAGGTGTGTTTTTGAGGAGCTAACAGCATTCTAACATGGCTTAAAGCTCACAAGACTCACTTTTGCATAATAGAGGACCTTTATTCTCGCTTCATGGAATATTCCCATTCTGGGTCGCTTCATAAATAACTCTGCTGTAAATGCATGTGTGAATGTGAGTGGTTTTGGTTTAGTGTTATAAGAAAATCAGTTCTGTGTTTTTGTGTGTTTTTTCCGTTTTATTGCATTTAAGCCTCAGAGGTGCTGCGTGTGGTTTTCAGCTTTCTAATGCATTTGACGCTTTCTTGGTAATTCACAGGAAGGCGCTCAGACGGAAATGTGCAAACTGAAAAAAGTTCCAGAACACTCAACAAAAACAACGAAGATTTCACACAAACCTCTTTTCAAACCTTTATCTTTTCTATAGTTTTTGTCACTGCTTCTCAAACTGAAAGTATCCCATGAAACTGTACCTTCCACTGTGTGGCCATTGTAAATCAAGGAGTTCAAACCATATACAAAAGTAAGACTAAATGTTTGTGGAAATTAATCCAATGTTCACTGTGTTTTTGACAGTAATTTCCATTAAAATGTCAAATTAAATCATTATGACATCCTTTACTTGGAAAGTTATTATTATTATTAGGTTATTATTACCATGCCATATTAGACAGCAGTAAAAAAAAAAAAAAGAATTGCTTTAGTCAGTCAATCCACTTATGACCCAAAATACAAAAGAAAAAAGAAAAAAGTGACTTCCTGAGTATTTTTTGCACTCTGTAAAGGAGGATTTTCTCGCAGGGCGTACTCTTTCCTGGGGTGAGTGGTTGGCATGATATTGGTGCCTGTGGTGGAGTGTGGGGGTCAGGCATATATACTTACACTGGGAAGGGTTGTGATGTGGGCAGGACATGTTCACCTGGGGAGAATACCAAAAATGTTATATCAAAGTAAATACAATGTTTTAAAATAAATAAAATTCGACTGTAATCTTGACTAAAACTGAATAATACATTTTGGTTTTGACTTGTTTCATTTCTGTGTTGTGCAGACCTCAGTTTGTCACTTGGAGGAACGCCGGATTGTTTTCTTTCCTGCCCCTGTCTCCACTCAGCACGTCAGTAAACAACCAGCACCCTCCTATGGACACACAGAGTCCTACAGCTCAGAGTCGGACAGCAGTGATGATGAGAGCCAGTCCGGACATACACAGGTAGATGCCACTGCAGAACCGTACACGAGTAAAGGCTCGTTCTGCTCTACACGGACTCAAAGCTCCACCGTCCCTCATAGCAAGGAGAGAGTGGAGAGAGCAGAAGAGGAGAGGATGGAGAGATCAGAGGAGGGAAGGACGAATGGAGCAGAGGAGGTGAACCTTCTCACTTTAAAGTTCAGCAGAGACACTGACTTGGAGCTTGACAGCTCAGCGGTTCTGTCTGAAATGGATCTGCCTCTCTGGGACGTGTCAGAGGAGCATGAGCCGGAGGAGGGCTTTGGGGAAGAGGTCTGTGAATCTGGTTACATGAGTCGATGATTCTAATTTCAGTTTGATATTACATTTTGTTTGTTACAGTCACATTAACAGTCACTCTGTTAATGTGAGGTGTCTGAAATGTCATTGAGCTCCTTTGTTTCACATGAGCCACTGAAGTAAACTCATCTGGTTTCATGATCATGTTTGTTTGGAGACGTGCCGGGGCGTGGGGACCGCACTGATATCAGTCTGTATTAAAAAAAAGAAATGTGTTGGGCTCACAGAGCTGATGGTCATGTAACAGAACTGCCTGCAGGATTTCACTTAGGCCTGGGCAGTGGTGGGGTCAATATTTGTCATGGTGCCTTTTTTTTCTATCCTGCAGTATTTTTTTTTACCTTGTTATACATTAAGGAGAGCTTTTTGGGGGGATATTGTGTCAGGGGCATAAATTAGTTTCAGAATTATCTTCTATATATGTATAATGCATTTCAAAATGTGTTATTGAGACATACCATAACATTACACACCAATAAAGTGTTCCTCATGAGAAGCCTGTCCAGTCATTGACACTTTATATTTTATGTGACCTCTCCATCAAACAATAGTTAAAGGTAAAGCTTTACTTTTAAAACACAATGTGGCAATGAACAGGCACAGCCCATGAGCCAGAGCGTTTGTGTCTTTACCTGCAGCACACAGCCCATGAGCCAGAGCGTTTGTGTCTTTACCTGCAGCACACAGCCCATGAGCCAGAGCGTTTGTGTCTTTACCTGCAGCACACAGCCCATGAGCCAGAGCGTTTGTGTCTTTACCTGCAGCACACAGCCCATGAGCCAGAGCGTTTGTGTCTTTACCTGCAGCACACAGCCCATGAGCCAGAGCGTTTGTGTCTTTACCTGCAGCACACAGCCCATGAGCCAGAGCGTTTGTGTCTTTACCTGCAGCACACAGCCCATGAGCCAGAGCGTTTGTGGCTTTACCTGCAGCACACAGCCCATGAGCCAGAGCGTTTGTGTCTTTACCTGCAGCACACAGCCCATGAGCCAGAGCGTTTGTCTTTACCTGCAGCACACAGCCCATGAGCCAGAGCGTTTGTGTCTTTACCTGCAGCACACAGCCCATGAGCCAGAGCGTTTGTCTTTACCTGCAGCACACAGCCCATGAGCCAGAGCGTTTGTGTCTTTACCTGCAGCACACAGCCCATGAGCCAGAGCGTTTGTGTCTTTACCTGCAGCACACAGCCCATGAGCCAGAGCGTTTGTGTCTTTACCTGCAGCACTCCTCCTCACATTATTAACACCACTGCAGCTCAAAGACAACATGACACAATCTGACATATTAGACTGCAAGGACTTTAGACACACACACACACACGCACACACGCATGCACACACACGCACACACACACACCTACACACACACACACACCTACACACACACGCACACACACACACACCTACACACACACACACACACACACACACACGCACACACACACACACACACACACACACACACACACCTACACACACACACACACACACCTACACACACACACACACACACACACCTACACACACACACACACACACCTACACACACACACACACACACCTACACACACACACACACACACACACCTACACACACACACACACACACACCTACACACACACACACACACACCTACACACACACACACACACACACACACACCTACACACACACACACACACACACACACACACACACAGGTGTGTGATAAACTGTTTCTTTAGATGTTCTTGGAGACACAGGTAACTCCGGTAACTCAGCGTGAGTCACTTGGTGAACTGAACTCAGTTGCCACAGAAGCCCGTCTTTCCCTTTAGCGCTTCATGAACACCCCCCTGCTGCACAGGACATGAAGGAGGAACTTCAGCAGAAACAGAAACTCTGAGTGTGAGAGTTTCATATTGTGTTGGACTTTTGACTGTAAACGAGGCCCTGGGACCATGCTGTGGACACTGCTGCTGTGGACACTGCTGCTGCTCATGGACCATGGTAAACCACACAACTCTTCACACTGTGTCATATAACAGCTGAGTGCAAGTCTGATCACTACAATTAATACTTCTTAAAGTGAATAAATATGTAAAAATAATTTCACTTGACATCAGAACAATCCAGACTATAGCCTATATTTAAGAAGTGAGATTGTTGTTTTTTGATAGTGCAGATCTGTGGGGCTCAAAGGATTTATCATCATAATTATAATTGATTCATTTAATAATAATTGTTATCTGGACTAAACAGACTGTACATCTGAATCAAAAACACATGTTGCAAAACAATAAATGTGATAAAAAAGGTGTAATAAATAAAACAAAAATATATTGTTTTACTGTCAGCTAATCAGAAAAATATTCACTGATTACTGAAACAATTGTTATTTGCTTCCCTAATTTACTAGCAATACCTCTGTACAAAAACAGTTCAACAAGTTCAGCAACAAGGAACTTGAATGACACATAAAGCTGGAGATGTTATTGATTTGCATGTTCCACAGTTTGGCAGTAAACTTAAATATGTTTGCTTAATCTTCATGGAGACAAGTTTAGTTAACCACCAGGTTATTTTCTTAACATATGTGACCGTGTGTGAAGCCGGGATATTATTATAAGAAGTTTGAGGACCCGTTTTTCTGACAAAAAATGTTATAAGTTAGGAAAGGTCTGTTTCTTCGATCTAAAATGATATCACTCAGCTCTAGAATGTCATGAATGAAAGCGAATACAAACACAAGTAAAACAAATGCTGAAGACAAAATGTGCTGCAGTGTCAAAGGAAGTGACCGTGGTTTGTGTGGTCTTGGAACTTCTCTTGATACTCTGCAGCTGCTGCCGTCAACATTCCCTGGGCCTAATCTGCTCATATTAGGACTTTATAAAAGTCTTTGCTAATGTGTTCACATTTCACCAGATACATGGACATTACATCAACCTGATGTCACTGCAAAGTATCTACACAGTGAAGCGCATGTTGTTCTGTCTGTTTTCTGAGCACGTCCTGTTGAACAGAGGCTGATAGTGTTTGATTTGTTTTGCAGTGCTCTGTATTCCTCATCCAGTCAACGTCTCCATCTGGTCCTTTAACTTGGAGCACATCCTCCATTTCCTTCCAGGCCCAGGGACCCCAACCAACGCTCTCTTTGGTGTTCAGGTGCTGAAATTCAGGTGAACCTGCCCACATGCCTTATAGTCCTTCTGACGGTAAACTTCTCATATTACACAATATTTGATCATTGAGAAACTGGAATGTCCCCGGTGTTTACCCACTGAGGTTTGATTTCACTGATTCAAAAATCCACAGATGCATGTTTCCTAATATATATTTTCTGTAGTTTAATAAATAAAAGATAAATCTATATGTTAACAAAATGAACCAATCTTTTTAATTTTGTGAGTAAATATATTAGTTACTTGGAACATGCAAATGTAAAAGAAATACACAAAAATATGCTTTAAGTTTCAGCAGATCTGTATGTCCTAATGAACAGGCACAGTGACCAACTTACCCCAAACTTAGTCCATGGAAGACTTATCATGACCTATTTTGTTTTACGTTCTTCTCTCAAACAGAAACACTCTGTTCCACCTTGTGATGTCATGTGTTAATACAGGAAGTGCTCCACTGTGTTTTAAAACTCCACACATCTTCACTAGAATCATTTGGATGATTTCAGTCCTGGAGTTGCTGATCTCTACTCAACTAAAGAAGGTAAACTTATAAACTGCCACTACATGACATCACAAAGTGGAACAGAGCATTTGAAGCTTTGGACATGTAGCCAGACTAATAAGAAAGAATCAAACGTGTGAATGAAACAAAACCCTCCAGGTCTGTTTTTGATGAACTAATAACATGATAGCACAAGAATCCATTTATAGGACCTTTTAAATGTCTTGTTTTGATGCAGCTAAAAACAGAAGGAACTATGCAAACTAGGACTATCTGCTCTATTTCAGTACACTCATTAAGAAATAATATATTCAATCTTAATTCTTTGGATTATGACAAAACCAAAGGCAAAGAACATGTTTACAGGCAAAAACAAAGGCAAAAGAACAAAACATGCATGACTTACTGTGCCGCTAAAGAAGAAAACATCCATTTTTATCCACAATAGACATTTGTCCTCTGCGTGTGCGCCGCGTCTTTAATTGAACTCCATCAGGTACATAGACCCTAAACTTCTCAGTCTTTGAGGCTCCAGGAAACACAGGGCTTAACTGAAATTAACACAGTTTTCCACGAGAAAAACATGGGCTAATAAAGGACTTGAACTTTTAAATTTGATTGATTGATAGATTTGATTGGTTTTCTTATTTTTACACTTGCCACTTTCCTTCCTGGCCTGTTTGTGCTCTGGTTCTGCTCCACACTCAATTACAGATTGGCCTCTTGATCCTGAAGCTTCCGCTCAAAAGAGAATGACTTAAGATAGTGAGCTAACCTCCATAATGTAGTTATATAGTCTGCTCTCCACTCGGCGCCAAACGCAGCAGTATATGTGTACTGTCTGCCCACACTGACCGAGGAGGTGACCACTGAGACCGTGTGCCTCCCCCAGGATCATGTAGAGCGGGAAATACAACACAAACATTTTAAAACTAACATGTTGAGGCTCACAGCATCAGGTACAGAGAGAGGGGCCACAATATTCCACTGTAAGACAATGGGAGCCAGGCTCAGTAAGAGCTGGAAGAGCCGCATGTAGACTTCCTGTTTGGGACGGGGCGGGTAGCGGGTTAGTTATGTCCATTTCTATACCCGGTCTATGGTCTGAAGGGGCTTCAAGTGAATGCTGCAGGAGGTGTGATTTGATGTTTTGGGTATGTACTCGGCTTAATGCTCTCCTTCCAGCAGAAAGGGCAAATGGAGAGACGTGGCCCAGTGCAACGAGATGAAGCCTGCTGAGCTCTGTAATCTGAGCATGGTTTTTAAAGACCCCGTAGACACGTACCAGGCCAGAGTCCGGGCCTTCACCTCCACCCAGAGCTCTGACTGGACTGAGACTGTCCTCTTCCACCCGCTGTCAGACAGTAAGCTTCACCACACTGAGGCTGAACATCTGACCTCTACCCCTGTGCCCTCTGACCCCTCCTCTGCTCCTCTGACCCCTCCTCTGCCCTCTGACCATCCCCTCTGCTCCTCTGACCCTCTCTTCTGCTCCTCTGACCCTCTCCTCTGCTCCTCTGACCCTCTCCTCTGCTCTCTGACCTTCTCCTCTGCTCCTCTGAACCTCTCCTCTGCTCTCTGACCTTCTCCTCTGCTCTCTGACTCTCTCCTATGCTCTCTGACCTTCTCCTCTGCTCCTCTGACCCTCTCCTCTGCTCTCTGACCCTCTCCTCTGCTCTCTGACCTTCTCCTCTGCTCTCTGACTCTCTCTTCTGCTCATCTGACCCTCTCCTCTGCTCTCTGACCCTCTCCTCTGCTCCTCTGACCCTCTCCTCTGCTCCTCTGACCTTCTCCTCTGCTCTCTGACCCTCTCCTCTGCTCCTCTGACCCTCTCCTCTGCTCTCTGACCCTCTCCTCTGCTCCTCTGACCCTCTCCTCTGCTCCTCTGACCCTCTCCTCTGCTCTCTGACCCTCTCCTCTGCTCATCTGACCCTCTCCTCTGCTCTCTGACCTTCTCCTCTGCTCTCTGACCTTCTCCTCTGCTCTCTGACCCTCTCCTCTGCTCCTCTGACCCTCTCCTCTGCTCTCTGACCCTCTCCTCTGCTCATCTGACCCTCTCCTCTGCTCTCTGACCCTCTCCGCTGCTCTCTGACCCTCTCCTCTGCTCCTCTGACCCTCTCCTCTGCTACTCTGACCCTCTCCTCTGCTCTCTGACCCTCTCCTCTGCTCTCTGACCCTCTCCTTTGCTCCTCTGACCCTCTCCTCTGCTCTCTGACCCTCTCCTCTGCTCTCTGACCTTCTCCTCTGCTCTCTGACCCTCTCCTCTGCTCTCTGACCCTCTCCTCTGCCCTCTGACCCTCTCCTCTGCTCCTCTGACCCTCTCCTCTGCTCTCTGACCTTCTCCTCTGCTCTCTGACCTTCTCCTCTGCTCCTCTGACCCTCTCCTCTGCTCTCTGACCTTCTCCTCTGCTCTCTGACCTTCTCCTCTGCTCTCTGACTCTCTCTTCTGCTCATCTGACCCTCTCCTCTGCTCTCTGACCCTCTCCTCTGCTCCTCTGACCCTCTCCTCTGCCCCTCTGACCCTCTCCTCTGCTCTCTGACCCTCTCCTCTGCTCCTCTGACCCTCTCCTCTGCTCTCTGACCCTCTCCTTTGCTCCACTGACCCTCTCCTCTGCTCTCTGACCCTCTCCTCTGCTCTCTGACCTTCTCCTCTGCTCTCTGACCTTCTCCTCTGCTCCTCTGACCCTCTCATCTGCTCTCTGACCTTCTCCTCTGCTCTCGTTATCTCTCGTCTGCTCATCTGACCTTCTCCTCTGCTCTCTGACCTTCTCCTCTGCTCCTCTGACCCTCTCCTCTGCTCCTCTGACCTTCTCCTCTGCTCTCTGACCCTCTCCTCTGCTCCTCTGACCCTCTCCTCTGCTCCTCTGATCTTCTCCTCTGCTCTCTGACCCTCTCCTCTGCTCCTCTGACCTTCTCCTCTGCTCTCTGACCCTCTCCTCTGCTCCTCTGACCCTCTCCTCTGCTCTCTGACCCTCTCCTCTGCTCATCTGACCCTCTCCTCTGCTCTCTGACCTTCTCCTCTGCTCTCTGACCCTCTCCTCTGCTCCTCTGACCCTCTCCTCTGCTCTCTGACCCTCTCCTCTGCTCATCTGACCCTCTCCTCTGCTCTCTGACCCTCTCCGCTGCTCTCTGACCCTCTCCTCTGCTCCTCTGACCCTCTCCTCTGCTCCTCTGACCCTCTCCTCTGCTCTCTGACCCTCTCCTCTGCTCTCTGACCCTCTCCTTTGCTCCTCTGACCCTCTCCTCTGCTCTCTGACCCTCTCCTCTGCTCTCTGACCTTCTCCTCTGCTCTCTGACCCTCTCCTCTGCTCTCTGACCCTCTCCTCTGCCCTCTGACCCTCTCCTCTGCTCCTCTGACCCTCTCCTCTGCTCTCTGACCTTCTCCTCTGCTCTCTGACCCTCTCCTCTGCTCCTCTGACCCTCTCCTCTGCTCTCTGACCCTCTCCTCTGCTCCTCTGACCCTCTCCTCTGCTCTCTGACCCTCTCCTCTGCTCTCTGACCTTCTCCTCTGCTCCTCTGACCCTCTCCTCTGCTCTCTGACCTTCTCCTCTGCTCTCTGACTCTCTCTTCTGCTCATCTGACCCTCTCCTCTGCTCTCTGACCCTCTCCGCTGCTCTCTGACCCTCTCCTCTGCTCCTCTGACCCTCTCCTCTGCTCCTCTGACCCTCTCCTCTGCTCTCTGACCCTCTCCTCTGCTCTCTGACCCTCTCCTTTGCTCCTCTGACCCTCTCCTCTGCTCTCTGACCCTCTCCTCTGCTCTCTGACCCTCTCCTCTGCTCTCTGTCCCTCTCCTCTGCTCCACTGACCCTCTCCTCTGCCCTCTGACCCTCTCCTCTGCTCCTCTGACCCACTCCTCTGCTCTCTGACCTTCTCCTCTGCTCTCTGACCCTCTCCTCTGCTCCTCTGACCCTCTCCTCTGCTCTCTGACCCTCTCCTTTGCTCCTCTGACCCTCTCCTCTGCTCTCTGACCCTCTCCTCTGCTCTCTGACCTTCTCCTCTGCTCCTCTGACCCTCTCCTCTGCTCTCTGACCTTCTCCTCTGCTCTCTGACTCTCTCTTCTGCTCATCTGACCCTCTCCTCTGCTCTCTGACCCTCTCTTCTGCTCCTCTGACCCTCTCCTCTTCTCCTCTGACCTTCTCCTCTGCTCTCTGACCCTCTCCTCTGCTCCTCTGACCCTCTCATCTGCTCTCTGACCTTCTCCTCTGCTCTCTTACTCTCTCTTCTGCTCATCTGACCCTCTCCTCTGCTCTCTGACCCTCTCCTTTGCTCCTCTGACCCTCTCCTCTGCTCTCTGATCCTCTCCTCTGCTCTCTGACCTTCTCCTCTGCTCTCTGACCCTCTCCTCTGCTCCTCTGACCCTCTCCTCTGCTCTCTGACCCTCTCCTCTGCTCATCTGACCCTCTCCTCTGCTCTCTGACCCTCTCCGCTGCTCTCTGACCCTCTCCTCTGCTTTTCTGACCCTCTCCTCTGCTACTCTTACCCTCTCCTCTGCTCTCTGACCCTCTCCTCTGCTCTCTGACCCTCTCCTTTGCTCCTCTGACCCTCTCCTCTGCTCTCTGACCCTCTCCTCTGCTCTCTGACCTTCTCCTCTGCTCTCTGACCCTCTCCTCTGCTCTCTGACCCTCTCCTCTGCTCCTCTGACCCTCTCCTCTGCTCCTCTGACCCTCTCCTCTGCTCTCTGACCTTCTCCTCTGCTCTCTGACCTTCTCCTCTGCTCCTCTGACCCTCTCCTCTGCTCTCTGACCTTCTCCTCTGCTCTCTGACCTTCTCCTCTGCTCTCTGACTCTCTCTTCTGCTCATCTGACCCTCTCCACTGCTCTCTGACCCTCTCCTCTGCTCCTCTGACCCTCTCCTCTGCTCCTCTGACCTTCTCCTCTGCTCTCTGACCCTCTCCTCTGCTCCTCTGACCCTCTCCTCTGCTCTCTGACCCTCTCCTTTGCTCCTCTGACCCTCTCCTCTGCTCTCTGACCCTCTCCTCTGCTCTCTGACCTTCTCCTCTGCTCTCTGACCTTCTCCTCTGCTCCTCTGACCCTCTCATCTGCTCTCTGACCTTCTCCTCTGCTCTCTTACTCTCTCTTCTGCTCATCTGACCCTCTCCTCTGCTCTCTGACCCTCTCCTCTGCTCCTCTGACCCTCTCCTCTGCTCCTCTGACCTTCTCCTCTGCTCTCTGACCCTCTCCTCTGCTCCTCTGACCCTCTCCTCTGCTCCTCTGATCTTCTCCTCTGCTCTCTGACCCTCTCCTCTGCTCCTCTGACCTTCTCCTCTGCTCTCTGACCCTCTCCTCTGCTCCTCTGACCCTCTCCTCTGCTCTCTGACCCTCTCCTCTGCTCATCTGACCCTCTCCTCTGCTCTCTGACCTTCTCCTCTGCTCTCTGACCCTCTCCTCTGCTCCTCTGACCCTCTCCTCTGCTCTCTGACCCTCTCCTCTGCTCATCTGACCCTCTCCTCTGCTCTCTGACCCTCTCCTCTGCTCTCTGACCCTCTCCTCTGCTCCTCTGACCCTCTCCTCTGCTCCTCTGACCCTCTCCTCTGCTCTCTGACCCTCTCCTCTGCTCTCTGACCCTCTCCTTTGCTCCTCTGACCCTCTCCTCTGCTCTCTGACCCTCTCTTCTGCTCTCTGACCTTCTCCTCTGCTCTCTGACCCTCTCCTCTGCTCTCTGACCCTCTCCTCTGCCCTCTGACCCTCTCCTCTGCTCCTCTGACCCACTCCTCTGCTCTCTGACCTTCTCCTCTGCTCTCTGACCCTCTCCTCTGCTCCTCTGACCCTCTCCTCTGCTCTCTGACCCTCTCCTTTGCTCCTCTGACCCTCTCCTCTGCTCTCTGACCCTCTCCTCTGCTCTCTGACCTTCTCCTCTGCTCCTCTGACCCTCTCCTCTGCTCTCTGACCTTCTCCTCTGCTCTCTGACTCTCTCTTCTGCTCATCTGACCCTCTCCTCTGCTCTCTGACCCTCGCTTCTGCTCCTCTGACCCTCTCCTCTTCTCCTCTGACCTTCTCCTCTGCTCTCTGACCCTCTCCTCTGCTCCTCTGACCCTCTCCTCTGCTCCTCTGATCTTCTCCTCTGCTCTCTGACCCTCTCCTCTGCTCCTCTGACCTTCTCCTCTGCTCTCTGACCCTCTCCTCTGCTCCTCTGACCCTCTCCTCTGCTCTCTGACCCTCTCCTCTGCTCATCTGACCCTCTCCTCTGCTCTCTGACCTTCTCCTCTGCTCTCTGACCCTCTCCTCTGCTCCTCTGACCCTCTCCTCTGCTCTCTGATCCTCTCCTCTGCTCATCTGACCCTCTCCTCTGCTCTCTGACCCTCTCCTCTGCTCCTCTGACCCTCTCCTCTGCTCTCTGACCCTCTCCTCTGCTCTCTGACCCTCTCCTCTGCTCCTCTGACCCTCTCCTCTGCTCCTCTGACCCTCTCCTCTGCTATCTGACCCTCTCCTCTGCTCCTCTGACCCTCTCCTCTGCTCTCTGACCCTCTCCTCTGCTCCTCTGACCCTCTCCTCTGCTCTCTGACCCTCTCCTCTGCTCATCTGACCCTCTCCTCTGCTCTCTGACCTTCTCCTCTGCTCTCTGACCCTCTCCTCTGCTCCTCTGACCCTCTCCTCTGCTCTCTGACCCTCTCCTCTGCTCATCTGACCCTCTCCTCTGCTCTCTGACCCTCTCCTCTGCTCCTCTGACCCTCTCCTCTGCTCCTCTGACCCTCTCCTCTGCTCCTCTGACCCTCTCCTCTGCTCTCTGACCCTCTCCTCTGCTCTCTGACCCTCTCCTTTGCTCCTCTGACCCTCTCCTCTGCTCTCTGACCCTCTCCTCTGCTCTCTGACCCTCTCCTCTGCTCATCTGACCCTCTCCTCTGCTCTCTGACCTTCTCCTCTGCTCTCTGACCCTCTCCTCTGCTCCTCTGACCCTCTCCTCTGCTCTCTGACCCTCTCCTCTGCTCATCTGACCCTCTCCTCTGCTCTCTGACCCTCTCCTCTGCTCCTCTGACCCTCTCCTCTGCTCTCTGACCCTCTCCTCTGCTCTCTGACCCTCTCCTCTGCTCCTCTGACCCTCTCCTCTGCTCCTCTGACCCTCTCCTCTGCTATCTGACCCTCTCCTCTGCTCCTCTGACCCTCTCCTCTGCTCTCTGACCCTCTCCTCTGCTCCTCTGACCCTCTCCTCTGCTCTCTGACCTTCTCCTCTGCTCTCTGACCCTGTCCTCTGCTCCTCTGACCCTCTCCTCTGCTCTCTGACCCTCTCCTCTGCTCATCTGACCCTCTCCTCTGCTCTCTGACCCTCTCCTCTGCTCCTCTGACCCTCTGCTCTCTGACCCTCTCCTCTGCTCTCTGACCCTCTCCTTTGCTCCTCTGACCCTCTCCTCTGCTCTTCTAACCTTCTCCTCTGCTTTCTGACCCTCTCCTCTGCTCTCTGACCCTCTCCTCTGCTCTCTGACCTTCTCCTCTGCTCTCTGACCCTCTCCTCTGCTCCTCTGACCCTCTCCTCTGCTCCTCTGACCCTCTCCTCTGCTCTCTGACCCTCTCCTCTGCTCTCTGACCCTCTCCTTTGCTCCTCTGACCCTCTCCTCTGCTCTCTGACCCTCTCCTCTGCTCTCTGATCCTCTCCTCTGCTCTCTGACCCTCTCCTCTGCTCTCTGACCCTCTCCTCTGCTCTCTGACCTTCTCCTCTGCTCTCTGACCCTCTCCTCTGCTCCTCTGACCCTCTCCTCTGCTCTCTGACCCTCTCCTCTGCTCTCTGACCCTCTCCTCTGCTCCTCTGACCCTCTCCTCTGCTCTCTGACCTTCTCCTCTGCTCTCTGACCCTCTCCTCTGCTCCTCTGACCCTCTCCTCTGCTCTCTGACCCTCTCCTCTGCTCCTCTGACCCTCTCCTCTGCTCTCTGACCCTCTCCTCTGCTCCTCTGACCCTCTCCTCTGCTCTCTGACCCTCTCCTCTGCTCATCTGACCCTCTCCTCTGCTCTCTGACCTTCTCCTCTGCTCTCTGACCCTCTCCTCTGCTCCTCTGACCCTCTCCTCTGCTCTCTGACCCTCTCCTCTGCTCATCTGACCCTCTCCTCTGCTCTCTGACCCTCTCCTCTGCTCCTCTGACCCTCTGCTCTCTGACCCTCTCCTCTGCTCTCTGACCCTCTCCTTTGCTCCTCTGACCCTCTCCTCTGCTCTTCTAACCTTCTCCTCTGCTTTCTGACCCTCTCCTCTGCTCTCTGACCCTCTCCTCTGCTCTCTGACCTTCTCCTCTGCTCTCTGACCCTCTCCTCTGCTCCTCTGACCCTCTCCTCTGCTCCTCTGACCCTCTCCTCTGCTCTCTGACCCTCTCCTTTGCTCCTCTGACCCTCTCCTCTGCTCTCTGACCCTCTCCTCTGCTCTCTGATCCTCTCCTCTGCTCCTCTGACCCTCTCCTCTGCTCCTCTGACCCTCTCCTCTGCTCATCTGACCCTCTCCTCTGCTCCTCTGACCCTCTCCTCTGCTCTCTGACCTTCTCCTCTGCTCTCTGACCCTCTCCTCTGCTCCTCTGACCCTCTCCTCTGCTCTCTGACCCTCTCCTCTGCTCATCTGACCCTCTCCTCTGCTCTCTGACCCTCTCCTCTGCTCCTCTGACCCTCTCCTCTGCTCTCTGACCCTCTCCTCTGCTCTCTGACCCTCTCCTTTGCTCCTCTGACCCTCTCCTCTGCTCCTCTAACCTTCTCCTCTGCTTTCTGACCCTCTCCTCTGCTCTCT
This sequence comes from Odontamblyopus lacepedii, assembly GCA_034769755.1. Classification (NCBI taxonomy): domain Eukaryota; kingdom Metazoa; phylum Chordata; class Actinopteri; order Gobiiformes; family Gobiidae; genus Odontamblyopus; species Odontamblyopus lacepedii. The sequence goes on along the minus strand of CM068356.1, from coordinate 35,951,051 downwards.
GACCTTCTTTTCTGCTCTCTGACCTTCTCCTCTGCTCTCTGACCCTCTCCTCTGCTCCTCTGACCCTCTCCTCTGCTCCTCTGACCCTCTCCTCTGCTCTCTGACCCTCTCCTCTGCTCTCTGACCCTCTCCTTTGCTCCTCTGACCCTCTCCTCTGCTCTCTGACCCTCTCCTCTGCTCTCTGCTCCTCTCCTCTGCTCTCTGACCCTCTCCTCTGCTCTCTGACCCTCTCCTCTGCTCTCTGACCTTCTCCTCTGCTCTCTGACCCTCTCCTCTGCTCCTCTGACCCTCTCCTCTGCTCCTCTGACCCTCTCCTCTGCTCTCTGACCCTCTCCTTTGCTCCTCTGACCCTCTCCTCTGCTCTCTGACCCTCTCCTCTGCTCTCTGACCCTCTCCTCTGCTCTCTGATCCTCTCCTCTGCTCCTCTGACCCTCTCCTCTGCTCCTCTGACCCTCTCCTCTGCTCATCTGACCCTCTCCTCTGCTCCTCTGACCCTCTCCTCTGCTCTCTGACCCTCTCCTCTGCTCATCTGACCCTCTCCTCTGCTCTCTGACCTTCTCCTCTGCTCTCTGACCCTCTCCTCTGCTCCTCTGACCCTCTCCTCTGCTCTCTGACCCTCTCCTCTGCTCATCTGACCCTCTCCTCTGCTCTCTGACCCTCTCCTCTGCTCCTCTGACCCTCTCCTCTGCTCTTTGACCCTCTCCTCTGCTCTCTGACCTTCTCCTTTGCTCCTCTGACCCTCTGCTCTGCTCCTCTAACCTTCTCCTCTGCTCTCTGACCCTCTCCTCTGCTCTCTGACCCTCTCCTCTGCTCCTCTGACCCTCTGCTCTCTGACCCTCTCCTCTGCTCTCTGACCCTCTCCTTTGCTCCTCTGACCCTCTCCTCTGCTCTCTGACCCTCTCCGCTGCTCTCTGATCCTCTCCTCTGCTCCTCTGACCCTCTCCTCTGCTCCTCTGACCCTCTCCTCTGCTCATCTGACCCTCTCCTTTGCTCCTCTGACCCTCTCCTCTGCTCTCTGACCCTCTCCTCTGCTCTCTGACCCTCTCCTCTGCTCTCTGACCTTCTCCTCTGCTCTCTGACCCTCTCCTCTGCTCCTCTGACCCTCTCCTCTGCTCTCTAACCCTCTCCTCTGCTCTCTGACCCTCTCCTTTGCTCCTCTGACCCTCTCCTCTGCTCTCTGATCCTCTCCTCTGCTCCTCTGACCCTCTCCTCTGCTCTCTGACCCTCTCCTTTGCTCCTCTGACCCTCTCCTCTGCTCTCTGACCCTCTCCTTTGCTCCTCTGACCCTCTCCTCTGCTCTCTGACCCTCTCCTCTGCTCTCTGACCCTCTCCTCTGCTCTCTGAACTTCTCCTCTGCTCTTTGACCTTCTCCTCTGCTCTCTGACCCTCTCCTCTGCTCCTCTGACCCTCTCCTCTGCTCTCTGACCCTCTCCTCTGCTCTCTGACCTTCTCCTCTGCTCTCTGACCTTCTCCTCTGCTCCTCTGACCCTCTCCTCTGCTCTCTGACCTTCTCCTCTGCTCTCTGACTCTCTCTTCTGCTCATCTGACCCTCTCCTCTGCTCTCTGACCCTCTTCTCTGCTCCTCTGACCCTCTCCTCTGCTCCTCTGACCTTCTCCTCTGCTCTCTGACCCTCTCCTCTGCTCCTCTGACCCTCTCCTCTGCTCCTCTGATCTTCTCCTCTGCTCTCTGACCCTCTCCTCTGCTCCTCTGACCTTCTCCTCTGCTCTCTGACCCTCTCCTCTGCTCCTCTGACCCTCTCCTCTGCTCTCTGACCCTCTCCTCTGCTCATCTGACCCTCTCCTCTGCTCTCTGACCTTCTCCTCTGCTCTCTGACCCTCTCCTCTGCTCCTCTGACCCTCTCCTCTGCTCTCTGACCCTCTCCTCTGCTCATCTGACCCTCTCCTCTGCTCTCTGACCCTCTCCTCTGCTCCTCTGACCCTCTCCTCTGCTCTCTGACCCTCTCCTCTGCTCTCTGACCCTCTCCTCTGCTCCTCTGACCCTCTCCTCTGCTCCTCTGACCCTCTCCTCTGCTATCTGACCCTCTCCTCTGCTCCTCTGACCCTCTCCTCTGCTCTCTGACCCTCTCCTCTGCTCCTCTGACCCTCTCCTCTGCTCTCTGACCCTCTCCTCTGCTCATCTGACCCTCTCCTCTGCTCTGTGACCTTCTCCTCTGCTCTCTGACCCTCTCCTCTTCTCCTCTGACCCTCTCCTTTGCTCTCTGACCCTCTCCTCTGCTCTCTGACCCTCTCCTCTGCTCCTCTGACCCTCTCCTCTGCTCCTCTAACCTTCTCCTCTGCTCTCTGACCCTCTCCTCTGCTCTCTGACCTTCTCCTCTGCTCTCTGACCTTCTCCTCTGCTCTCTGACCCTCTCCTCTGCTCCTCTGACCCTCTCCTCTGCTTCTCTGACCCTCTCCTCTGCTCTCTGACCCTCTCCTCTGCTCTCTGACCCTCTCCTTTGCTCCTCTGACCCTCTCCTCTGCTCTCTGACCCTCTCCTCTGCTCTCTGATCCTCTCCTCTGCTCCTCTGACCCTCTCCTCTGCTCCTCTGACCCTCTCCTCTGCTCTCTGACCCTCTCCTCTGCTCTCTGACCTTCTCCTCTGCTCTCTGACCCTCTCCTCTTCTCCTCTGACCCTCTCCTCTGCTCTCTGACCCTCTCCTCTGCTCTCTGACCCTCTCCTTTGCTCCTCTGACCCTCTCCTCTGCTCTCTGACCCTCTCCTCTGCTCTCTGCTCCTCTCCTCTGCTCCTCTGACCCTCTCCTCTGCTCTCTGACCCTCTCCTTTGCTCCTCTGACCCTCTCCTCTGCTCTCTGACCCTCTCCTCTGCTCCTCTGACCTTCTTCTCTGCTCCTCTGACCCTCTCCTCTGCTCTCTGACCCTCTCCTCTGCTCTCTGAACTTCTCCTCTGCTCTTTGACCTTCTCCTCTGCTCTCTGACCCTCTCCTCTGCTCCTCTGACCCTCTCCTCTGCTCTCTGACCCTCTCCTCTGCTCCTCTGACCCTCTTCTCTGCTCTCTGACCCTCTCCTCTGCTCATCTGGCTCTCTCCTTTGCTCTCTGACCCTCTCCTCTGCTCTCTGACCCTCTCCTCTGCTCCTCTGACCCTCTCCTCTGCTCTCTGACCCTCTCCTCTGCTCTCTGACCCTCTCCTCTGCTCCTCTGACCCTCTCCTCTGCTCTCTGACCCTCTCCTCTGCTCCTCTGACCCTCTCCTCTGCTCCTCTAACCTTCTCCTCTGCTCTCTGACCCTCTCCTCTGCTCTCTGACCCTCTCCTCTGCTCTCTGACCTTCTCCTCTGCTCCTCTGACCCTCTCCTCTGCTCCTCTGACCCTCTCCTCTGCTCCTCTGACCCTCTCCTCTGCTCTCTGACCTTCTCCTCTGCTCTCTGACCCTCTCCTCTGCTCTCTGACCTTCTCCTCTGCTCCTCTGACCCTCTCTTCTGCTCTCTGACCTTCTCCTCTGCTCTCTAACCTTCTCCTCTGCTCCTCTGACCCTCTCCTCTGTTCTCTGACCCTCTCTTCTGCTCTCTGACCCTCTCCTCTGCTCTCTGACCCTTTCTCCTGCTCATCTGACCCTCTCCTCTGCTCCTCTGACCCTCTCCTCTGCTCTCTGACCCTCTCCTCTGCTCTCTGACCTTCTCCTCTGCTCTCTGACCCTCTCCTCTGCTCTCTGACCCTCTCCTCTGCTCTCTGACCCTCTCCTCTGCTCCTCTGACCCTCTCCTCTGCTCCTCTAACCTTCTCCTCTGCTCTCTGACCCTCTCCTCTGCTCTCTGACCTTCTCCTCTGCTCTCTAACCTTCTCCTCTGCTCCTTTGACCCTCTCCTCTGCTCCTCTGACCCTCTCCTCTGCTCTCTGACCCTCTCCTCTGCTCTCTGACCCTCTCCTCTGCTCCTCTGACCCTCTCCTCTGCTCCTCTAACCTTCTCCTCTGCTCTCTGACCCTCTCCTCTGCTCTCTGACCTTCTCCTCTGCTCTCTAACCTTCTCCTCTGCTCCTTTGACCCTCTCCTCTGCTCCTCTGACCCTCTCCTCTGCTCTCTGACCCTCTCCTCTGCTCTCTGACCCTCTCCTCTGCTCCTCTGACCCTCTCCTCTGCTCTCTGACCCTCTCCTCTGCTCCTCTGACCCTCTCCTCTGCTCCTCTAACCTTCTCCTCTGCTCTCTGACCCTCTCCTCTGCTCTCTGACCCTCTCCTCTGCTCTCTGACCTTCTCCTCTGCTCCTCTGACCCTCTCCTCTGCTCCTCTGACCCTCTCCTCTGCTCCTCTGACCCTCTCCTCTGCTCTCTGACCTTCTCCTCTGCTCTCTGACCCTCTCCTCTGCTCTCTGACCTTCTCCTCTGCTCCTCTGACCCTCTCTTCTGCTCTCTGACCTTCTCCTCTGCTCTCTAACCTTCTCCTCTGCTCCTCTGACCCTCTCCTCTGTTCTCTGACCCTCTCCTCTGCTCTCTGACCCTTTCTCCTGCTCATCTGACCCTCTCCTCTGCTCCTCTGACCCTCTCCTCTGCTCTCTGACCCTCTCCTCTGCTCTCTGACCTTCTCCTCTGCTCTCTGACCCTCTCCTTTGCTCTCTGACCCTCTCCTCTGCTCCTCTGACCCTCTCCTTTGCTCTCTGACCCTCTCCTCTGCTCTCTGACCCTCTCCTCTGCTCCTCTGACCCTCTCCTCTGCTCCTCTAACCTTCTCCTCTGCTCTCTGACCCTCTCCTCTGCTCTCTGACCTTCTCCTCTGCTCTCTGACCCTCTCCTCTGCTCTCTGACCCTCTCCTCTGCTCTCTGACCTTCTCCTCTGCTCTCTGACCCTCTCCTCTGCTCCTCTGACCCTCTCCTCCTCTCCTCCTCTCCTCTCCTCTGCTCTCTGACCCTCTCCTCTGCTCTCTGACCCTCTCCTCTGCTCCTCTGACCCTCTCCTCTGCTCTCTGACCCTCTCCTCTGCTCTCTGACCCTCTCCTCTGCTCTCTGACCCTCTCCTTTGCTCCTCTGACCCTCTCCTCTGCTCTCTGACCCTCTCCTCTGCTCCTCTGACCCTCTCCTCTGCTCCTCTGACCCTCTCCTCTGCTCATCTGACTTTCTCCTCTGCTCTCTGACCCTCTCCTCTGCTCCTCTGACCCTCTCCTCTGCTCTCTGACCCTCTCCTCTGCTCTCTGACCCTCTCCTCTGCTCCTCTGACCTTCTCCTCTGCTCTCTGACCCTCTCCTCTGCTCTCTGACCCTCTCCTCTGCTCTCTGACCCTCTCCTCTGCTCTCTGACCTTCTCCTCTGCTCTCTGACCCTCTCCTCTGCTCTTCTGACCCTCTCCTCTGCTCTCTGACCCTCTCCTCTGCTCTCTGACCCTCTCCTTTGCTCCTCTGACCCTCTCCTCTGCTCTCTGACCCTCTCCTCTGCTCTCTGATCCTCTCCTCTGCTCCTCTGACCCTCTCTTCTGCTCTCTGACCCTCTCCTTTGCTCCTCTGACCCTCTCCTCTGCTCTCTGACCCTCTCCTCTGCTCCTCTGACCCTCTTCTCTGCTCCTCTGACCCTCTCCTCTGCTCCTCTGACCCTCTTTTTTGCTCCTCTGACCCTCTCCTCTGCTCTCTGACCCTCTCCTCTGCTCTCTGACCCTCTCCTCTGCTCCTCTGACCCTCTCCTCTGCTCTCTGACCCTCTCCTCTGCTCCTCTGACCCTCTCCTCTGCTCCTCTAACCTTCTCCTCTGCTCTCTGACCCTCTCCTCTGCTCTCTGACCTTCTCCTCTGCTCTCTGACCCTCTCCTCTGCTCCTCTGACCCTCTCCTCCTCTCCTCTGACCCTCTCCTCTGCTCTCTGACCCTCTCCTCTTTTCCTCTGACCCTCTCCTCTGCTCTCTGACCTTCTCCTCTGCTCTCTGACCCTCTCCTCTGCTCTCTGACCCTCTCCTTTGCTCCTCTGACCCTCTCCTCTGCTCTCTGACCCTCTCCTCTGCTCTCTGATCCTCTCCTCCTCTCCTCTGACCCTCTCCTCTGCTCTCTGACCCTCTCCTCTGCTCTCTGACCCTCTCCTTTGCTCCTCTGACCCTCTCCTCTGCTCTCTGACCCTCTCCTCTGCTCTCTGACCCTCTCCTCTGCTCTCTGACCCTCTCCTTTGCTCCTCTGACCCTCTCCTCTGCTCTCTGACCCTCTCCTCTGCTCTCTGATCCTCTCCTCTGCTCCTCTGACCCTCTCCTCTGCTCCTCTGACCCTCTCCTCTGCTCATCTGACCCTCTCCTCTGCTCTCTGACCCTCTCCTCTGCTCCTCTGACCCTCTCCTCTGCTCTCTGACCCTCTCCTCTGCTCTCTGACCCTCTCCTCTGCTCCTCTGACCTTCTCCTCTGCTCTCTGACCCTCTCCTCTGCTCTCTGACCCTCTCCTCTGCTCTCTGACCCTCTCCTCTGCTCTCTGACCTTCTCCTCTGCTCTCTGACCCTCTCCTCTGCTCCTCTGACTCTCTCCTCTGCTCTCTGACCCTCTCCTCTGCTCTCTGATCCTCTCCTCTGCTCCTCTGACCCTCTCTTCTGCTCACTGACCCTCTCCTTTGCTCCTCTGACCCTCTCCTCTGCTCTCTGACCCTCTCCTCTGCTCCTCTGACCCTCTTCTCTGCTCCTCTGACCCTCTCCTCTGCTCTCTGACCCTCTCCTCTGCTCATTGACCCTCTCCTCTGCTCCTCTGACCCTCTCCTCTGCTCCTCTAACCTTCTCCTCTGCTCTCTGACCCTCTCCTCTGCTCTCTGACCCTCTCCTCTGCTCTCTGACCTTCTCCTCTGCTCCTCTGACCCTCTCCTCTGCTCCTCTGACCCTCTCCTCTGCTCCTCTGACCCTTTCCTCTGCTCTCTGACCTTCTCCTCTGCTCTCTGACCCTCTCCTCTGCTCTCTGACCTTCTCCTCTGCTCCTCTGACCCTCTCTTCTGCTCTCTGACCCTCTCCTCTGCTCTCTGACCTTCTCCTCTGCTCTCTAACCTTCTCCTCTGCTCCTCTGACCCTCTCCTCTGCTCTCTGACCCTCTCCTCTGCTCTCTGACCCTCTCCTCTGCTCTCTGACCCTTTCTTCTGCTCATCTGACCCTCTCCTCTGCTCCTCTGACCCTCTCCTCTGCTCTCTGACCCTCTCCTCTGCTCTTTGACCTTCTCCTCTGCTCTCTAACCTTCTCCTCTGCTCCTTTGACCCTCTCCTCTGCTCCTCTGACCCTCTCCTCTGCTCTCTGACCCTCTCTTCTGCTCATCTGACCGTCTCCTCTGCTCCTCTGACCCTCTCCTCTGCTCTCTGACCCTCTCCTCTGCTCTCTGACCTTCTCCTCTGCTCTCTAAGCTTCTCCTCTGCTCTCTGACTCTCTCTTCTGCTCATCTGACCCTCTCCTCTGCTCTCTGACCCTCTCCTCTGCTCTCTGACCCTCTCCCCTTCTCTCTGACTCTCTCTTCTGCTCATCTGACCCTCTCCTCTGCTCTCTGACCCTCTCCTCTGCTCCTCTGACCCTCTCCTCTGCTCTCTGACCCTCTCCTCTGCTCTCTGACCCTCTCCTCTGCTCCTCTGACCTTCTCCTCTGCTCTCTGACCCTCTCCTCTGCTCTCTGACCCTCTCCTCTGCTCTCTGACCCTCTCCTCTGCTCTCTGACCTTCTCCTCTGCTCTCTGACCCTCTCCTCTGCTCCTCTGACCCTCTCCTCTGCTCTCTGACCCTCTCCTCTGCTCTCTGATCCTCTCCTCTGCTCCTCTGACCCTCTCTTCTGCTCTCTGACCCTCTCCTTTGCTCCTCTGACCCTCTCCTCTGCTCTCTTACCCTCTCCTCTGCTCCTCTGACCCTCTTCTCTGCTCATCTGACCCTCTCCTCTGCTCTCTGACCCTCTCCTCTGCTCTCTGACCCTCTCCTCTGCTCCTCTGACCCTCTCCTCTGCTCCTCTAACCTTCTCCTCTGCTCTCTGACCCTCTCCTCTGCTCTCTGACCCTCTCCTCTGCTCTCTGACCTTCTCCTCTGCTCCTCTGACCCTCTCCTCTGCTCCTCTGACCCTCTCCTCTGCTCCTCTGACCCTTTCCTCTGCTCTCTGACCTTCTCCTCTGCTCTCTGACCCTCTCCTCTGCTCTCTGACCTTCTCCTCTGCTCCTCTGACCCTCTCTTCTGCTCTCTGACCCTCTCCTCTGCTCTCTGACCTTCTCCTCTGCTCTCTAACCTTCTCCTCTGCTCCTCTGACCCTCTCCTCTGCTCTCTGACCCTCTCCTCTGCTCTCTGACCCTCTCCTCTGCTCTCTGACCCTTTCTTCTGCTCATCTGACCCTCTCCTCTGCTCCTCTGACCCTCTCCTCTGCTCTCTGACCCTCTCCTCTGCTCTCTGACCCTCTCCTCTGCTCTTTGACCTTCTCCTCTGCTCCTTTGACCCTCTCCTCTGCTCCTCTGACCCTCTCCTCTGCTCTCTGACCCTCTCTTCTGCTCATCTGACCGTCTCCTCTGCTCCTCTGACCCTCTCCTCTGCTCTCTGACCCTCTCCTCTGCTCTCTGACCTTCTCCTCTGCTCTCTAAGCTTCTCCTCTGCTCTCTGACTCTCTCTTCTGCTCATCTGACCCTCTCCTCTGCTCTCTGACCCTCTCCTCTGCTCTCTGACCCTCTCCTCTTCTCTCTGACTCTCTCTTCTGCTCATCTGACCCTCTCCTCTGCTCTCTGACCCTCTCCTCTGCTCTCTGACCCTCTCCTCTGCTCCTCTGACCCTCTCCTCTGCTCTCTGACCCTCTCCTCTGCTCTCTGACCCTCTCCTCTGCTCCTCTGACCCTCTCCTCTGCTCTCTGACCCTCTCCTCTGCTCTCTGACCCTCTCCTCTGCTCCTCTGACCCTCTCCTCTGCTCTTTGACCCTCTCCTCTGCTCTCTGACCCTCTCCTCTGCTCCTCTGACCCTCTCCTCTGCTCTCTGACCCTCTCCTCTGCTCTCTGACCCTCTCCTCTGCTCCTCTGACCCTCTCCTTTCATTCTTTGTTGCTCCACATTTACTTGTGTAAGGACGTCCTCGTCTGATTGAATGTGGCACTTCTTTCTTTGTCCTCACCTCTGCGTCTCATTCTGGCCTCTCTGACTGTGAGACATTGGACACAAACTGTCCCTCTGCTGTGCTGTGTTCTAATTCTGTCCATCACCCCCTTTCCTTCCTCTATTCCTGACATGTCGACTTGTGTTTGAGGATAAAATCATGTGTGAATCACACATGTGTACAAACATGGGGATGTACATGCACACATGTGAATCACACATGTGTACAAACATGGGGATGTACATGCACACATGTGAATCACACATGTGTACAAACATGGGGATGTACATGCACACATGTGAATCACACATGTGAATCACACATGTGTACAAACATGGAGATGTACATGCACACATGTGAATCACACATGTGTACAAACATGCGGATGTACATGCACACATGTGAATCACACATGTGAATCACACATGTGTACAAACATGGAGATGTACATGCACACATGTGAATCACACGTGTGTACAAACATGGGGATGTACATGCACACATGTGAATCACACATGTGAATCACACATGTGAATCACACATGAATCCACAGGGCACTCATGCCAGATGAATTTGGTTGCAGCCATCTTGGGCCCTCCACTGCTGACGCTGTCAGGCTGTGGGAACTGTCTGCTGCTCCGGGTCTCCTCTCCACGTCTGAAGACGGGGCAGCCGCTAAGCCTGTTGGGAGAGCTCCGTGTGCAGGTGCAGAGGAGCAGGGATGGAGCTCGGGTAAGACATTCGGAATAATGCACGCAGGAGCTTTACTAAACAGGCTGCTATTTGGACATTTTTATTTTCCTGATTTTGTTAGTAAAAAGCTTGCTCTTTGGCAGGCAAGTTCTTCTTTAAACCCCCATTTCAGAGGACAGAAGGTCTAAAGGGAACCCCAACAACCGAGCTAAAACACAACATGCTTTAATAGCTTAATCTTTTACAAAGTTTCAGAAACAGATTTTAAGTAAAATTATAGGTCTTGTGCTCATAAGTCACCACCTAGCTAATTATACCTGAGCAAGCTTTGAAACTTCATTTTTTTTTCTGGAAAATCAAATTAAATTAATGAGAAATTTACTCCTGGAACTGCAGGCAGGTTGTCATTGTTGATCTCCATTCTTCTTGTGAGAGTCCACACCACTGTGGTTGGTTATATCCATTTGTCAGTCAGTCATAGCACGACAAATGCTGACCAGTAGAATGAGTGTGTGTGTGTGTGTGTGTGTGTGTTTGACCATAGAGCTGCATTAAACAGACTCTGAATCATCACAAAAACAGCATGTTGGGGCTGAGTGAGATCACACTCAAATTTTCGTTATCCGAAGGCCAGACTGTCTTGGCACATACATGACTGTGACCATGGCTGTGGGTACAAGCAGGTGACACACCATCCATCGCTTTAAAACAGTGCTGCATGTCGCCATATGTGACACTTTTGTTCAGTCGCTTTGACACACTTCATTCAAACATTTTAGCTCAGCAAAATGCAGTTTTACATTCAAAACTGATCAATTGTTTCCTAAAAGCAAGTCTGACCATCAAAACTCAAACTTGTGTGTTTTTCGGTGTTCTTTCTACATTGACAGAGCAGCTCAGAAACCTCAGTCTTGCCTCAAGGAAGCTGTTATTTATTTCAGGTAAGAGAAGTTCACAGGGACAGTCTGGAGTTCTAATAGTTTTGCCTCGGGTCTGTGGAGTGGGTCAGACTGTTTTTAGTGGCAGGACGACTGTGGACATTGACCTGCACTAGCCCAGCACCAGCACCTCTGCAAACACAAGGACTGGAGGAAGAGTTAAAAAGTGTCTCCACACCTCTCCAACACTCTGACTCATGAGGAAATGAGGCCCTATGTCCAAAATTCCAAACTGTCCCTTTAAACCAAAGCCTCGCTCCTGTGCTGCGTCCGAGGGAAGAGTTTTTTCTTAGGTCCAGTGTTCTGTCAAAATGATGTCCCCGCAGCGTAAATCAGCAGTGATATCCATCAATTTATGCTCCTCGTTGAAATAACCTCCTTACACTTTTCCACTTACAGTTGTCTAGATCCAATAAAGTGAACCCCAGTTTGACAACATATTTCTCTGGATCAGAGGCAGCAGGTTTGATGCTGTTTGCACACGGTGATCACACTTTATACCTGAGTTATGTCACGTTTACACTCATTTATATGAATCTGCGTAGTTCATTTGGACAGTCATATTCTGCTCAAATAGAGGAGCACATATCGACAGACCAATTTATCCACTGAATAATGATTCACTGTAGAATCACCATTATTCACTCATTTATATGAATCTGTGCAGAGGAGCTCATTTCCACAGGTCTGTCTGTTTGTTGTGTGTTCCCCCTCCCTTCTGTGTCTGTCTGCTCCTCTCGGGGGCGTGGCTGGGCTAATGCTGCAGTGTGGATCACCTGCTCGGTGGTTCACCTGCAGCTAATTGTCTAATCAGCCCCACTACTTAGTTCTGTCCTCATCCTTTGTTCTTTGTCAGTTCATTCCTTCTCTATCCCTTGTCCACGTCCATCTCCTGCTTGTCCATGTCGTCCAGTCTGTCTACCTGTGAGTCTACCCCCAGTGTCTTCCCTCCGTCTATGTCTCCAGCCTGTTTCCATCACCACATCCTTCATTCCTGGCAATAAACCTGTTAAACATCTACCTGCGCCTATGTCTCTGCTTTGGGGTCCTCAACCACACTCAAACCATGATAGAAACAACTGGAAACACCGAAATCTTTAGATTAAATAGTGTTAAATATATAATATCACAGGCTACAGTGTGGATTTCCTATTATAATATAGAAAAATCAAATCTTAAATCCAAACTATTCAATCGTATAATGTAGTTATTCTGCGGTGAATCTAACATGCACATGTAGATGTTTACAGATTTAACTGGTCCAAACATACAATAAAAGAAAAACACTTTTAAAATGTGACTTGTTCCTCCACTTCTGCCTTGGGAGCTCAAATCGACGCCGTTTAAGCTGTAACAATGCTTGGGGGGTCGTGCTCATGTGCAGTAGTGCAGGGAGCTGAAATCGACCCCTGTTATTATTTCATCCTGTGTGTTGGTCATGACCACAGACTGTGTTCTGTAGAAGTCTGTGGTCACAGCACAGACTGTGGGAAACCCTGCGCTGCACAGGGAAAGTACATGTGCGTGAATTTTCTGAGGATTTCTGGATCAAACTCTTCCTCAAACTCTCTTCACTTCTGCTCCTCTCCACGAGTGTCTCTTTCCCCCGTGTTTCCAGACTCTGCGAAGAGTTTACAGCAGGGTCCTAGTTTGCGGAGAGATAAGCAAAGTGCGGTGCTAAGGAGTTTCATAAATCCTGTGATTGGCGTAAAGAGTGCGTAAGCAATGCTTAGTGCGTAAGCGAGTTTTAGAAATGAGGCCCCTGGCTTGTGCCCAGGTGCGTGTTACTGCTGCAACTCTGGTGAGTCACTGAAACAGAACTGAGGCTTTGACAAGCCTGGGTGCCCAGATAAGCCCGGCTTTCACTTTAGCTCACTTCATGAAACACCCCCAGACGGCTCAGAGCCTCAGTTCTGCTCCACCAAAGTGATGAACCCGCGGTGGTGCCCTGAAACAAACCAGGACCAGCCACCTGAGGTTATTTTAGCTTTGTCTCCAAGAACGTCTAAAGAAACAGTTTAGTGACAAGTTTCAGCACGAGCATCACACACCTGTGTGTGTGTGTGTGTGATACAGTTTAAACACACACCTGTGTGTGTGTGTGTGTGTGTGTGTGTGTGTGTGTGATACAGTTTAAACACACACCTGTGTGTGTGTGTGTGTGTGTGTGATACAGTTTAAACACACACCTGTGTGTGTGTGTGTTACAGTTTAAACACACACCTGTGTGTGTGTGTGTGTGTGATACAGTTTAAACACACACCTGTGTGTGTGTGTGTGTTACAGTTTAAACACACACCTGTGTGTGTGTGCGTGTGTGTGTGTGTGTGTGAGATACAGTTTAAACACACACCTGTGTGTGTGTGTGTGTTACAGTTTAAACACACACCTGTGTGTGTGTGTGTGTGTGTGTGTGTGTGTGTGTGTGTGTGTGATACAGTTTAAACACACACCTGTGTGTGTGTGTGTGTGATACAGTTTAAACACACACCTGTGTGTGTGTGTGTGTGTGTGATACAGTTTAAACACACACCTGTGTGTGTGTGTGATACAGTTTAAACACACACCTGTGTGTGTGTGTGTGTGTGTGTGTGTGTGTGTGATACAGTTTAAACACACACCTGTGTGTGTGTGTGTGTGTGTGTGTGTGTGATACAGTTTAAACACACACCTGTGTGTGTGTGTGTGTGTGTGTGTGTGATACAGTTTAAACACACACCTGTGTGTGTGTGTGTGTGTGTGTGTGTGTGTGTGTGTGTGTGATACAGTTTAAACACACACCTGTGTGTGTGTGTGTGTGTGTGATACAGTTTAAACACACACCTGTGTGTGTGTGTGTGTGTGAGATACAGTTTAAACACACACCTGTGTGTGTGTGTGATACAGTTTAAACACACACCTGTGTGTGTGTGTGTGTGTGTGTGATACAGTTTAAACACACACCTGTGTGTGTGTGTGTGTGATACAGTTTAAACACACACCTGTGTGTGTATACAGCTTAAAAGGTGACTTTTATAGTTGTGTGTCGCTTGAGACTTTTTACAGTCCATATGCTCCTACACACGGGACACACGTGTGCGTGGACACGGGACACACGTGTGCGTGTGGACGCTGCACTCATCACAAAGGCACAGATCATATAAAAGCCCATGGACATTATTTCAGTGAAATGATGGTGCACATGTGGCTGCTGTGAGGAGCAGTGCAGCTTTTGGGCTCTGTAAAACTATCTTTGCTGGGATTAAATTTTCTTTAGGAAAACTTTAATCCTGTTTAGAAGTTTGTGTGAGCTGTTTTCCAAATGTCAATTTTCTGTACAGAAATGAGTGAAATGTTTTGTTTCTATATTGAGTGACAGGGTTACAGCTTGTATGAAATGGCTTCTAGAACTAAAAAAAATCAAGGTGAACAATGATGGTGTTGTTTCCTGAGAGCCTGAGAACTGTGTGAGCTCATGACACATCTCTTAAACGATATGACCACCAATGTCAAATGCATGTTTGAATGAAATGATCAAACTTAAATCTTGAAATATGAAAAAATAAGCTAAAACAAATATTTAAAATGTGCTTGAAATGTGTTTGTGCTTTTCAGTTTGACCTGCGCATGCCCTTAAGGGAGGAGATCCGTGTGGAGCATCTACAGCGTGGTGTGGAGTATTGTATCACTGTGACCCTGCACACGATGTTCAACGAGAACTCCACCCCCAGCAAACGGCTGTGTGCAGAGAGCAGCCCACCCCTCACAGGTCAGACCCTCACAGCGCAGGAGCACCTAAGGGTGCATCACTGGCTTAGGTCAAAAGCCGAGGATTGTGCCATAGATGATTCCATCAAATCCACGATTATTTTTGTACCTGAGCAGTAGGTTTTTAGACAAAGTAGTTAGAGAGATATTAACCATAAACCAGGTCAAACCATCTGGAATCTGATGGTTATAAATAAACTACCATAGAATTCTGGCCTGTCCTTGAGCTCATTTTATATTTAAGGCTTTCTAAAATGTTACTGTGAAGTGCTGTTACTGTGATGATCACACAGACGGGTCCTTCTGTCTCTAAAAGCATCACAGATAGATGCTTGTTTCATGAGTTCAGGTGGGCGTGATTGACAGGTGTTTAGCCAATCACTGTCTGTCCATATCACAACAAATATGGCTGCTTTAGAGAAAAAAAAGAAAAAAAGAAAAGAAAAACAAGGAAACAAACATCACAGGGGAGTGAAAAAGAACTTCTTGGAGTATACTTTTAGTCTTTGTGAGTAGTCAGTACTTTTAGCTGAGTTTTAATTACGCTCCCTATAACTACAGGTAACAAAAGCTTTATGTAATGAATATATTACATATTGTTATGTTATTACAGTATTAATTCAATTCAATTCAATTTATTTTTGTAGCGCCCAAAATCACAACAACAGTTGCCTCTAAGGGCGTTCCAAGATTTGGATGAGTAAAACATACACACAGACACATCAAAACAGGAATAAACAACATTCATGTAAAGCAGCAAATGAAACATGGTCCAGTCATCCCCTGTCCTTAGACCCTCCTTCTCAGCAAGGAAAAACTCCAAAAAACCCAGGGTCCTGGGAAAAAGAAGAAACCTCGGGGAGAACTACAGTGAAGGAGAGATCCACTCCCATGGACGGACAGGCTATAGATGTCCAGGCCCGTGGGCCAGTTCAGTATGACCACAGCTACCCAGGTGGGGAAGGAGCCGGGCGAAGAGGGGAGGCCGGGCGAAGAGGAGGAGAGGGGTCCAGCTGCCATCAGGCGTCTGAAAGAGTTCCACTCCACAGGGGGAGTGGGACAGGGGACAACATGTGAATAGCAATGAACAAACTACAGATGAGAACATAGTAAGTGATGCTGATGAGAAAATAGGAGGAAACAGAGGACAGTGCTCAGGTCGCCACACTTCCCCCAGCTTGTTATCTCCTGCAGCAGCTTATCTTAGTGACATCAACTAAGTAACCTGGTCATAAGCTATTCCGAAGAGGAAGGTTTTAAGCCTGGTCTTAAATAAAGAGACTGTGGAGCCTGTTTAACATCAACAGGGAGTTGATTCCATAACACAGGAGCTTGGTAACTGAAGGCTCTCCCCCCCACTGTACTTTTAGACACTCTAGGAACCACTAATAATCCTGCATTCTGAGAGCGAAGTGCTCTATTTGGCTGATAGGGGACAATGGCATCCTGAAGATATGATGGGGCCATACTGTTTAAGGCTTTGTATGTCAGGAGGAGAACTTTGAATTTAATTCTAAACTCGACAGGAAGCCAGTGAAGTGATTTTAACACAGGACTGATGTGATCACGTCTTTTAGTTCCTGTTAGGACTCTGGCCGCTGTATTTTGGACCAACTGGAAGCTTCTTAAAGTACCTTTAGTGCAGACGGTGAGCAGAGAATTACAGTAATCTAGTCTGGATGTAACAAATGCATGGATAAGTTTTTCAGCATCATTTTTAGGCAAAATATTTCTGATTTTAGTTATGTTTCACAGGTGAAAATATGCAGTTTTACAAGCTTGGTTTATATGAGCTGTGAATGAGAGATTTTGGTCAAATACGACTCCAAGGTTTTTTTTTTACAGTAGAGCTAGAGGCTATACTCACATTGTCAAGTGAGATTATCTGGTCGGACAGAGAATCTCTCTGACCTTTAGGACCGACAACAATGACCTCTGTTTTTTCAGGGTTTAAGAGCAGGTAATTCAGGGTCATCCAGGTTTTGATGTCCTTCACACAGGCACTGAGCTTATCGATTTGATCGGTCTGATTAGGTTTCATTGATAAGTACAGCTGAGTGTCATCAGCATAGCAGTGGAAATTAATGCCATGTTTTCTGATAATGTTACCTGATGGCAACATATACAGAGTAAACAGGATTGGACCAAGCACAGATCCTTGTGGAACACCACAAGCTACTTTAGAGCAGGGAGAGGTGCACTGGTTTACACTAACAAACTGGTACCTATCTGATAGATAGGATTTAAACCATTTGAGGGCGGTCCCTCTGACACCTATGTCACATTCTAACCTCTGCAGTAGAATGTTGTGATCAATGGTGTCAAACGCTGCACTGAGGTCCAGTAGGACCAGGACTGAAGCCAGCCCGTTATCAGCAGCTAGTAGCAAATCATTTGTCACTTTAAGCAGAGCAGTTTCTGTGCTGTGGTGAGCTCTGAAACCAGACTGAAATTTTTCATATAAATTATTGTCCTGCAGATGGTGACAAAGCTGTTTCACCACAACTCGTTCCAGAATCTTTGAGAGAAATGGAAGATTCGAGACAGGTCTGTAGTTGGCTAGTTCATCAGGATTTAAGATAGGTTTTTTCAAAAGCGGTTTAATTACAGCATATTTAAAGGACTGAGGAACATAGCCATTTTCTAATGACATATTTATTATGTTATGGATGGAACCTATTATTAGGTGGAGAGCTTCTTTGAGGAGTTTGACTGGAATAGGGTCGAGCAAACAAGTTGATGGTTTGGACGACATGATGACTGAGGTAATCTCCACCTCATCGACAGGAGTAAATTTGTCTAATGCTGTTAGAGGATTTATGTGGGATATTGGTGTTACTGACTGGATTTGCTGGATTTGCTCGGTGCTGATTTTTGGAGTGGCTTCGTTGATCTTGTCTCTAATGGTTGTAATTTTGTAATTGAAGAATTCAAGAAAGTCATCACAGCTGAACTTTGAGGGGAGAAGAGACTCAGGGGCAGTGTGCGAGTTTGTCAGCCTGGCTACAGTGCTGAACAGAAATCTGGGGTTGCTTTTGTTTACTTCTATTAAGTTTGAGTAGTATCTGGTTTGCGCTTTTCGCAGAGCGGCCTTATAAGAGAGCAGGCAGAGCTTCCATGCCTTCAGAGACTGCTTGGAGCGCGAGCGGCGCCAGAGCTTCTCTGTGCGTCTTACGTGTTGTTTGAGTGATATCGTTAAATGATACTTTTCATTCAAATGTGATTTAGTTTTCTAATGCTGTGCTCGTGCCCCTTGAAAATACCAAACATTGTTTCATGTTTTGTCCTTTCCAGTGCATTCATTTCAAATGATAAATGTTACATAATGTCCACTCTTATAATTACTCTTAATTAATTAGCATTAATTAGCAACTTTAGAAACCAGCAAGTTATTAAAATATTTTACGAATCTTGCATTCAAAATAAGCTTCATGCTTACAACAACTGCATTTAGGACATTAGTTACTTCCGTGATGCCTTTGAGTGCTTAATATTTGCTGTTTTCTAAATTTACTTCTAAAACTGGAGCATCAGTGTTGACCTCCATTACAACATAAATGACAGAAATGTGTGTTTTACGTATTGATATTGTTTCAGTACCTGTGCTCACAGCCCTCCTCCTCACATTGGTTTTGCAGGTCCTGTAGCTCCAGTGAGCATTGTGGCTGTACTGTTCTCTGTGCTGCTCGTCTCTTCGCTGGGACTGGCCGCTCATCTGTTTTTCTCCAGTCTCAAGGGCACTTTGGCATCGCTGCTCACCTGAAGGCTTCATCTTCTCAGACTCTTCCGTTTTAGTGTAATGTAGAAAGAGCTACATTAAGGAGAGGGAATTTTCCTTAACTGCTAATATATTTAACATATTTAAATCACCTTTTATTGTTTTAAAAATGCTATATTTGCTTATTTTACAGTTTTTTGTGCAAGTTTCACTTTAGTTTTTGATGCTCTCTGGCCCAGTCTTAAGTCATTCCCATTTCCAAGCCCTCATATACAATCAGTGTGTATCCCACTCACGAAACTCCTGCATATTACATTAGGTTTGTGAACTTGGTGTGTATAGTTTATAGTTCAAATTATTATGTGAATAAAATTGCATTTGATGCAAGTTTAAATATTTAAAAAGTGCCTACAGTCAACTTGTGAAAATATTTAATTTCAAAATTCTGTTTGTCAAAGTAGTGTTTCATTTTATATTTAACACAGGCAATATTGAAATGTCTGCGATCACAGCTGGAAAGTGTCAACTCCGTCAGTCTATTCCATTTCCTATATCACTTTATTTAAACAGTGCAGGAGTGAGTCTAAGCCTTGACTGAGGTCATGAAGCTAACACATTAAACAAAAAGAAACGAGCTGCACTGTCATCTACGTCATTTACTCCGTCACTCATCAGCTGGGTCAAATTTCATGTCTGACGTAGTTGACTCGTCCACCTGTGGCCTCTGAATATGCTTATGGTTCCATTTTTCTTCTCCTGAAATCGTACTGACAGTTGCTATAGCCAGATCATATTGTGACATTAATTTTTCAAAGAATCTAATGCAAAGTAAAATACGTAAAATCTTTGTTATCAGAATAACAGTTTCTGGAGGGGCAGAGGAGGATAATGGGTGGGTGCAGACATAGAGACGGGGGTCGAGGGAGGAGGACACATTTTGTCAACTCTGTCAGGTTTTTGTCAACAGAAACTTGAATTTGGCATTTCCGTTAATGTGGTGTAAGTAGTAAAGGACAGTGAAAGTTACAACCTGATTTGTGTTGATTAATTACAGAAATATATTTTATAACATTAAAGTTGGAATGCTTTTTGAGATTGAGATATTATGAAACTTCACTGTTCATAAAAGTATAAAATTACCATTTTGCTTTTCAGATACACTTAACTGGGAGACAATGGTAAATAACCTTATCACAACATAAATTGTAAGTACATTTTTTTGTTGGATTAGAGAAAATCAAATTTTATGTGTTTTTAGTGATGGAGTTGACAATAATTAAGTTGTATCAGGAAATATATCAGTACCTGTTCCTGTACATTTCTGTAAAGCTTTGTTTGTTAAATAAAATATAAAATAATTATAAAACAACGCTATTGCCCTTCTTTGTCATTCTTCCTTTTTCATACTTTAGAATACTGTCTTGTCCTCCACCTCAGTTTTAAACTTAAGGCTCTCTAATATTGTTGTCAGAAGTCCTAATGTCGAGCATAAAACAAGGCCAGTGAAGTCGCCTAGTTTGGCATTACTGGTACTCCACCCTGGAGTCAGACCTGGGGTGGGTGCTCGACATCGAGTGTCTGGTGGTCAAGCCTTCCCCCACGGGGTCCGGCTGGGCATAGCTTGAAGAAGCAACATGGGGCTGTCCTTCCGTGGACCCACCACCCACAGCAGGATCCATAAGGAGCGGTTGCAGGGAGATCTGGGTGGTGGTCAAAGGCGGAGACTTCAACAACCAGATCTCCGGACATGGAGACCAGCTCTGGGGACATGGAATGTCACCTCGCTGGGGGGGAAGGAGCCTGAGCTTGTGCAGGAGATCGAGCATTACCAACTAGATATAGTCGGCCTCACCTCCACGCACAGTTTGGGCTCTGGAACCCAACTCCTTGAGAGGGGTTGGACTCTCCATTTCTCTGGCATTAGCTGCGGGGAGCGGCGGCGAGCTGGTGTGGGCTCATCGCCCACAGCTCAGCCGCTGTGTGTTGGAGTTCACCCCGGTGAACGAGAGGGTCGCGTCCCTGCGCCTTCGTGTAGGGGACAGGTCTCTCACTGTGGTGTCGGCCTACGGGCCGAACAGCAGTGCAGAGGACCCGGCCTTCTTGGAGTCTCTGGGAGGGGGACTGGATAGTGAACTGATCGGGGACTCCGTTGTTCTATTTTTTATTTTATTTTACCAGGTAGGTCGGCTGAGAACCAATTCTCATTTTCAACGACGACCTGGGTGTGGCACCTGATTTTCCCAGTGGTCTCCCATCCAAGTACTAACCAGGCCCGGCCCTGCTGAGCTTCTGAGATCTGACGGGATCAGGCTTTGACGAGCCGGTATGGCCACACCTACTGGGGGACTTCAACGCCCACGTGGGCAACGACAGTGACACTTGGAGAGGGGTGATTGGGAGGAACGGCCTCCCTGATCTGAACCCTGAATTTTTCACACGTGTTCCATTCAAACCACAAGGAGGTATGTGAGGTATTGTGATTAACGAGCCCACAGTTCTTTACATGAACAATGCTGTGCAGGAGTAAATCATCTGCACTGTACAAGTGACAATTAATGGACAATGTGAGGAGCTAATTGAAGATACAGGGTCATCTGTTTCTTTTAGAGAGCATTTGCCTCACTCTTTTTCCAAAATGAACCTACATTTGCTCTTGTCATGTATGCAAAAGAGAAAAAGGGGCTTGAAAGCCTCTGTTGTACATGATGGTCATTTTACTGTAGGCACTTGTGTGGTTGGTTGTGGTTGAGTCAGGTGCTGCTCTCCTGGGCTTAAATTTATTTGAGGCATTGCAAATGAAACAAGTTGTAACCATTGTCCTTTCTTACCAGTTTCAAAAGCCTACTGCTACTTCACAGTGTGAGCCTATTGTGCAAAGTACTGAACTGATAATGTTCCAGAGGTTCTAGTTCAGGAAATAGGCTGTGCTAAAACTTTGTTCACAAAGTGCAAATGTTGCCCAATGCTGCTCTAATACAACAGAAACTGAGGAGACTTCCACTTTCGGAAAGCCAGGCTGTTTCACAAGAGCTAA
Organism: Odontamblyopus lacepedii; assembly: GCA_034769755.1. Lineage (NCBI taxonomy): Eukaryota > Metazoa > Chordata > Actinopteri > Gobiiformes > Gobiidae > Odontamblyopus > Odontamblyopus lacepedii. The sequence goes on along the minus strand of CM068356.1, from coordinate 35,929,939 downwards.
AAGATCTCCAGGACAAGGGGATCATAGAGCACATTGATGCTGCTCCTTGAGTCTCTCCCACAGTTGTGACACAGAGGAGAGATGGTGTGAGACCACGTATATGTGTGGACCTCAGAGAGCCAAACAAGGCTATTGTGGTGGATTGTCATCCCTTACCACACACGGATGATCTGTTCTCCAATCTACGAGGGGCTACTGTTTTTTCCACTATTGATCCAGCTTCTGCCCACCACCAAATGCCACAGCATCATGAGAGTCCTGATATAACTGCATTTATCATGATGGACTTTTTCATTTTACAGGGTGCCATTCGGCTTAGCTTCTGCCCCATCAGCCTTTCAGAAAATGATGTCAATCGTGCTTTCAGGTTTGCCAGATGTATGAGCATACCTGGATGACATCATCTGCTATGGTGTCACACAAAAGGACCATGATGACATGATAACTTGTGCAGAGTGCTTCATGCCCTGACCAATGCTGGACTTAACATGCACAAATGGAAGTTCAGTCAATCATCTCTGAACTACCTGGGGCACACCATTTCAAAAGATGGATTTTATCCTGGCCAGAACAGACTTACTGCAGTCATCAACGCTCCTGCCCCATGTGGTACGTATGTCTTCTCGGAGATCTTTCCTGGGTCTTGCTTCCTGCTACAGTAAATTCATTCCAGGTTTTGTTACAGATGCTGAGTTGTGCAGTGCTCAGAGACTCCACTGATTTGAACTTCAGATGGTCTGTCCAAGCAGAGTCCAGCTTTACTGCACTCAAAAGATATTTAATACCCCTGCCTAACTCTATATGACCCTGTGTTATTACTGATGCTTTGCATCCGTAGCGTGGACTGGGTACAGAACTGACACAAATGCACAAATACATTTAGATCACAGTGAGAGTTATAGCTTTTGCATCCAGAACACTTTTCCCTGCTGAAGGCAAATACTCTACGGTGGAACATGAAGCACTTGCCTGTGTTTGGGCTGTGGAAAGGTGGAGGATCTCTGGGGATGATGTTTTGCCCTCCCCAAGGGGGGCAAAACTGTTCTCTCCTCTGTTCTCTCCTCTCCTCTGTTCTCTCCTCTGTTCTCTCCTCTGTTCTCTCCTCTGTTCTCTCCTCTCCTCTGTTCTCTCCTCTGTCCTCTCCTCTCTCCTCTCCTCTGTTCTCTCCTCTGTCCTCTCCTCTCTCCTCTCCTCTGTTCTCTCCTCTGCTCTCTCCTCTGTTCTCTCCTCTGTTCTCTCCTCTGTTCTCTCCTCTGTTCTGTCCTCTCCTCTGTCCTCTCCTCTCTCCTCTCCTCTGTTCTCTCCTCTGTCCTCTCCTCTCTCCTCTCCTCTGTTCTCTCCTCTGCTCTCTCCTCTGTTCTCTCCTCTGTTCTCTCCTCTCCTCTGTTCTCTCCTCTGTTCTCTCCTCTGCTCTCTCCTCTCTCCTCTCCTCTGTTCTCTCCTCTGTTCTCTCCTCTGTTCTCTCCTCTCCTCTGTTCTCTCCTCTGTTCTCTCCTCTCCTCTGTTCTCTCCTCTGTTCTGTCCTCTCCTCTGTTCTCTCCTCTGTTCTCTCCTCTCCTCTGTCCTCTCCTCTCTCCTCTCCTCTCTCCTCTCCTCTGTTCTCTCCTCTCCTCTGTTCTCTCCTCTGTTCTCTCCTCTCCTCTGTCCTCTCCTCTGTTCTCTCCTCTGTTCTGTCCTCTCCTCTGTTCTCTCCTCTGTTCTGTCCTCTCCTCTGTTCTCTCCTCTGTTCTCTCCTCTCCTCTGTCCTCTCCTCTGTTCTCTCCTCTGTTCTCTCCTCTGTTCTCTCCTCTCCTCTGTTCTCTCCTCTGTTCTGTCCTCTCCTCTGTTCTCTCCTCTGTTCTCTCCTCTCCTCTGTTCTCTCCTCTGTTCTCTCCTCTGTTCTGTCCTCTCCTCTGTTCTCTCCTCTCCTCTGTCCTCTCCTCTCTCCTCTCCTCTGTTCTCTCCTCTGTTCTCTCCTCTCTCCTCTCCTCTGTTCTCTCCTCTCCTCTGCTCTCTCCTCTCCTCTGTTCTCTCCTCTGTTCTCTTCTCTCCTCTGTTCTCTCCTCTGTTCTCTCCTCTCTTCTCTCCTCTCCTCTGTTCTCTTCTCTGTTCTGTCCTCTCCTCTGTTCTCTCCTCTGTTCTGTTCTCTCCTCTGTTCTCTCCTCTCCTCTGTTCTCTCCTCTGTTCTCTCCTCTGTTCTGTTCTCTCCTCTGTTCTCTCCTCTGTTCTCTCCTCTGTTCTGTTCTCTCCTCTGTTCTCTCCTCTGTTCTCTTCTCTCCTCTGCTCTCTTCTCTCCTCTGTTCTCTCCTCTGTTCTCTCCTCTCCTCTGTTCTCTCCTCTGCTCTCTCCTCTCCTCTGTTCTCTCCTCTCCTCTGTTCTCTCCTCTGTTCTCTCCTCTGCTCTCTCCTCTCCTCTGTCCTCTCCTCTGTCCTCTCCTCTGTTCTCTCCTCTCCTCTGTTCTCTCCTCTGTTCTCTCCTCTGTTCTCTCCTCTCCTCTGTTCTCTCCTCTGTTCTCTCCTCTGTTCTCTCCTCTCCTCTGTCCTCTCCTCTGTCCTCTCCTCTGTTCTCTCCTCTGTTCTCTCCTCTGTTCTGTCCTCTCCTCTCTCCTCTCCTCTGCTCTCTCCTCTGTTCTCTCCTCTGCTCTCTCCTCTCCTCTGTTCTCTCCTCTCCTCTGTTCTCTCCTCTGTTCTCTCCTCTGCTCTCTCCTCTCCTCTGCTCTCTCCTCTCCTCTGTCCTCTCCTCTGTTCTCTCCTCTGTTCTCTCCTCTGTTCTCTCCTCTGTTCTCTCCTCTGCTCTCTCCTCTCCTCTGTTCTCTCCTCTCCTCTGTTCTCTCCTCTGTTCTCTCCTCTGTTCTCTCCTCTGTTCTCTCCTCTCCTCTGTTCTCTCCTCTGTTCTCTCCTCTCTCCTCTCCTCTGCTCTCTCCTCTCCTTTGTCCTCTCCTCTGTTCTCTCCTCTGTTCTCTCCTCTCCTCTGTTCTCTCCTCTGTTCTCTCCTCTCCTCTGTTCTCTCCTCTGTTCTCTCCTCTCCTCTCTCCTCTCCTCTGTTCTCTCCTCTCTCCTCTCCTCTCCTCTGTTCTCTCCTCTGTTCTCTCCTCTGTTCTCTCCTCTGTTCTCTCCTCTGTTCTCTCCTCTCCTCTGTTCTCTCCTCTGTTCTGTCCTCTCCTCTCTCCTCTCCTCTGTTCTCTCCTCTGCTCTCTCCTCTGTTCTCTCCTCTGTTCTCTCCTCTCCTCTGTTCTCTCCTCTGCTCTCTCCTCTGTTCTCTCCTCTGTTCTGTTCTCTCCTCTGTTCTCTCCTCTGCTCTTTCCTCTCCTCTGTTCTCTCCTCTCCTCTGTTCTCTCCTCTCCTCTCTCCTCTCCTCTGCTCTCTCCTCTCCTCTGTCCTCTCCTCTGTTCTCTCCTCTCCTCTGTTCTCTCCTCTCCTCTGTTCTCTCCTCTGTTCTGTTCTCTCCTCTGTCCTCTCCTCTGTTCTCTCCTCTCCTCTGTTCTCTCCTCTCCTCTGTTCTCTCCTCTGCTCTCTCCTCTGTTCTCTCCTCTCCTCTCTCCTCTCCTCTGTCCTCTCCTCTGTTCTCTCCTCTCCTCTGTTCTCTCCTCTCCTCTGTTCTCTCCTCTGTTCTCTCCTCTCCTCTGTTCTCTCCTCTCCTCTGTTCTCTCCTCTGCTCTCTCCTCTGCTCTCTCCTCTCCTCTGTTCTCTCCTCTCCTCTGTTCTCTCCTCTGTTCTGTCCTCTCCTCTGTTCTCTCCTCTGCTCTCTCCTCTCCTCTCTCCTCTGTTCTCTCCTCTCCTCTGTTCTCTCCTCTCCTCTGTTTTCTCCTCTGTTCTGTCCTCTCCTCTGTTCTCTCCTCTCCTCTGTTCTCTCCTCTGTCCTCTCCTCTCCTCTCTCCTCTCCTCTGTTCTCTCCTCTGCTCTCTCCTCTGTTCTCTCCTCTGTTCTCTCCTCTCCTCTGTTCTCTCCTCTGCTCTCTCCTCTGTTCTCTCCTCTGTTCTGTTCTCTCCTCTGTTCTCTCCTCTGCTCTTTCCTCTCCTCTGTTCTCTCCTCTCCTCTGTTCTCTCCTCTCCTCTCTCCTCTCCTCTGCTCTCTCCTCTCCTCTTTCCTCTCCTCTGTTCTCTCCTCTCCTCTGTTCTCTCCTCTCCTCTGTTCTCTCCTCTGTTCTGTTCTCTCCTCTGTCCTCTCCTCTGTTCTCTCCTCTCCTCTGTTCTCTCCTCTCCTCTGTTCTCTCCTCTGCTCTCTCCTCTGTTCTCTCCTCTCCTCTGTTCTCTCCTCTCCTCTCTCCTCTCCTCTGTCCTCTCCTCTGTTCTCTCCTCTCCTCTGTTCTCTCCTCTCCTCTGTTCTCTCCTCTGTTCTGTTCTCTCCTCTGTCCTCTCCTCTGTTCTCTCCTCTCCTCTGTTCTCTCCTCTCCTCTGTTCTCTCCTCTGCTCTCTCCTCTGTTCTCTCCTCTCCTCTGTTCTCTCCTCTCCTCTCTCCTCTCCTCTGTCCTCTCCTCTGTTCTCTCCTCTGCTCTCTCCTCTGTTCTCTCCTCTCCTCTGTTCTCTCCTCTCCTCTCTCCTCTCCTCTGTCCTCTCCTCTGTTCTCTCCTCTCCTCTGTTCTCTCCTCTCCTCTGTTCTCTCCTCTGTTCTGTTCTCTCCTCTGTCCTCTCCTCTGTTCTCTCCTCTCCTCTGTTCTCTCCTCTCCTCTGTTCTCTCCTCTGCTCTCTCCTCTGTTCTCTCCTCTCCTCTGTTCTCTCCTCTCCTCTCTCCTCTCCTCTGTCCTCTCCTCTGTTCTCTCCTCTCCTCTGTTCTCTCCTCTCCTCTGTTCTCTCCTCTGCTCTCTCCTCTGCTCTCTCCTCTCCTCTGTTCTCTCCTCTCCTCTGTTCTCTCCTCTCCTCTGTTCTCTCCTCTGCTCTCTCCTCTGTTCTCTCCTCTCCTCTGTTCTCTCCTCTCCTCTCTCCTCTCCTCTGTCCTCTCCTCTGTTCTCTCCTCTCCTCTGTTCTCTCCTCTCCTCTGTTCTCTCCTCTGCTCTCTCCTCTGCTCTCTCCTCTCCTCTGTTCTCTCCTCTCCTCTGTTCTCTCCTCTGTTCTGTCCTCTCCTCTGTTCTCTCCTCTGCTCTCTCCTCTCCTCTCTCCTCTGTTCTCTCCTCTCCTCTGTTCTCTCCTCTCCTCTGTTCTCTCCTCTGTTCTGTTCTCTCCTCTGTTCTCTCCTCTGTTCTCTCCTCTGCTCTCTCCTCTCTTCTGTCCTCTCCTCTGTTCTCTCCTCTCCTCTGTTCTCTCCTCTGTCCTCTCCTCTGCTCTCTCCTCTCCTCTGTCCTCTCCTCTGTTCTCTCCTCTGTTCTCTCCTCTCCTCTGTTCTCTCCTCTCCTCTGTTCTCTCCTCTGTTCTGTTCTCTCCTCTGTTCTCTCCTCTGTTCTCTCCTCTGCTCTCTCCTCTCTTCTGTCCTCTCCTCTGTTCTCTCCTCTCCTCTGTTCTCTCCTCTGTCCTCTCCTCTGTTCTCTCCTCTGTTCTGTCCTCTCCTCTGTTCTCTCCTCTGTTCTGTCCTCTCCTCTGTTCTCTCCTCTGTCCTCTCCTCTCCTCTGTTCTCTCCTCTGTTCTGTCCTCTCCTCTGTTCTCTCCTCTGTCCTCTCCTCTCCTCTGTTCTCTCCTCTGTTCTGTCCTCTCCTCTGTTCTCTCCTCTGTTCTCTCCTCTCCTCTGTTCTCTCCTCTGTTCTCTCCTCTCCTCTGTTCTGTCCTCTCCTCTGTTCTCTCCTCTGCTCTCTCCTCTCTTCTGTCCTCTCCTCTGTTCTCTCCTCTCCTCTGTTCTCTCCTCTGTCCTCTCCTCTGCTCTCTCCTCTCCTCTGTCCTCTCCTCTGTTCTCTCCTCTGTTCTCTCCTCTCCTCTGTTCTCTCCTCTGTTCTGTCCTCTCCTCTGTTCTCTCCTCTGTTCTGTCCTCTCCTCTGTTCTCTCCTCTGTCCTCTCCTCTCCTCTGTTCTCTCCTCTGTTCTGTCCTCTCCTCTGTTCTCTCCTCTGTCCTCTCCTCTCCTCTGTTCTCTCCTCTGTTCTGTCCTTCCCTCTGTTCTCTCCTCTGTTCTCTCCTCTCCTCTGTTCTCTCCTCTGTTCTCTCCTCTCCTCTGTTCTGTCCTCTCCTCTGTTCTCTCCTCTGTTCTCTCCTCTGTCCTCTCCTCTCTCCTCTGCTCTCTCCTCTCCTCTGTCCTCTCCTCTGCTCTCTCCTCTGTTCTCTCCTCTCTCCTCTCCTCTGTTCTCTCCTCTGCTCTCTCCTCTGTTCTCTCCTCTGTTCTCTCCTCTCCTCTGTTCTCTCCTCTGCTCTCTCCTCTGTTCTCTCCTCTGTTCTGTTCTCTCCTCTGTTCTCTCCTCTGCTCTTTCCTCTCCTCTGTTCTCTCCTCTCCTCTGTTCTCTCCTCTCCTCTCTCCTCTCCTCTGCTCTCTCCTCTCCTCTGTCCTCTCCTCTGTTCTCTCCTCTCCTCTGTTCTTTCCTCTCCTCTGTTCTCTCCTCTGTTCTGTTCTCTCCTCTGTCCTCTCCTCTGTTCTCTCCTCTCCTCTGTTCTCTCCTCTCCTCTGTTCTCTCCTCTGCTCTCTCCTCTCCTCTCTCCTCTGTTCTCTCCTCTCCTCTGTTCTCTCCTCTCCTCTGTTCTCTCCTCTGTTCTGTCCTCTCCTCTGTTCTCTCCTCTGCTCTCTCCTCTCCTCTCTCCTCTGTTCTCTCCTCTCCTCTGTTCTCTCCTCTCCTCTGTTCTCTCCTCTGTTCTGTTCTCTCCTCTGTTCTCTCCTCTGTCCTCTCCTCTGTTCTCTCCTCTCCTCTGTTCTCTCCTCTGTTCTGTTCTCTCCTCTGTTCTCTCCTCTGCTCTCTCCTCTCTTCTGTCCTCTCCTCTGTTCTCTCCTCTCCTCTGTTCTCTCCTCTGTCCTCTCCTCTGCTCTCTCCTCTCCTCTGTCCTCTCCTCTGTTCTCTCCTCTGTTCTCTCCTCTCCTCTGTCCTCTCCTCTCTCCTCTCCTCTGTTCTCTCCTCTGTTCTGTCCTCTCCTCTGTTCTGTCCTCTCCTCTGTTCTCTCCTCTGTCCTCTCCTCTCCTCTGTTCTCTCCTCTGTTCTGTCCTCTCCTCTGTTCTCTCCTCTGTCCTCTCCTCTCCTCTGTTCTCTCCTCTGTTCTGTCCTCTCCTCTGTTCTCTCCTCTGTTCTCTCCTCTCCTCTGTTCTCTCCTCTGTTCTCTCCTCTCCTCTGTTCTGTCCTCTCCTCTGTTCTCTCCTCTGCTCTCTCCTCTCTTCTGTCCTCTCCTCTGTTCTCTCCTCTGTTCTCTCCTCTGTCCTCTCCTCTGCTCTCTCCTCTCCTCTGTCCTCTCCTCTGTTCTCTCCTCTGTTCTCTCCTCTCCTCTGTCCTCTCCTCTCCTCTGTTCTCTCCTCTGTTCTGTCCTCTCCTCTGTTCTCTCCTCTGTTCTGTCCTCTCCTCTGTTCTCTCCTCTGTCCTCTCCTCTCCTCTGTTCTCTCCTCTGTTCTGTCCTCTCCTCTGTTCTCTCCTCTGTCCTCTCCTCTCCTCTGTTCTCTCCTCTGTTCTGTCCTCTCCTCTGTTCTCTCCTCTGTTCTCTCCTCTCCTCTGTTCTCTCCTCTGTTCTCTCCTCTCCTCTGTTCTGTCCTCTCCTCTGTTCTCTCCTCTGTTCTCTCCTCTGTCCTCTCCTCTCTCCTCTGCTCTCTCCTCTCCTCTGTCCTCTCCTCTGTTCTCTCCTCTCTCCTCTCCTCTGTCCTCTCCTCTCTCCTCTCCTCTGTTCTCTCCTCTGTTCTGTCCTCTCCTCTGTTCTCTCCTCTGTCCTCTCCTCTCTCCTCTGCTCTCTCCTCTGCTCTCTCCTCTCCTCTGTCCTCTCCTCTGTCCTCTCCTCTGCTCTCTCCTCTGCTCTCTCCTCTGTTCTCTCCCTCTGTTCTCTCCTCTGTTCTCTCCTCTGTTCTCTCCTCTCCTCTGTTCTCTCCTCTGTTCTCTCCCTCTGTCCTCTCCTCTGTTCTCTCCTCTGTTCTGTCCTCTCCTCTGTTCTCTCCTCTCCTCTGTTCTCTCCTCTCCTCTGTTCTCTCCTCTGTTCTGTTCTCTCCTCTGTTCTCTCCTCTTTTCTCCCTCTCCTCTCCCCTCAGCTCCAAACATGGCGGCTGCTGTTTCCTGTCTGCACCTTCAGGATGAACAGAGCGTCCAGAAGGCGTCAGGGCTGAGTGCATTTGACTCAACCTCTCTCCCAGCACTTTTTCCTGTTTATCAGAAAATAACTCCTCAGTGTTCTGTTTGAGTGTCATTTTCGGGACATTTAGGGCCGGATTCGGGACAGCAGCTTAAATTTCGAGTCTGCCCTCAATTGAGTTTTAATAAATTGTTTTGTTTACACAAAAAACGAAAAAAGTCAAACGAGAAATGGAGGACTAACGACTTACCGTTGTGAGCTAAACTACATGATCCACAGCAGGGGAGGGGCACCATCATGCATTGTGTGTGTCGGGCACCCAGAAAACTCTGCACGTCGCAGTTTTGCATCAGGTGCAGGGCTCTACCCCGAAATAAGACAACAATGCATTCGGTATAGGAATGACCGCAAAAAAATGTGCAAAATATGATGGAACAAATATCATTACGGCAATGCCTTCTGCAAAATGAACACACATTATCTGAAGGGGCATCAAAAGTTACGGTCTCTCAGCAGTGAAGCAACAAAAAATGTGCACATTTTTAAAATTATTTTTTATATTTACAAATTGCTCCCATTTGCACGTACAAACTCTGATTTGAGTGAAATTTGAATCAGTTGTTGAACTTCCTGCCTGAACGCAGTTAACACCTCCATCACATTGAAATAAAATGTAATATAGGGGGAAGAAATTCATTTTTCAAAAATGTCTGAAATTTTGCACAAAATTCCATTTTGCCATCCTGATCCATAAAGTCAATGACATCCATCTTTTCTACAGCGTTGCCATAGAAATGACATAAACTCTCCAGGTTATTCTAATGGTAAAAATAATGCACAAAATTTGGCTGATTTCACTCAAACTTTAATTGCGGGTGCGCACTTCGACCCTGAACAAACTGATATAAGAAAATACAAAAATGGGTGCAACAGAATTCAAGCTCAATGAAGCCCACACCCCATCTCACATTGTGTTGCCCTGGCAACAAGCCAAATCTGTCCTCGCCAAGGGGATGTCCTTACATCTTTAGGTTTTTATTCAAATCACTGTAGCTCATCTGACAGAAAGCAAAGCTTTCATATATTTAAATACTTGCCTTTCTGTAGCCAAAAGCCTTTTGATTTAATTGGTCTTAATCTGTGACAAGTGCTATTCAGAGCTCATGGGCAGCACACCTTAGAAGGTCTCTTCTGGTGCAGAGTTCTGACGCTGACTGAGCTCGTTTGATTCTTCAGACCCGACGCCCTGAGGACTTCATAAAACCACTGGACCTGGATGTGGACCACTGCGTGACTGGACATCTTCACTCTCCCTGGTCGTATGTGCACATCTCACAGAGCAGCTCATTTCATTAGTTCAGACTTAACACATAACTTTAGATAAATCTCAAAGTTTTATCTAATCGCCAGTCTACACTCATTTGCATATTTCACATTTAAATACTTCTGTTTAACTTGGTCAATAAATATTCATAAACCACCCTTTGGTGAATAGTGAGGTTATTCCAGATATGGTTCACTGATATGGACAAGAATTTATAAATCTTCAGAACATTTGTTTATTCATTAATTAACTTAGAGAATCGATTATGTTGGGTTGGTAATATTTCGCAGCATTTATTGAGTGGTGCCTCAAAACTCTAGTCAAAGCCAAACAGTCACAAAGGCCACGTGAGTCCTGCTTTAAATTCCAATCGTTAATATCAATCACCCCTTTTACACTCAACAAAAATATAAACGCAACACTTTTGTTTTTGCTCCCATTTGTCATGAGATGGACTCAAAGATCTAAAATTCATTCCAGATACACAATATTACCATTTCTCTCAAACATTGTTCACAAATCTGTCTAAATGTGTGATAGTGGCACTTTTGCTTTGCTGAGATAATCCATCCCACCTCACAGGTGTGCCACATCAAGATGCTCATCAGACACCATGATTAGTGCACAGGTGTACCTTAGACTGTCCACAATAAAAGGCCACTCTGAAATGTGCAGTTTTGTCTCACAGCAAAATGCCACAGATGGCGCAAGCATTGAGGGAGCGTGCAACTGGCATGCTGACAGCAGGAATGTCAACCAAATCTGTTGCTCGGGCATTGAATGTTCATTTCTCCACCATAAGCCGTCTCCAAAGGTGTTTCAGAGAATATGGCAGTACATCCAACCGGCCTCACAACCGCAGACCACGTGTAACCACACCAGCCCAGGACCTCCACATCCAGCAGGTTCACCTCCAAGATCGTCTGAGACCAGCTACTCAGACAGCTGCTGAAACAATTGGTTTGCATAACCAAAGAATTTCTGCACAAACTGTCAGAAACCGTCTCAGGGAAGCTCAACCGCATGCTCGTCGTCCTCATCGGGGTCTTAACCTGACTCCAGATCGTTGCCGTAACAGACTTGAGTGGGCAAATGCCCACATTCGATGGCGTCTGGCACGTTGGAGAGGTGTTCTCTTCACAGATGAATCTCGGTTTACATTGTTCAGGGCAGATGGCAGACAGCGTGTGTGGCGTCGTGTGGGTGAGTGCTTTGCTGATGTCAATGTTGTGGATCGAGTGGCCCATGGTGGTGGTGGGGTTATGGTATGGGCAGGCATCTGTTATGGACGAAGAACACAGGTGCATTTTATTGATGGCATTTTGAATGCACAGAGATACCGTGATGAGATCCTGAGGCCCATTGTTGTGCCATACATCCATGAACATCACCTCATGTTTCAGCAAGATAATGCATGGCCCCATGTTGCAAGGATCTGTACACAATTCTTGGAAGCTGAAAATGTCCCAGTTCTTGCATGGCGAGCATACTCACCGGACATGTCACCCATTGAGCATGTTTGGGATGTGCTTGACCGGCGTATACGACAGCGCGTACTAGTTCCCACTAATATCCAGCAACTTCGCACAGCCATTGAAGAGGAGTGAACCAACATTCCACAGGCCACAATTGACAATCTGATAAACTCTATGCGAAGAAGATGTGTTGCACTGCATGAGGCAAATGGTGGTCACACCAGATACTGACTGGTTCTGAGTCCCCAGACCCCCAATAAAGCAACAACTGCACATTTCAGGGTGGCCTTTTATTGTGGACAGTCTAAGGTACACCTATGCACTAATCATGGTGTCTGATGAGCATCTTGATGTGGCACACCTGTGAGGTGGGATGGATTATCTCAGCAAAGCAAAAGTGCTCACTATCACACATTTAGACAGATTTGTGAACAATGTTTGAGAGAAATGGTAATATTGTGTATCTGGAATGAATTTTAGATCTTTGAGTCCATCTCATGACAAATGGGAGCAAAAACAAAAGTGTTGCGTTTATATTTTTGTTGAGTGTATAATTACCTACGAGTCTAAGATCTTTGTCAGTTTTGTGGATATGCTGTAGTACTGTGATTACAAGTAATTGACAAAGTTATATTGACAATGAAGTAATCTGCTGAGCAATAAAAAGCACTTGTTACATATTCTGTTGTTTGGTTTTCTTGTTTTTGGGCTGAGTAAAATGTCTATTGGGTCAGTGTAAATATTCTGCATTATGTAAATGTAAGAAGTGACTTAATTAAAAATAATAAGCCGTAAAAAATCGACAAAAGTTTTTAGTTGTATTCATTGATACTTTTTTCAGCTGCGTTACTGAATATTGCTGGGAAATCACACAGGGTGAACACTTAAAACACCCAGAGCTGGATTTAGAAAGAAGACCAGCTGCTAAAATGCCGTCGGTTACTTTTGGTTTCCCATTAGTCACTTGGTCACATGGAACAGCGCAACGCAACAGGGAAAGGCGGAGTTACGCGCGTTGGAGAAGTGCTGTGGCAGGTGCAGGCAGGAGAGCCAAAAGTGCCCACAACCTGACGTGCGTTTAGCGTCCTTCCCCGACGTGGATCCAACGACGCTTTTTGTTGCTATCAGGGTATTTGATCCAGCCGTTTCTTTGCGCAAAGTGTGCTGCGTTCGCTCTGCGCTCACTGGGTTCGCTCTTCCTCTTGAAGCGGAGGCGCAGCGCGGAATACCCCTCAGCGCAACCAGGAAGAAGCGCTTATTCTCGGCTTGGGAGCTGACGCGTCCGGGTGGACGAGAACATGTCTGTTCTGTGCTGCTGCTTCATCGTGAGCCTCTGCGTAACGGGTGAGTGGTGAAAGCGCACGGTCTCATGGGCCATGAGGATAATGTACAACGTGAAACCTGAGCTCATATATGTACAGATTCTCCTTTTCTTTGCGCCATCAGTCCGGTCAAACAACTCCTGATGGCCGCTACCTGTTCTGATTGTAGAACTTTTTACAACTACAATGTGAAATTCAAAACAAACACGTGTTTGTATTTTCAATCGTTTTGGGATAATTTTTGAAACAGTCTGATAATTCGATTCAAAGCTGTAGCTATCTGAACAAGGGTTTAGTTGGTCAAATCATTTAGAACATTTCTCTTCCGTTCACACAGTTTGCAGCCTGTTTCTCAGAACACTTGACACAGCTCCCATTCAGAAACCTAACCTAAACTGTGGCTTTCAATATAGAAAGTGCAAAAAACAACTATTTGAGCGTTTTACACCAAACAAACTGAAAAGGGGCTCCACAGACTAAACAAATAGTGTGGACAGTGCGTCTCCTTGGTATATGCCACATTTGATGGTCACTTGTGCAAGTGGCTTGCCATTGGCTTCAAGGGTGGTTTTCCACAACCGCATCGAGTTTGCAATGAACGCCCTTAGAGTCCTGTTGATATTGTACAGCTCCAGGCACTCAGTGATCCATGTGTGTGGAATTGAGTCATAGGCTTTCTTGTAATCAATCCAGGCAGTGCACAGGTTGGTCTGACGGGTTCTGCAGTCACGAGCGACTGTTTGGTCAACCAGGAGTTGGTGTTTGGCTCCCCTGGTGTTTTTGCCGATGCCCTTCTGTGCTGCGCTCATGTATTGATCCATGTGCCCGCTTATCTTAGCCGCGATGATGCCTGACATGAGCTTCCATGTTGTGGAGAGACAGGTTATTGGCCAATAGTTGGATGGGACTGTACCCTTTGCGGGATCCTTCAGGATCAGGATCGTACGCCCTTGGGTTAGCCATTCAGGGTGAGTCCCATCCCTTAGCAGCTGGTTCATTTGTGCTGCTAGACACTCCTGGAGAGCAGTGAGCTTCTTTAGCCAGTATGCGTGGTAGAGTTGGGCGGTATCCAAATTTTGATACCGTTAAACCGTCTCCACATTTTCCCGGGGTATACGGTATTACCGTTGCTAAGGCTTAAAAAAAAAAAAAACACTTCGTAGCACAAACGTGGAGTCCGCTGGCCAAATGGCAGCTTGTCCCTATACCGTAGGCTATAGAAACAGAAAAGCAAGCATTACATAGGCCTAATGATACTGAAAACATAACAAAACATGTAAAAAAATTTGTAACTTTTATTAACAAATGTGCAAAAAAGTGCAAATACAGTCAACCAACAAAACGAAATAACAAATTGCTTATCAAATAACAAAAATTACATTAAATAACAAAGGCACAAACCAACAAGAATCAAATAAATAAAATACCTGATCTTATCAAATAAGAAAATCTGAACAATAAGGCTAACAAGACCGAACTGAAAATGTGCATATAACGCAGCGGAAAATAAATAAAACTGAAAATAAAATGATTAAACTATTGCATGTTTTTCGCCAGAAAAACCAGCATGTTCACTTTTTCGGGCTTGAGTAGGGCACGTTGTGTGTTGACAACTTTGCCCGCGGTGCTGAAGACCCGTTCAGATGGAGAGCTTGTGGCACAAACGCAAAGGTATTTTCGGGCAACCCGCGACATTAAAGGAAAGCGGCTGACTCCATTAAATTTCCACCAAAGAAGGGGGTCTTCATCCCCCGGAATATCAGCCTCGCGACAATATGCAATAGTCTCTGCTTCTGCGCGCTCCTCTACAGTGCCAACGCAGCGGCTTTTCTTTGTAGGAGGCTGCCCAGCGTCATCTTTTTTTTTCGTGGTTCGGGTTGCCCTTCTCCTTCCTCCACTCTGGTGGGCCGTGGACCTACTGCTGCTGCTTGGCCCTCCAGTATCACCATCTCGGCCTCTAACTCCGTCTTTGTCTCAGCCAAAGCAGTGGCATCAGTCTCATATCCTCCGCGGTACCGAGGATCAAGAAAGGTGCATTTCCGCATCAACTTGCGCACTGAATCACTCTGATATTTCGCCTCCAGCTTGTCAAGAATTCCAGTTTTTATTAATTTCGTTAACTGGACGTCCTCATCTGACACCGCCAACACATCATCCTTGCAGAGCTGGAGCATGGGCAGGACAGAGGAGCTGGTTACATAGTTCTCTCCAGACAAAATGTCAGTGAAGTCACTGACTGGTTTCAGTGCCTTCTGAACAGCCTGCAAGACATCTGTGTCCTGCCAGGTGAGTGACAAGTTGCTCCTTCTGTCATCAGACAGGACGTGTCTGATTGCTTGAGCCTGCTCGAGGATGCGCTCTACCATGGCAAGTTTAGAACCCCAACGAGTTGCGCAGTCCTGTTGATGAAAATAATAACATAGGCTATATTATTTAAATTCTATTCTATGTTTTTCCATTCTCCATTGCCTATTATGATAATCACAGCGCTAATAGGATGCGTTTATTTGTCTGTAGGTCTATAACAAATTGATATCGGCTTACCGTTATGAGGCTATGTTCTGGGAGTCCCAGCTCCACCTGCTTCTTGTGAAGCTCACTCTTTCGGTGCCAGCTGTGCGAAAAGGCCCCAACGATATTACGACACAGTCCAAGGGTGCGCTCAGTTTTTTGCCTTTGGTCCAGACTGCATTTGTAACAGCCAAGTTGAGATTGTGACCGAAACAGTTGAGCCACGGCCAATGCAGGGACCGGATTGCAGCAGCCATGTTGGCAGCGTTGTCCGTGGTTATGGCTGAAAGTTTGTTTTCGTCAAGTTGCCAGTCATGAAGCGCGTCTCTGAGCGCAGCAGCAAGATTGGCTGCTGTGTGGCTTTCAGGAAAATATGTCGTCTGGAGACATCTGGATTCCAGTTTCCACTCAGGTGTAATGATGTGGACAGTCAGCGACATATATGGTGTCATGTTGACGGACGACCACATATCAGTCGTAAGTGAATAAAACTCACTCCCTGACACCAGCGCTTGAACCTCGTTTTTAACTTTGTTATATAAGTCTGGAATGGCGTTTTTGGAAAAATATTTCCATCCAGGCAGCTCGTACTGTGCATCTAGTTCCTTTATCATGTCCTTAAACGACTTCTTTTCCACCGTATGAAAAGACACCATTTCTTTTGCCAAGTACTTGGTCACTGCATCGGTACAGGCTTTCCAACGGATACTGTCCTTTTGGTATTTTTTCATTTTCCCGAATGCACCAATTATCGTTGGTTGTGTGTAAGAGGTGGTTGGGCTGCTTGTTGATGCTTCGACATCAGAATCAGCAGGAGTGGCTGACACCGTAGCACTTGTTGAACCCCGCGGCAAACTCATCCTAGCAGCAGTGAGTGGGTGATTGATCCTGAGATGGGGCCTGAGATTTGAAGTGTTTCCATCTCTTGCCGCCACCGTCTTCATGCACATTTTACATACCGCCTCGTTGACATTAGCCGGCTCTCCCCTGTCATTTGGCCGAAATCCGAAATGCTGCCAAATTGCAGAGGTTGTATTTTTCTTTGGCACCAACTCAGCGCGGCCTGTCATCTTGTCTTGTCCTTCTTCTCCCTTCGGAGCGGTAATGTCACGTGACTACGCAACATCCAGGAACTTCATCAACAGTTAAGAGCAACATTACACTATAACATAGTAATATTCGTTTTAAACTGTAATAGTATTAAATTAACAAACACAACCACACATACATAAGTGTTGAAAAAACACTCTTTATTTAGGCATTAAATCAATTATAGTTAATATTATATTAGCGCAAGATTTTTTTAATGACGGTAATGAATCTGATACCGTGGCTATTTTTAGATACTGCGGGATACCTTATTACCGTATTACCGCCCAACCCTAATGCGTGGATCATGTCAGGGCCTGGTGCTGTCCAATATATATATATATATATATATATATATATATATGCTGCACAGGAGCATATATATATATATATATATATATATGCTGCACAGGAGCAGGCCTTGAGCACCAGAGCAATAGAGGGCCAGATCTACCACACCAGACAAGACCCAAGGTGTAGGTTGTGCAAAGAAGTGCCTGAGACAGTCCAGCACATAACTGCAGGGTGTAAGATGCTGCAGGGAAAGCGTACATGGAGCGACATAACCAAGTAGCGGGCATAGTGTACAGAAACATCTGTGCAGAGTACGGGCTGGAAACCCCAGGATCAAGGTGGGGAATACCTCCAAAGGTTGTGGAGAATGAGCCAAGATCCTGTGGCACTTCCAAATACAGACTGACAGAATGGTGATGGACCAACCAGACATCGTGGTTCTGGATAAGCGAGAGAACAAAGCCGTGGTGGTGACACTGCAATACCGAGCGATGGCAATGTCAGGAAAAAGGAACACGAGAAACTAGAGAAATACCAGGGGCTCAAGGAAGAGCTGGAGAGGCCTGGAAGGTGAAAGCATCAGTGGTGCCTGTGGTGATCGGAGCACTCGGGGCCGTGACCCCCAAACTGGATGAGTGGTTGCAGCAGATCCCAGGAAGGACAACAGACATCTCAGTCCAGAAAAGTGCAGTACTGGAACAGCAAAGATACTGCGCAGAACTCTCAAGCTCCCAGGCCTCTGGTAGAGGACCCGAGCTGATGAGGGTGAGAGACCAACCACCGTGGAAGGTGAGAAATGCGTTTTATATATATACATGCATATATGCACTGAAACATGAATGAAAGAGCACAGAAAATCAAAGTTTGAGGATAGTAATATTTGTTTTTGGGAAACACTTGATCAATTTTGAATGTAAAACTGCATTTTGCTGAGCTAAGATTTAGTTGGGCTAAAGTGTAGTGTATGCTGTTTTGCAAAGGTCCATCCATCCATCCATCCATCTTCTCCCGCTTAATCCGGCTGGGTCGCGGGGGCAGCATGCTGCCCAATACTCATAGCACCTGACCCCCCCTATGAACCCCTCTGCAGGTGGTGAGCCCACAGGAGGGTGGACAACATGGTCCTTGATGTTAGTTCATAGGGGTGCGGGCATGTTTTGGGTTGATGGGGGAAACCGGAGCACCCGGAGGAAACCCATCCAGACACGGGGAGGAACATGCAAACTCCACACAGAAAGGCCCGGGCGACCCGGGGATTGAACCCGCAACCTTCTTGCTGTGAGGCCTGAGTGTTGCCACTCAGCCACCGTGCCGCCTTTTGCAAAGGTCCGTTTTCCTTAAAGAAATGTGCCAAAGTGATACAAAAAATAGATGTTCTGATTCAGGGTTTGCCACCTGTTGTTATGGAGATGTAATTGCTTTGCTTAGATGTTCAGCTCCAGCCCGTTACACACATTTGTTTTCCATTCATGTAATGAGGTGGATTTATTGTTGAAAAAGAGTGGGATTGCCTCTCCACAGATCTGACCTGTGGCAGCAGTCTACGCAGGGACTCCCAGACTTCCCTCACCCCAGACACTTCTTCCAGCTCCTTCGGCGGCCCTGAGGTGTTCCCAACCAAGAGAAGCAGCTGAGGGGAGGGCACCTGTTCTGATGCCTCCTGGACGCCTCCCTCAGGAGGTGTTCCAGGCATGTCCCACCGAGAGACATAGTCCCCCTTCTGTCCTGGGTCTTCCCTGGGGCCTCTTCTCGGTGGGACATGCCTGGAACACCTCCTGAGGGAGGCGTCCAGGAGGCATCAGAACAGGTGCCCTCCACTCAGCTGCTTCTCTTAACATGGAGCAGCGGATTTACTGCGAGCTCCTCCCATATAACTGAGCTCCTCACCCCACCCTAGCGCCCGGCCACTCTGTGGAGGAAACTCATGCCGACTGCTTGTATCTTGTCCTTTTGGTCCTTATCCAAAGCTCATGACCATAGAAAGTCCTCTGGTAATTCAGTTTCTTCTTACAGTGGCAAATGCATCTTATCTGCAAATAAGTTGTATAAAAACTCTGAGGATACACATTCAAAACTACTCCAAATTGAATTCATTCAATTGATTTCATAGTATAAATCTAGATTTTAACATTTGTCCCCTCTTCTCTTGTGATTCTAGCGCTTGCTTCAGGGCTTCTCCCTCCCAGGAATGTGCAACTGACTTCTCACAACATGGACTTGTATCTGAGGTGGAAACCCCCAGAAAATGTCTCCAGTCAGATTTTGTACTCTACAAAGCTCCAGTGAGTGTGACCCTGTGCTCAACAACAGGAACCAACATTTTTGTAATATTGTAGTATGGCTCAAGTGATTCACAGCACACACACCGTCACGGTGCTGTCAAGCGCTGCTCTACTAGTGATGTGGAGCGGGAGTTTTGTTGTATTTTTGAGCAGCTCCCCATGTTCAAAATGACCTCAATAATTGATAGTAGTATTAGAGATCATTCCAAATCATTCATGGCAATGCAAAGTGCAATCTATGTGTTATATTGCAGAAATAAACATAGATGATGAACACCACATCAGTTAAAGAACTTAAATAACACAATGCAACACTCAATCATATTGCAGAAGGAAAATGTCCCACTAGTGGAAAGCTAAAGTATCCACATATTGAACAACAACTAATTAATCCTTGCATTTATATAGCGCGTTTCATGACACCCAAAGCTCTTTACAGTTCATTCTTCATTCAGTCCACACTCAGTGGTCTAAACTACTACTGTAGCCACAGCTGCCCTGGGGCAGACTGAGGGAAGTGAGGCTCTAATCTGCACCAGCATCATCACTTGCACACACTCCACTTTCATCCTAGGCAATGTGGGTGAAGTGTCTTGCCCAAGGACACAACAATAGTTTTTTTGCCACTGGCGCCCCCCTGTGGCACCTGGAAATCCCAGGGGTCTCCCATCCAAGTCCTGACCAGGCCCTGCTGAGCTTCTGAGATCTGAAGAGATCAGGCTTTGACAAGCCGGTATGACCACAACTATCAACTTGTTCAATATATGGTAAAAGGAACAATATTTTTTGGGAGGTCAACATTTACCATGGATATTTCAATAATAATTATTGTGACAGGCCTGTCCACAGCCCTCCTCTACAAATATATTTGTATAGACCCTTTTAGGGTGGAAGTGATTAAAAAAATAATAAGTTGCTTGCACATTTGGCAACAGAAGTGTCATTGTTCCCCATTCATTCTGATTCATTCAGACTGAACACAGACAGAAGAAAATGTAGATAAAAATATTTCCAGCACCAAAATGTCTGGTTGCTCTGTGTGTGTTTGTCAGAATCAATATTCTACCAGCGGACTAAAGTTGAAAATTTTACTCACTGATCTTCCAGATCCTTACGCAAGGACCTGGCAGTCTGACACCATTTGTCAAAGTCAGCTTGTTAAGGAAATATTCGTGATCTTTTGATGATAATCCTTTCACCTAGCTTGAAAAGCTGCTAAGTTCTGCCGTACTTCTTTTGCCAAAATGCCTGTGCAACCGAGCCTATGTCATCACTGTTTACACTAAAAGGAGCTGTATGTGGCCTTCGTGTGGGAATTAAACCTAAGTATTTTAGCAATGGGACTCCTTGTTCCAATCTCATGGTGTTTTTAGTAAATATTCTAAGTACCACACAACTCTAAAACACAATGAAAATGTAATAGAACTGATAGAAACTATTTTGAAATCTATAAGGACTGTCTAATATCCAGTGATTTTTGCATAATAAAAGCATAATATGTGTTTAAATAATAATAAAAAAACAAACAAAAACAAAACACTTGTGACTGTGGCTTTGTCTCTTCCAGATGGAGTTTTGACAGTGTCCAGGCCTGTGTCAACACTTCAGCCCTTTTCTGTGAGCTTTCAGCACCAAGCCTTGATCTCAAAATCCTGGAGTTTGGCCAGTACAGTGCATCAGTTCGAGCACTGTCTGGAAATGAGGTGTCAGACTGGGTTCACAGCCAGCCTCTCACCATGGACAAAGACAGTCAGTCTTTATATATGTGTATATGTGTATGTATAGTAAGACTGTGTGCCCTAGTTGACATGGATGTGTTTGGCTCTCAGCTGTGATCGGCCCCCCAACGGTGGCTGTTGTCTCTCATGAAGCAGATTTAGAGGTGAGCGTGAGAGACCCAGAGTTCAGAGTTTCCTCCGTGGAGCACGTCTTTGGCCTGCCAAAGTACAACATTACCTACTGGCCCAGAGGACGCCCACACCAGGTACGCCTAGTATGTGTGTGCACGACAGGCAGAATGTTCTCCGCACCCAGTTAAAAACATAAACCAGTGCCTGATATGATCTCGAGTAAGAGTTTTAGTAAAGAAAGCTATGAAAAGCTATGGAATAGAGAACTTATTTTATCTAAGTATGTTTATTGGACTCAAAATCCAAACTTTTTTTTGCTCAAAATCTTGGCTGAAAGAAACTACAGTAAGTCAGACCATTTCAGTAGTAGAAATTATTCTGAAAAAATAATGATTGACTGAGTGAACACAGTTGGTAAAGTAATGAGTGAACTCCTCTTAAATGAAAGTTAGACTGGGAGACCTACTCAGACTCATCCCAAGTAAATTTGACTCAGACCTGAACAATGAGGACATGACCTTGACTTTTGACTATACATGTATTCAGTGCTAGGACAAAGAACTCGTGAGTCTTTCCTTGTGTGTACAGGCCTTACCCATAGTGGTGCAGCAGAGCCGAGTCGTTCTCAATAACTTGGAACCATTGACTGAGTATTGTATCCAAGTCCAGATCAATGTACATCCGGCAAGAAACCAGAATATTGCTGAGACCAGTGAGCCGGTGTGTGAAAGCACTGCTGATGGTAAGTCTGTACGTTATATGCACATATGTTTTGGTCAACTTATAATAAACATGGAGGTTTATTACTTCTCTCTTTTGCAACTGTGTTGCAGAAGAAATAATGCTCTACTATATTACTGTATGGCCATCAGGGACTGTGCAATATTATTTGCACATACGCTTTGGGGAATATGCAGTACTGCTCAGAGGTAGGCTCCAGGGAAGGTGCAATATTTTTGAGCACTTGCAGTGAATAGGTTTCAGGGAATGTGCAATACTGACTTTTACACTTTTTAAGCCCCAGGGAATGTGCAAAAATATGCTAATTATGGGAATGGTGCAATATTATCAAATGTTGAACTGTATGAATTGATGTGTCCACTGTGTGTGTGCTGTTTGTTGTATGTCTATGTGCCAGGAGTACCCCTGTCCCAAGACAAATTTCTCCCAAGGGAGACAATAAAGGCTAATCTAATCTAATCTAAGAGCAGTCTTCATAAAACATATAAAGAATCTAAACTGTGTTTCTCACTCCCACGCTTATAAAGAAATAATAAATGGAATAGTCCAAGTGTTCTTTGGGGAGTTCTGTTCTTGGGAAGACCATATTCTTGTTTCCTGCAGCCTGGTGGATAGAGAGGGGAGAGAGTTCAGCATCCTAACAGTCTGGTGGATGAAGCTGTTAGAGTCTGGTGGTGTGGAAACAGAGGCTCCTGTACCTCCCAGAGGGCAGGAGACTGAACAGATTGTGTGTGGGGTGATTTGCATCACACACAATTGTGATGGCTTTGTGGGTGAGGCGGGTGGTGTATATGTCTTGCAGGGAGGGGAGTGGTGCACCAGTGATCTTCTGGTTGTGTTCACTATACTCTACAGGACTCTCCTGTTGTGGTCAGTGCAGCTTCTGCCCCTCAGTGATGCAGCTGGAGAGGATGCTCTCAGTGGTTCCTCTGGATGGTGAGGCACACAGTTTTCACAGGAAGTGTTTCGCAGGAAGGATGATTAATGCTTGTTCTCGTCGACCTGACCTGACGACCAAAAATGTGTTTGTCTGAATGTTTTTCTCATCAGTCTATGCTGGAATATAAGTACAGTCGACAGGCACTGTCAGAGATTTGGATTACTTTGTCAGACTGCTGCTACTGCACCAGACTCGCCTGCTACCCCTTCCCCAGGAGGTGCACAAGGACAAGGAAGAGAGGCAAGCGTGGAGGTATTTGGGCTAGGCTAGCAGCTAATCCAACTCTCCCAGCCAGACCGTCTAGACCAGTGGTTCTTAACCTGGGTTCGATCGAACCCCAGGGGTTTGGTGAGTCAATCTCAGGGGTTCAGGGTCAGACACACATCCAACTCATATGACTGGTGATGACACGCCCCGTTTGGCCCCTATTGGCTACAAGAAATTTTGTGCGCGCAATAGTCTTGTGACTGTCGTGATGGTGTTGTGTAATTTCTTTCTTCATATTTTCCCTTCATATGAACTATGCCAAGCAAAAAAAGAAAGTGGTCGGATGAATATGTGCAATATGGATTCATATGTGTGCACCAATAAAATGCATACCTATGTTTTGAACTTGAAAAAAACATATTTTATTTTTCCAATTAAGAAGGGTTCGGTGAATGCGCATATGAAACTAGAGGGGTTCAGTACCTCCAACAAGGTTAAGAACCACTGGTCTAGATGGATCACATTCGACAGTGGAGAACTGCTGTGTGTGTTTGCACTGAGACATGGTCAAGTGAAAACATTCCCAACTCTGCTGTCACCACCCGCCTCACCGCATACACCACCTGCCTCACCGTATACACCACCCGCCTCACCGTATACACCACCCATCTCATCATATACACCTCACCTGCAAAGCCATCACAATTATGAGTTATGTCACCCTGCACACAATCTGTTCAGCCTCCTGCCCTCTGGGAGGAACTACAGGAGCCTCTTTCATCCACCAGGCTGTTAGGATGCTGAACTCGCTCCCCTCTTTACCCACCAGGCTGTTAGGATGCTGAACTCTCTCCCCTCTCTGCCCACCAGGCTGTTAGGATGCTGAACTCTCTCCCCTCTCTGCCCACCAGGCTGTTAGGATGCTGAACTCTCTCCCCTCTCTACCCACCAGGCTGTTAGGATGCTGAACTCTCTCCCCTCTCTACCCACCAGGCTGTTAGGATGCTGAACTCTCTCCCCTCTCTACCCACCAGGCTGTTAGGATGCTGAACTCTCTCCCCTCTCTACCCACCAGGCTGTTAGGATGCTGAACTCTCTCCCCTCTCTACCCACCAGGCTGCAGGAAGCAGGAATTTGTGTCTCCCTAAAGAACTTTAGACTTTTCCTTTTATTTTATTATTATTTAATTTAGAGGTTTACGAGAGAGAACATCATTTAAATTTTCATATGGAAATTTGACAAACTTTTTTTTGAAGTTGAATTATTGAGTTTTCTCAAAACAGAGCTGACATTTTCCAGCACCTCCCTTGACAGCCACAGTGGGTTGTGAGAGCATCACATGTAGTCTTTTACTTTTACCTTTTCCTTTCTATGTGGTGGTTATTTTGAAAAATCGCAAATATATGTATAATACAAGTTTCACACTTTGTTCCAAAAAAAAAAAAAAAAAGAAGCACAAATGAAAAAGCGTGTCCACTTTGGACTGTAGTGTGCACCAGATGAAAGAGGAGAATATCTTTGGTCATTTCATTAAACGAGTTCTGAGAGTTATGAGCTCAAACTTAATGTGCGTCAGGTAGAAGCAGCAGGTAGAACTAATGTGACTATTTATGGTCTTAGAATCAACAACAATAGATTTTTTTAACACATTATTTCTTTTGTAGAATGATGCTATCTCATGGTCGTAATAATCTTTTTTTTTTTAGCTTTGAATTTTAAATAACTGACCAAGGCAATATATTTAAATTCCTCAACATTGCCAATTATTTTTTGACTTAAAAATCTTTTAGAGATTTTTGGTGTAAAGAGAAACGCATTGAAATAATTTGAGGCGTTCCTCTGATAAAGGTGAACTATGTGGAAATAATCTTTTGATCAATACAAGCACTAACATCATATTTGTCTATTTGTCTGAAGTTATTTATGTATGTATATGAATGATTAAGAAACAAAAATGTTACAATAAAAATAATGTTAAAAGGAGCAGATTAAGTAAAGTAATCCATACATAAATAAAGTGTTCTCTGTGCCTCCATAGCGCCCCCTGCTCCTTGGGTAACTGCACTGGCCACTTTCGTGGCTTTGGTGCTGGCTGTGGCACTCGTCGCTGTTACAGCCATTTACCACAAACGGATCTGCCACTTCCTGTGCCCCAAAGACTCACTGCCTCAGGTCTGTATGCACTATTCTACAAAGTTTATTCAAAGCTAGAACTCTAACAAATCATAACTACACAGGATTAACCCAATTCAATTTTAATTCAGCCCAAAATCACAAGTCATCGCCCAATAACACAATAACAGACAAACAACAACAGATTAACCAATATTCACAGAAAAATAGCAAACTGATAACGAGCATTCCATGTCCTCAGACTTTCTTTCTCTGCAGGCAAAACTCAAACTCAAAAAAAAAAGATCTATTCCCATAGATAAACAGATGAGACTGTCTTCCAGACTAGACAAAAAGCCTTAAATCAAAGGAAATCTTGTGAATGGAGCAGACTGTACGGCTTTTGTGGGTATTTGTTTGGAATGCATATTGTATAGTGGGCTGGGACTGAAAGTACAGATGATATTCATTTCATATTGACCAATCTTGTAACTTCTGTAATTCTGTCTAGCCTTTGCAGAACCTCCCGGAATGTCCCCACTTGCCACACTTTGTGCAGGAGGAACTATATCACCCACTCACAATGATCCCAGGGCAGGATGAAGGGGAGCGCCTCACTGCAGACTCATGACACCAGATTTTTACTTCGACACTACAGGCTGATCAGAGCTCCACTGAAACCATCAGACTTTTTGTTTGTTGCCATTTCATGAACGGTGCAGTTATTATGAAGTACCCTGTGACAACTATGTCCATGAAAAGCTATTTAAATCAAGTTCAATATTGTTAATGTGGATGAACAGTACAACAGCCACATGGCTTAATGTAACAAACACTGAAGATGTGAGCATCAAATTCCACCGACTTGTGTGGTCATTAGGAAGCAGTTGTGATTCTCGCGTCTCTTTGTAGAGCATGGAGTCTGTTTGGTCTAACAGACTTAAATCTGTACAAGTATAAGCTTCAAGTCTCTGTGCCAGCCCGGGCTCTCCATACGTGTGCCACATTTACAGCCCTGCGCCTGGTCACCGCTCTCCACACCCCATCACCCACATGAGCAGAGCGCACCTGTATGTGCTGCTACTGCTGCCCAGGCCCTCAGTATTTATATAATCTATAGAAGCCTTTGCTTATTATTAGAGGGCGTTTCTTGCTAAATCCATGGCCTGTCCATTTTTCTGTAAAGAAGTCGTGGTGTCCATGGCTGATTGTCGGTGAACACTGTCATTTATTTGGTTGCTTAAGAACACGTTGTGAATCTGGCTCAGAATTCTCTCAGCATCTTGTTCGTGTTTTTCACATGAAAATGTTTTAAGAAAAAAATTCATTCATTTTTGGCATTCACAAAATGTGTTGTTTACATGTGCTCTGGTTGAACAAATCCAATAGTCAGAAGCAGTCATATGAACGGAAAACAGTTATAGATAAAAAAACAAACATTTCCTTATGAAAATAAAATGTATGAGTGGAGTTTGAGTATTAAGCAGACTTTGTCTCTTTGTGCATTATACAAGCTGCCGCTCTGGCTTTGGATTTGTGTCATATTCAAATAAATGTGATTGTATGGGGTAAGGTGGCTGTCATTTAAGACACAGGTGTCAAACATGCGGCCCGGGGGCCAGATCCGGCCCTCCAAGACCTTTAATCTGGCCCTCAGCTGATTTTCTATTAAAATATTTAAAATTTTCAGATTTTTCTGGTAATTTTCTGCGCAGCTTAGCATAGCAGCATCTCCAGTGCTTCTGTGTGTGGCGCCTCCACCAGACAAATGAAGACCTGCCTCTTTCCAAACGCTCTTAAAGGACGATCGTTTTGACTGTTGACCGTGACACCCTCATCAGCAAAATGTCAAAAATAAGAAAAGTGGAGCTGAGTGCAGGATTTTCCAAGAAAAATGTACTAATTCTTATTTGTTCACGGAGGTGAATGGGAAACCTGTACGCTTGGTGTGTTTGCAACAAGTGGCGGCGCTCAAGGAATATGATCTTAAACACCACTACGAGACACTGCGAAAAATACAATAACTTGAACAGAGAATTGAGAAGACAGAAGATAAACGAATTATTGCTGGGACTGAAGAAACAGCCGTCTGTTTTCACCCAGGGGCCAAGAGGCTACTGATGCTGCTGTGAAAGCAACCTAACCTAGCATAATATTATAATATTTTGTAAAATAAAATCAAATAAAAAAGATTTCTGTAATAGATTTGCGTTTCTCTGCACAAATATTTGGACTCATTGCTATTTTTGGGGTATATATGCCATGAGTTTTCTGATCCGGCCCCTTTGGAGTCAAAGTTGGTTGTATACGGCCCCCGGACCAAAATGAGTTTGACACCCCTGATTTAAGATGTGCACACTAAATGAAAATACATACATATTTCTCTGTATTCATGCATAAAATTGTGATATCCTTGTGGTTGAAGGAATTCGCGGACACAGGGTTGTAGCTTTGGTTCTTTTTACTGAACACACCGCAGCTTATTACATACACTGTTCTACTGCATGGCACTTCAAACAAAAAACTATATTGCCACCTTGTGGACATTTGTCATACACTACATTCCTCCCCCCTTAAGCTTTTAATTCCCCCTTCAACACCAAAAGTCAGAAATTAACTAAATTACTCTGTAGCCTCACAAAATTAGCCACCTTCACGTTTAACAGTGTCTCCCCCCCTAGTATAATAATAACACAAAATTCCAATCAATGCATTTTTTTTTCAAAACCTTTCACTCAACACTCATAGTCCTTCAGGTAAGTAGGTTTAAACACAGTCCGTTGGGACCGTCGAGCCGGTGCGGCTGTTTGTTGGGAAAGCGTCTCGTTCACTGCATCTGGGGACGGAATGCACGACACAGGTGGGTTTGCAGTGTCCTGCAGCTTTCCCTCTGGAACACAGTTATTTTCTCCTACTGCAGGATTCTTGAACACCTCAGTTGGATCAGCTGATGACATAAGCACAATGGGTGGTTCAGGGATTTTAGGTCCCATTAAGTCCTTGTCTTCAGGCCTTGCCAGGATCTGGTCCACATGTCTCCGCACTACAGTTCCATCTCCTAACATGACCTTGTAAGTCACTGGTCCTGTGATTTTGGTAATAAAAGCTGGAATCCATTTTGGTCCATGACTGAAGTTACGTGTGATCACTGCATCTCCCACTTGAAAACTTCTCTCTGGTCTGTGCCTGTCATGATGTTTCTTTTGACTGCACTGTTTCTGTTCCACTTTGGCTCTGAGATCCGGATGTCCTAGGTCCAATGTTGATCTTAATCTCCTTCCTTGCAACATTTCAGCAGGTGACAGCCCCGTGGTGGACTGAGGGGTGATGCGGTAACTGAACAGCACTCTTGACACTTTTGTTTGGATGCTGCCTTCACCTGCCTTTTTCATCATGGACTTGAATGTCTGGACTGCCCGTTCGGCACAGCCATTTGAAGAAGGATGGTAAGGGGCTGAGGTGATGTGTTCGATACCGTTCTTACTCATGAAGTCTTTAAATTCAGCACTGACAAAACAGGAACCGTTATCTGACACAATCATCTCAGGCAATCCTTGATTGCTGAAACTCTTCCTGAGACATTCAATCGTGCTTGCTGAAGTTGCTGAGGTTACGGGGTAAGCCTCCATCCATTTGGAATAGGCATCCATCAGGATCAGGAACATATGACCCATAAAAGGTCCTGCATAATCTATGTGTAGCCTCTGCCACGGTTTACTGGGCCACTCCCAAGGGTGAAGTGGTGCGGAAGCTGGTAACTTGCGATGTTCTTGGCAGGTGCTACACCTTTTTACTACCGATTCAATGTCAGCATCTAACTTTGGCCACCAGAAATAGCTTCGGGCTAATGCTTTCATTCTGGTGATGCCTGGGTGACCATGATGTAGTTGGCCTAGCAATGCTTCACGCCCTGGTGGAGGTACCACCACACGTGACCCCCACAACACACACCCGTCTTGTACACTTAACTCTGTTTTTCTCACCGCATAAGGCTGGAAAACTGGATCTGAGTGTTGTGACGGCCAGCCCTGTTGGACGAATTGCCTGACTCGGGACAGCACAGGGTCTTTGCGTGTCCACTGGCTCACTTCCTGCGCCACCACGAGTGTCACCTCCTCCATCATCAGCACACGGTCCTCGTGCTCTCTCTTAGTGGGTGGTTGAGGTAGCGGAAGTCGGCTTAAGGCATCTGCATTGCTGTGTTGTTTACCGGGCTTATAGAGGATCTCGTACTCATATGCTCTCAAGGTCACCGCCCACCGTTGAATGCGAGGGGATGCCATTTGAGGCACTGCTTTTATCTCACTAAAGAGTGACAGCAAGGGCTTGTGATCTGTGCATATGACAAACTTCCTCCCGTATAAGTACTTGTGAAAGCACTGGATGCCAAACATCACTGCCAGCCCTTCTTTGTCTACTTGAGAGTAGTTTGCTTCCGCCGGCGTGAGTGTTCGTGACATGAAGCCAATTGGTCTCTCTTGCCCATCTGGCATGCGATGTGACAATACCGCCCCCACTCCGTAAGGCGACGCATCACATGACAGTATCAAGTCTTTATGGCTGTCATAATGCACTAACACCTCTGACGACTGCATGAGCCTTTTTGACTCCTCAAATGCTCTCTCCTGCTCCTCTTGCCACTGCCACTGTTTTTCTTTACGTAACAGTTGGTGTAGGGGAGCTAACAATGTGGACAGATTTGGCAAGAATCTGTTGTAATAGTTGAGTAGGCCTAGGTATGCACGTAGTTCTGTGACATTAGTTGGTGCGGGTGCTTGTTGTATGGCCTTTACCTTGTTTGGCAGAGGGTGGAGCCCCTCGGCGTCCACTGTGTGTCCGAGGAACTCAGCTTCATGCTCCATGAAGGCACACTTATTGCGCTTGAGTCGAAGACCTGCCTCTCGTAGCCGTCGTAAGACCTCATTCAAGGTCTCCAGGTGCTCGAGATCACTTCTCCCTGTCAACAGGATGTCATCCAAGTATACAGCCACGTTCGGGACGCCTGCCACCAGACCCTCCATCATCCGTTGAAAGATGGCTGGACTAGAGGACACCCCGAATGGTAGGCGATTGACTTGAAACAGACCTTTGTGCGTGTTAATTGTGACATATGGCTTTGAGGCCTCATCGAGCGTGACTTGTTGATATGCGTGACTGAGGTCCAACTTTGTGAACTTCTCACCCCCAGTCAACTTCTCAAATAAGTCCTCCAATCGTGGTATTGGATACTGCTCTAACTTGGAGACTAAGTTTACTGTGAGCTTGTAGTCCCCACAAACGCGCACCGAATCGTCAGGCTTTAACACTGGCACTATTGGTGCAGCCCACTCTGAAAACTTTACTGGCTCAATTATGCCCTGCTTTGTGAGCCTCTCCAGCTCCGTTTCGACTTTCTTTCTCATGGCATAGGGCACTGGCCTGGGCTTGTAGAACTTTGGCGCCACCTCCTCTTTGATGTATATTTTTGCTGGTGGCCCTCTCCAGGTCCCCAGTTCCTCCTTGAATACCTCTTCGTTCTGCTTTAGCACCTGATGCAAAGTGGGATGAGGTTGCTCCAGCTTATTGACATATACACAGTTCATGTTTAACTCCCTCAGCCATGCGCGGCCTAGCAGATTTGGTCCACTGCCTTCTACCACTACTACTGGTAAGTGAGTGACTTTGTCTTTGTACGTTACCGTGACGTTGGCTGTCCCTAGAGTGGCGACTGGTTCACCTGTGTACGTTTTCAGCGTCAATGAGCAGTTTTGCAGTTCCTGTGCATTTCCCGCAGTCCACAACTTGCCATATTCAGTTTTTGTCAAGATGGTAACACTACAGCCTGTATCCACTTCGAACTCAACACAATGTCCATTTATGTCTAGCTGGGTGGTAATGGGGTCAACTTTTGTCGTTTTTGAATCTTTTAAGTTGTGCATTGTAAACACTTCTTCCTCACTCGATTGTGGATCAGAGGACTCCACCACGTGATGTGTGTACTGTCTTTTTTCTTTCTTCCCTCCCCCCTTAACCTGCTGCTGCTGGTCACTAGGAGGTGCAGACCTGCACATCTTCTTCACGTGTCCCTTTTTTCCACACCCATGGCACTTTTCGTTAAGAAAACGACAATCCCGTGCCAAGTGTTCACCCCCACACCTATAACATGCTACTGGACCGCCCCTGTTTTGCCCTTTGGGTCTTACATGCACTTTATGCACTGTCTGTAGTGTTGCATTTTTGCTTATTGTACTGTCCATCATTTTTGGTTGCAAGTCGCGTACATCTCTGTTCGCTGTCTCGATGGCTTGTGTGATTTCCAAGGCCTTGTCGAATGTTAGCGCCGTCTCTGCCAACAATCTCCTTTGCATGCGATCATCTGCAATACCACACACCAGCCTATCTCGTAGCATCTCTTTCAGCTTATCTCCATAGTTGCAATGTTGTGCCAGTTCTCTTAACACAGCCACATACTCTAACACAGTCTCATTTGCCCCTCTTATCCTTGAATTAAACTTGAATCTCTGGACAATTTCACTGGGCTTTGGGTTGTAATGTGACTGGAGCAATGTAGTCAATTGCGTGAATGACTTGTCGCCTGGCTTCTCTGGGCTTAGCAAGTTTCTCATTAAACTGTACGTTTTGCTACCCACTGAGCTCAACAGTATTGCCC
This sequence comes from Odontamblyopus lacepedii, assembly GCA_034769755.1. Taxonomy (NCBI): domain Eukaryota; kingdom Metazoa; phylum Chordata; class Actinopteri; order Gobiiformes; family Gobiidae; genus Odontamblyopus; species Odontamblyopus lacepedii. Next base: position 35,899,059 of record CM068356.1, on the reverse strand, counting down.
GCTTTCTTCCTGCGTCAGCAATACTATTTGCTTCAAAGAAGTGCTCCAAAACTTCACAATACTCCTCCCAATTCTGCGTTTGACTGTCGAAAGCAGTTATTGTTCCCACCATGGATGTAGCCATTTCACCGTTGTTAGCACCGCTCCGGTTAGCACGGCTCTGATTAGCACTAGCTTCCCCGTCGTCAGACATCAGCCGAAAATCTGAGTTGTAGAACTCTCGAGTTGTTTTCTTCTCTAACAACTCCCTCCGAGCTCACCAGTTTCCTCGTCGCCAAATGTGATATCCTTGTGGTTGAAGGAATTCGCGGACACAGGGTTGTAGCTTTGGTTCTTTTTACTGAACACACCGCAGCTTATTACATACACTGTTCTACTGCATGGCACTTCAAACAAAAAACTATATTGCCACCTTGTGGACATTTGTCATACACTACAAAAATGTATTTTGTTTATTCTTGCCCTTGTGCATTGATCATTTGATTAACCCACACTATCCCACTGTTAAACCAGATTATGAAAAATAATCATTTATTGCTATGCTTGAGCTGTTTATTCCAAATGTCACAGCTGGTTGGCAGGAAGCTGTGCTTGTACACCAGCCTCCAGGAAAGATACGCTTGTTTGTGGAAGTCTGACAGTTTGATTTTGTATATATTTTTAAGAGTTGCATTCCATGAGTTTACCTCTTCTCTACCTCTTACCTCTTCCATATCATTTTAAATACAGTATTAATAGTTTCAACTTCCAACCCTTCACATCCCGTTTGGTTACACAGTTAATTTCTTTTACGGTAATGGGCCTTATTTGGCCAGATGAAGTCAAAGAGGAGATTATCTGGTTTCTTACATCTATGACTGGGCATATTTAGGGCCAGAGAAATGTAAACCGACCTTGAGAAAAACAATGGGACAAGTCTTGCATCAGCCACATATTAAACCTTGTTTGAATTTGATTAATTAATTCAAATTAATTTCAGTTCAAATAGTTGATTGTCAAATTTTCATATGCACATATGAAAACTGAAACCCACGGCCCTGTGCTTGTGCAGGGTTAGTGTTAGTAGTTAGTCAAAATAACATAAACATGCACAGAAATTACAGCCACAAATGCAGAAAATCAAACAGATTATCACATTATCATTCACACACAACCTGGAAATAAGAAAATGTGTCACTTATGAGAACTGCAAACCCACAACTGTCAAAAAAGTTAATCACTCTCAAATTAAACTCACATTTGATCACCACCTGATAACCACCACCTGATAATCACCACCGGCGCGGTCAGTCAGAGGTGGTGAAGTTGCAGATGGCGGCAGTTTGTGATTTGGCTAAGTCGATGTCGGAGTCCGTGTACTTCTCTGGCCCCCTTCCAAATTATGCCAATTGTGAAATGTTCAGCCGCTTTTCAGCTGTCAACCAGTGGTTGTCCAATTGGTGCCCGCAGAATGGTGTCGTCTTCATAGACAACTGGAGGGCATTTGAGGGGAAGCCCAGGCTTATACGTAGCGACGGCATCCATCCCACAGTGGCTGGCTCCTCCCTGTTAGCTCAGAATATGATCGCTAGTCTTAGATGACCATCAGGTAAGATGAGCACACAGAATAGCTCAAGGAGTGTCAGTGGTCCTACTGGACCTCAGTGCAGCGTTTGACACCACTGATCACAACATTCTACTGCAGAGGTTAGAATGTGACATAGGTGTCAGAGGGACCGCCCTCAAATGGTTTAAATCCTATCTATCAGATAGGTACCAGTTTGTTAGTGTAAACCAGTGCACCGATCCCTGCTCTAAAGTAGCTTGCGGTGTTCCACAAGGATCTGTGCTTGGTCCAATCCTGTTTACTCTGTATATGTTGCCATTAGGTAACATTATCAGAAAACATGGCATTAATTTCCACTGCTATGCTGATGACACTCAGCTGTACTTATCAATGAAACCTAATCAGACCGATCAAATCGATAAGCTCAGTGCCTGTGTGAAGGACATCAAAACCTGGATGACCCTGAATTACCTGCTCTTAAACCCTGAAAAAACAGAGGTCATTGTTGTCGGTCCTAAAGGTCAGAGAGATTCTCTGTCCGACCAGATAATCTCACTTGACAATGTGAGTATAGCCTCTAGCTCTACTGTAAAAAAAACCTTGGAGTCGTATTTGACCAAAATCTCTCATTCACAGCTCATATAAACCAAGCTTGTAAAACTGCATATTTTCACCTGCGAAACATAACTAAAATCAGAAATATTTTGCCTAAAAACGATGCTGAAAAACTTATCCATGCATTTGTTACATCCAGACTAGATTACTGTAATTCTCTGCTCACCGTCTGCGCTAAAGGTACTTTAAGAAGCTTCCAGTTGGTCCAAAATGCAGCGGCCAGAGTCCTAACAGGAACTAAAAGACGTGATCACATCAGTCCTGTGTTAAAATCACTTCACTGGCTTCCTGTCGAGTTTAGAATTAAATTCAAAGTTCTCCTCCTGACATACAAAGCCTTAAACAATATGGCCCCATCATATCTTCAGGATGCCATTGTCCCCTATCAGCCAAATAGAGCACTTCGCTCTCAGAATGCAGGATTATTAGTGGTTCCTAGAGTGTCTAAAAGTACAGTGGGGGGGAGAGCCTTCAGTTACCAAGCTCCTGTGTTATGGAATCAACTCCCTGTAGATGTTAAACAGGCTCCACAGTCTCTTTATTTAAGACCAGGCTTAAAACCTTCCTCTTCGGAATAGCTTATGACCAGGTTACTTAGTTGATGTCACTAAGATAAGCTGCTGCAGGAGATAACAAGCTGGGGGAAGTGTGGCGACCTGAGCACTGTCCTCTGTTTCCTCCTATTTTCTCATCAGCATCACTTACTATGTTCTCATCTGTAGCTCGTTCATTGCTATTCACATGTTGTCCCCTGTCCCACTCCCCCTGTGGAGTGGAACTCTTTCAGGCCCGTAGCCAGGGGGGGGTCGAGGGGGTCGCACGACTTTCCCCCCCCCCGTGAGACTGGGGTCACCTTTTTCCAAAAAATATTTAAAAAAAAATAGTGCTGAGTGCTGTAAATGCAAGTGCCCTTTACTTTTAATTTTGTAGATTAATTTGGCATTTTCTTAAGCAAACTTCAGCCCACATATCGCCTCCTCTGTGCCGTAGTTCTGCTCTGTGCGGACACTGCTCCTCTGTTAAGGTGGGCGTGGATGTGTTTTGAAGTGGAGTTTGTTCGTATGAGTGATATCGGCCACACGGGGAGCTCGTATGCTGGGGTCGTGCGCGGTCGGAGATGTCATGCCAGGGCACGGTTCAGATCGGTTACGCTCGCGCTGGGCATGTGTGCTGCGCTTTAGGGGCGATCCAGGCTTGGGCACGATTCTGAAGTCCTAGTGTGAGTGCGCCCCTAATGTTTGACACATTTAGAACGTTTCACTCACATAATGTCTGTGTGCAGTTCTCCTTATTGTGGCTGCAGAAGCACTTGCACTGGAGCGACTGTTTTATTTATTTTCCTAGTCCGCACGCCGAAATATTTGCTCGGAAATGCGAGTGAAATGGGCGCACTGTAGAGCCCTGATAAAGTAATTTCCCAAAGACTCGAAGAGTTTACCATAATTTTTAAATTGTAGACATTAAGGGTTTTCATTTTCAATACCTTTGTCATCCCAATGATTCTATACTAATAGTTAATCAAGGTAAAATATCACCTTATCCTCTGTGTACACCCTTAAATCATGATAATTATTTATATTCAGCATATGCAACAGCCTTAACTTTTATATGTGCTAAAACAGGCTCTTTACTTAAAAACATTCTGGGTGAGGATGCCCCTGAACCCATTGCATCACATGCCATAGAGCATGTACTTATAGTACAATCACTGGGTCGCAAAGGCACCCGTATAAAAAGGTCACTTTTGGCTTAAAAAACGACCCACCCCCCTTGGAAGTCTGGCTACGGGCCTGTCTTTCAGACGCCTGATGGCAGCTGGACCCCTCTCCTCCTCCTCGCCCGGCTCCTCCTCCTCGCCCGGCTCCTCCTCCTCGCCCAGCTTCCCCTCCTCGCCCGGCTCCTCCTCTTGCCCGGCCTCCCCTCCTCCCCGGCTCCTTCCCCACCTGGGTAGCTGTGGCCATACTGAACTGGCCCACGGGCCTGGACATCTATAGCCTGTCCGTCCATGGGAGTGGATCTCTCCTTCACTGTAGTTCTCCCCGAGGTTTCTTCTTTTTCCCAGGACTCTGGGTTTTTTGGAGTTTTTCCTTGCTGAGAAGGAGGGTCTAAGGACAGGGGATGACTGGACCATGTTTCATTTGCTGCTTTACATGAATGTTGTTTATTCCTGTTTTGATATGTCTCTGTGTATGTTTTACTCATCCAAATCTTGGAACGCCCTTAGAGGAAACTGTTGTTGTGATTTTGGGCGCTACAAAAATAAATTGAATTGAAATCCAATGGTTAATCACCTCAGAGTTATATTTAAACTTAGCATCGCTCTCAAACATGAATAAACCCACAATCTAAAAACCTTTTCAGACAGGACACAGTTATCCCCATCGCCACAGAGCAAGAAGGTCCCGGGTTCCATTCCTGTAGTGGATGGGGCAGTTTCCAAACTCTCCCAGTCTCCCTGGGCGCAGTATTATTGACTGATTCTAAATCTTACCCTGCCGGACAAGTGAGTTGTGTTTGTGCGTGTAGTAGGTTTAAGAGCTGGAAACAAACAAAAATCAGCCATTGAAAGAAACAGGGTTAGTCAGTTGCATTTGACCTTGAACAGGACTGGAAGGTGAACCCCCCCTTCAGCTGACATGTGAACCTGTCTGACCTCCCTCTGACCCTGCCATACACGTGAGTTTGCGACGCAAATGGAGGAAACAAACAAACAAAAAAAGCAGACAGTGACTGCCTTGAAACAGGGTTAATCGATATAAGAATTGGATTTTTACCTTGAACAGGACCAGGCGATGAACAGGTTTAATCCATCTTGAAGGTTGTCGTCCTCTTGAACCCCCCCCTGGTTAGATGAAAATTCCTTTTTCATCTAACCAGGCACAGCAAGTGAAGTGGACTTTAGTTTTCATTCACAGAACTCATGCACCAACTAATCAGTCAGTTCCTCTGAAATATGTAGTAACCTTTACTTTAAGAGTACGTTCATCTTACTTTGTGGCTATACCGGCTTGTCAAAGCCTGATCCAGACAGATCTCAGAAGCTCAGCCGGACCTGGTTAGTACTTGGATGGGAGACACTGGGAATTCCAGGTGCCACAGGGGGGCGCCAGTCACAAAAACTGTCATTGTGTCCTTAGGTAAGACACTTCACCCACATTGTCTAGTATGAAAGTGGAGTGTGTGTGACTGTTGGTGGTGGTCAGAGGAGCCGATGGTGCAGATTAGAGCCTCACTTCCCTCAGTCTGCCCCAGGGCAGCTGTGGCTACAGGAGTAGTTTACACCACTGAGTGTGGAGTGAATGAAAAATGAACTGTGAAGAGCTTTGGGTGTTATGAAAGGCGCTGTATAAATGCAATGATTAATGATTAATTACTTGGTAAAACCAGGGAAACCGATTGCCTTGAACTGAGCAAGTAAATGTTACTTATTTACACAAGTTAGAGTAAAAACAGGTTATATTCTGCAATAATGCCATTTAGATCTGCACCAGGTACACAAGGATCTGAATATTTATTAGTCTTTGAAAAAAACGCAGCAAAACTTTTGTTCAGCTTCACTTCAAACACATCGTAACATGTTTAACAATAGAATAATAAAGCTCAGTCATTTCATGTCAACTCAACTAAGACCCCCACACTTAGGGCTCAAAAAATACTATAAGAAACAAAACAGGTGTAAGTGAGCACAGTGAGTGAACAGAGGGTTAGGGTTTGGGTTACAGAGAGACGGCCCTGGGATGATCAGGGAATGAGTGGAGCTGTATGAAAAAGGGAAGGAGCAAAAGGAGGACCGGGACACACTGGCAAATGGAGCTCTTGACAATAATCCGTCACTGTCATTCAAGTTGACCTGAGTCTAAGTAATGTGCTGTTACTTTACCACAATATTAAGATCCACAAATTCGTTGCTGTGAGTAAAGTAAACAAGCTGAATGCAAGTGAAGCCTAGTGTTAGTGTGTTAAAGTTTTATTTAAAGACGGTCTAACATTTTATGTAGCTTAGGCTATGACAAATGCCTGCGTAGAGTCTTGTCTTAGGACCAGTGTTGTTTTTCAAACTTGTGATTGTCTGAGCACTGTGATGAATCTAAAAGCTAAGTGTTTTGAGCGGACTCTACATTTGTGTTTCTGCAGGTAAAAGAAGTGTATAAGGCATGTAACAGATTATTTCATTAAAAAACAAGATGAAAAAATCAAAAGGGTCTTTAAATTCCAAAATAGTCTTGAAGGATGAAGAGGACATTCCAAAGGTATCAGTTTCTAACTCACTATGTACTAACTGCAAAGAGATATTGCACTGATTATGTTTTCACTATTTGAACATGTCACCAGTGTAGGAGAAGTCATTTTACTCAGAACAAACTGGATTTGATCCAGATCTTGGAAATGACCTGTGTCAAATGACAGACTGTTCGAATAATTACTTCTTGGGGTGCACCAAAATAAATATCTGAGCGTTTTTGTTGTGCCTGTGACCTCAGACCCTTGTGTTCTTGATGATGATGATATAATATGATAGTCCTTATGTTACGTGTATGTTGCGCCTGATATTACATTTTTCGTACCGCTAACTTGCCATTTATTTGTCTTCTAGAAGACCCCAACGACTTACTCACAGGAACTGTTACAATCAACTGAGGAGCGCCTGGCCAACACCATGAAGATGACGGACACATCTGTTCATAAAGTAAATACGTCTCCAGTATTAGTAATAATGATTTATAACGATAATAGTAATAAATACATTATAAGGTAATTTAAAAGAAAGTACTTCAGCATACTCATTATTCAAATGTATTCCTCCTGCATATTCCGAGCTCATGATCCTCTATCAAAGCTGCACTCACTGACAGACTGAGGGCCAGTGTCACTGTGTGCACGGTGCTTTGACATTTAGTTTGAATTGTGTTCACAATTACAATTATTTCCATGGTAAATTAATGAAAACAGTAATTGTGATGCATGTATCTTTTCCTGGATCAGGCCCTTTTGCAGCCATATCCAGCTAAACTTGTTTTTCAAACTTCACTCCAGCGGAGACGAACATGTTGCCTCTGAAGTTTTATAACAGAGACAAGGTATGTGCATGTAGAATTTCTTGTTTTATGTAAAAGGAATAATAATTGTTCATGTGTTGAAATGAAATGTCTGTGGATGGTCATCCGTGTGTTTAAAGGCTGCGTGCTGAACAAACGTTTAGACATCTTGACTAAAAAGGTCAAAAAGGAAAAATCGAGGATCAAGGAAAATTTACCTTTGCCATTTCTACAAGCCACTGTCTTGAGATGATGAAGAAATGATCAGTGGTGTATGTATCTGGTTGCGTTTTGCTGATGCAGTCTCTGTATTGTGAAGGTCTCAAGATCTGTGAGGCTGGAGCTGCAGGAGTCAGAGTACTTCCGTGTAGTTAGTCCGAACAATAGGATTGGCTACAAGTTACACAGTTTTATTTACTGATTGCAGGAAAAGAAAATAATTGAAATAGGCAATTAACTGAAAATGAATTATTTATAACCAGATCAAAATCATTACCTTTATGTTTGTTGGTTAAGGTTACGGCAACATCCATATCAAGAGTCATAAATTGAAGGGTCAAAGGCCAAGCATTAGGTTGCACCATAATATTGTTTATCTATACCTCACTGATGCTGTAAGAAACTAACCTGAGAAACAGCTTAAACTGAAATGTACCAACTCTAAATTAGGGCTAACATTATGACATGATCCCTACTGTGTTTAATGTGTACTACTGCACTGTGACCAGATATTAGGTCACATAGACTAGTAATCTGTTGTCTGTGTACAGGACTATCAACATCGTCTGGTCTGCGTCACTGAGAGGAAGCGCTTCCAGATCCCAGTTGTTGCCATTGGGCCCCGTGCCATCCTCCACTTTCCAGATGAATTCATTTTACCCATCTGCCCCGTGAAAGCAACTACAGAGAAAACTCCTTATGTGCGCAACATTGGAAACAGCAGTGATGTCTCTCACAAAGAAAATTACAGTCACCAGCACATTATAATCCCATTTCTTGATTCAATTAACCTACACATAAATGTATACATGAGGTTCCTCACTAGAGCCTGGAACGTGGGAATATTTGCAGTCACAAAGCACGAACACTTTCCCACCTTGGAGTCTTTAGCAGAATTCTACGAGCATCATTATATGCCTCCTTAATCTGATTCATCTTTGCTTTGCTGTAATTACACCATAGGTGAGCTGTGTACAAGGGAGTGAAGGATGATCTAAAAAGAGTCATTTTGACATCATTTGTACACACATGGAATTTGTGTACCAGCAATATTCACTTGTGAATACAGTTTACAACAATGACTCTGGATGTCATCATCATCATCACAGGAGTCATATCTAATATGGCCCAAGGATTTTGTTTTTGTTACATTACAGCTGATACTCATTTAAATAAAGGAGGGGAAGCTTAACTTCTGATCCTCCTTAGTCCTGGAAATCATGACAACTCTCTTTTTTGAATTATATCCGAGATCAAACTGCATCCCATACTCTGAACAGACCCTCATCAGTTGGTGTAGAGCAGCTCTTATACGACATCAGAACAACTAAATCATCAGTGTACAACAGATGAGCCTGTTCCCACTGTGCAACCAGTCTTACACTGTTGTAGTTTTCGAGACAAATCATCCATGTTAGGTTAAAAAAAACAGGAGACAATATTCCACCTTGCCTGACACCATTGGTAACCAGGAAAGGGTTAGAAGATGCTTTGCCCCATCTGACCTGCATGGTTTGATGGGAATACCAATAATGTAATATTGAATATAAAGGAACCCCTCGCTCATATGTAATGGTTGTAAAACAAGACAATTTAAAAGATTATATACATTTACAATTTAAAAGGTATACATTTATGATACGATATTACTACTGTTCCATATATAATTCATAGTAGGATTTATATTAAAAAGGTGAAGTAATTTCATTTCACTGGTACATGATTATTATTTGTATTGCATTATATTGTATTTGATTGAATGAAGCACCTCTGGTCCGGTGGACAGTAGGGGGAGCTCTGGTTCTGTCTTGCGTCATTAAAACTCCACACAGAAAGGCCCAGGCCTTTCTGTGTGGAGTTTGCATGTTCTCCCCATGTCTGGATGGGTTTCCTCCGGGCTCCGGTTTCCCCCATCAACTCAAATCATGCAGAACCTGAACTAACATCAAGGACCATGACGTCCTCCCTCCTGTGGCTCCACTCACAGAGGGGTTCATAGGGAGGGTCAGGTGCAGAGGACTGGACGGTGAATATCTTAATCCTGGCCGGATTAAGCGGGAGAAGATGGATGGATGGCTTTTTATGCCTGTAATATGTACTCAAATGTATTTTACTTTGAGTCCAGGTTTCATTCTGGTTTAATTCTGATTAAATTCTAGTTTAGTCCTAATTTAATCCTGGTTTAGTTCTGGTTAAATCCTGGTTTAGTCCTAATTCAGTCCTGTGATCATCTCTCCGCAGCACTGCCTTTGTTCATATGACTTATTGTAATGTTTTCGTTGTTTTTCTTGAAATTTTGTGAATTTAATTGTAACAGTCTGCTGGTTTGAAATACATTATTGTAAAATAAAGACACCTCATGCATCTCTAATTCTTGGATATTTTCATTAAAGGTGCGGTACCTGACTTTCAAAATGTGAAAAACAGAACTAGCTCATTTTAAACAGTTTGCAGTGGTCCATAGTTATTCCTCGTTTGCCTTCTGCATTCTGACCACCCTGTTTATTCACCATGATGAGTTTATAAGCACTTTTCACACAGTGCCCGTGCTGGCTCCGCTCTAGCAGCTCGCGCTCTGATTGGTCAGAACGGCGTTTCTGACGTCACAGCCCAACAGTCTTGGGCAGCCCGACGTCAGACTTTGGGCTGCGTTGGGCTGCAAACAAGGAAGTAAATGCGGAAATGAAAATCTTGTTTGCGGTCATGCGCCAATGAGCACAGGCCACTGAAAACAACAGGGCGCCATCTTGGATTCATCTTCCTGATTTTATTGTAGTTCTATGCCCCTCCATAGACCGCCATTGGGGCGCACCGACTTAGCGCACTCAAATGCACCATGTGACTCAAATACAGCGATATGAGCACATTTAACATGATAAAAACATGTCTATGCAGATACACGTTCGGTTTTAAACAAATATAAAACATATAGCCTAATACAAAATAACTTTATAATTTATTTATCTTTTTTTTTTTTTTTAATCGAGGTTAAGTTAGGGAGTGCGGCGCACAAAACACTCTCAGTCTAACAAGGCACAAGAGCTAAAGCCCCACACTGAAACCTTTGTAATAAAAGGACACGTGGGACATAGTTGGAAAAACACATATATTTAATCATTTAAGGGAACAATGTTTCAGTGTGCAGAGGAACAATGGGAACTTTGTCCAGAAGGACGAGGGACACTTTATCTGAGCTGAAATGATATAGTGTCTCCTGGTATGAGCTGTCCGTCTGGGGACGATGTTTATATAACTGTGAATAACTATGAATTTTTATTATATTTTAAATTTTTGTAACTATGAATATTCAAATTCAGTACTAAGGAGGAGACTCAGAGATTCAATACCGAATCTGATACTTCGATGATAGCAAAAAAACCCTCTTTTTTTTAGACAATAGAATGTGATTTTCAGCATTAAGTGGAAGAACTTTCTTTTCTATTCCCATGTGCTCTTACGTGTGTGATCCCTCAGTGGCCCACAGTGCTCCATGGGTGTACACTAGTCTATGTGCTCTTATACTTGTTCTGGCTCAAAATCATTCGAAAGACATTTAGGAAAGCTTCATTTCAAAGTTTTTTTTGGGGGGACTTTTTTTAGTGTTGATACCTGCAAAAAATGAGTATCGCGTTTCAAAAGTAGTTTTAGTATCGATTAGTATCTGATTTTCAATACTTCTGACAGCTCTAAAATAAAAATAATCATCTGAATAGTTGACTATCCAAAAAATGACTGGAACTGAAAAAGCTGGATCATCCCTACTGCCTAGTCAAGTACTAAATTAATCGTTGCTGCTGTGATACAGATTTTAGTTCCCACAATGTAAGAAATACAGAAGAAGTTGCTTTAATCTCTGTGCATCCTACTGTCCATTATTGGGTCTAATTTTTTTGTAGTCCTTGACTAACTGTGAGATCCTGACCACCCTGATGTCTGCAGGATGACCCCCGCTGTAGTCCGACCACAGGTATTCTGGAGACAGCACTTTGGTTGGCTTGTTGTACAGGAAATATCTGTAAAATAATACAGTAAAATGTAAAAACATTCACTATAGTGATTTACATTAGTTGTTCAAGGTCCAATCCAATATCACACAAAACTGTTATCTTCTCCAAAACTTACTGGACGGTCATGTTTGAGTAACCCTTTATCAATAGTCAAAGCTCAAAAAGCTCTGTTCCACCTTGTGATGTTGTTGAGGAAAACAGCCTTTTCCTCACGTGTTCATTAATTTCTGCTTAGATAAAAAATACTCTCGAAACAGAAATAAAGTCCAGATAATTTACTTATTCAAATATTAGAAAGCCGTACTGGGACAAGGAGTCTGTGCTGACATTCCTGTGCAAAGTCTCCTATACACCTATACACTGATTTTATATGGAAACTACAGTGGGAGGAGACCAGGGTTTAGGCTTGGTGATAATTTACTTATTCAAATATTAGAAAGCCATGCTGAGCCAAGGAGACTGTGGCAACATGCTCATGCAGAGACTGAATGTTCACGTCTATAAAATGACTCTTATACGCAAACTACAGTGGGAGGAGACCACGGTTTAGACTTGGCACCTCTTCGTTGGTGCACAGGTCAGCCAATCAGACTCCATCCGGGTGTTGTCATGACATCATCCCTATCAGTAATTCTTGTCCTATTTAGTTAGTTTGCTATTAGATAGATTGGAATATCATACATTTGTCTTGACATACAGTATGTCTATGAGTCTTACAGCTGTGATTAGAGCCTTTATCTTCACAAGACCTCGGTACAATAATGAAATATAGCAGTAGTTATGAAAAAAGCTAAGCCTAGTTATTTATCCTAACAATTCCCTCCTTTGACACCTTTTTAGGTGTCAACCAAAAGCTGTAACGAAGCACAATTATTAGATATATGTAAATTTTGCAAATGATAAGAAAATTCTAACCTCCCCCATGGAGAACACAGCACCAAAACCTTTCATGCACTCCTACAGTTATTGTCCCCTACACCACACTTAAACCCTGCTCCTCCATCCTCATCGTCGACTGTCCACTTGGGACTGTGATGGAAATTTCGTACTTGTCAAGCTAAAGAACGTATTGTTTGGGTTATCCCTCTACTCATGGTCACAGGCAGTGGTGTGATCTGCTGTATCTGGGCTTCCTAAGACAAGACATTATGTTCAGCCATTATCTACCAGGGTTAAAACAACAGGTTGTTGTTTTATTCATTCTCATCATTTAGAATTATTGGTACACTTGAGTTCAGCTAGTCGATGCCCCAGTTTAAGCCAGATAAATCGTCTCCTTCCGAAGGCTGTTTAAATATACTGTAGTATGTTTTGTCTCGGCGGCACGGTGGCTGAGTGGCAACACTCAGGCCTCACAGCAAGAAGGTTGCGGGTTCGATCCCCGGGTCACCCGGGCCTTTCTGTGTGGAGTTTGCATGTTCCTCCACGTGTCTGGATGGGTTTCCTCCAGGTACTCCGGTTTCCCCCATCAACCCAAAAAACATGCCCGCACCCCTATGAACTAACATCAAGGACCATGTTGTCCACCCTCCTGTGGGCTCACCACCTGCAGAGGGGTTCATAGGGGGGGTCAGGTGCTATGAGTATTGGGCAGCAAGCTACCCCCACAACCCAGCTGGATTAAGTGGGAGATGATGGATGGATGTTTTGTCTCATGTTGAGTGATGACGTCTGTAAACTGTATAAGAAGCTTGTTTTGTTTTGACATGTACAGATTAGGGAGAGATGGACCTCGCGTGAGGGACAGACAGGTTTCTTTTTCACTTTCTCTGTAATTGTGCACATAATTTTGATTGAAGACAACTTCTCTCCAGTTTTTATTCTTCTCAGATTTAAAAATCCACAACAGGACCATTCAAGGGGTTGTCTTTGTCCTTGGAGCTAGTCATCATTCTCCTGTCCCTCCTTTGCCTGCCCTGTGGTGTTGGTGGTGTGAACTCCATCTGACTGGGAAGTAGCACTGTGATAAGAATTTGGTTCTATAAAAAGAAAGAAAGCGTGAATACACAAATCACTGTAAATGGGAAAAATGATTAGCAGCACAGTCGAACCATGAATCTTAGGCAACCCAAATGTCCTTTTGGAAAGTTGATATGCATAAATGTCCCCAACTAGTCCTTTATACACTACCGTTCAAAAGTTTGGGGTCATCCAGACAATTTTATGTTTTCCATGAAAAGTCACACTTTTATTTACCACCATGATTTGTAAATTGAATAAACTATAGTCAAGACACAAGGTTAGAAATAATGATTTGTATATGAAATAATAATTTTTTCCTTCAAACTTTGCTTTCGTAAAAGAATCCTCCATTTGCAGCAGTTACAGGCTTGCAGACCTTTGGCCTCTAGCTGTTAATTTGTTGAAGGATCTGGAGAAATTTCACCACACGTTTCCAGAAGCTTCTCCCACACTTCTTACATACCAGACGGTCAAGTTGCTCCCACAGCAGCTCAGTGGGATCTGTCCATGACACTTCTCTCCAATCTTCCTCTGTCCAATGTCTGTGTTCTTTTGCCCATTAATCTTTTTATTTTATTGGCCAGTCTCAGATGTGGCTTTTCCTTTGCCACTCTGCCCTGAAGCTGCATCTCAGAGTCGCCTCTTCACTGTAGATGTTGACATTGGCGTTTTGCAGGTTCTATTTAATGAAGCTGCCAGTTGAGGACCTGTGAGGCGTCTATTTCTTAAACTAGAGACTCTAATGTACGTATCTTCTTGCTCAGTTGTGCAGTGGGGCCTCCCACTTCTCTTTCTACTCTGTTTAGAGCCTGTTTGTGCTCTTCTCTGAAGGGAGTAGTACACACCATTGTAGAAAATCTTCAGTTTCTTGGCAAATTCTTGCACAGAATAGCCACAGAAAACACAATTTTCCTCACATGTTCGTTAGTTTCTGCTTAGATAAAAAATACACTTCAAACGGAAAATAAAGTCCAGATAATTTACTTATTCAAATATTTGAAAGCCGTACTGGGACAAGGAGTCTGTGCCGATATTCCCATGCAGAGACTCCATATTTACGTCTATAAAATAATTATTGTACGCAAACTATAGTGGGAGGCTACCAGGGTTTAGACTTAGTGATAATTTACTTACTCAAATACTGGAAAGCCATACTTGGACAAGGAGACTGTGCCAACATTCCCGTGCAGAGACTGAATGTTTATGCCTATACAACGATTTTTATATGCAAACTATAGTGGGAGGAGACCAGGGTTTAGATTTAGCGCCTCTTTGTTGGTGCACAGGTCAGCCAGGTCAAGTCATGACATCATCCCTATCAGTAGTTCTTGTCCTATTTAGTTAGTTTGCGAGGTCACCCCTGACGTCACCCGCTGTCTCTGGAGCAGTGCCACAGCATGAGTCGATAGAACAGTAGGCAGGTCGGCCAAGATGGCGACAGCAGCTGGGGTGTGGCGTGCTCGCTGCTGAGACAGGTGTTGGATTTAAGCCCTGAAACTCAAAGAACGCAGCACTTGGATTTACTTACCTGAGCAGCAAGAACAGTTTGACTCTCGTGAAGGTCTTAGAACTCACCTTGGTACAGCGCAAAGTGGAAGATTTTGTAGCAGTGTCGCTGCATGTGCACACTGATACAGGTCTGTCACATGGCTGAGAAAAGGATGAGGGGGAAATCAAAGGAAAAACAAAAGTGGACACTGCTACAAACACAAGTGTGTTAGAGTGCCACTCGTATGACTCTCTGGGTGATGAGCTAAGTCCACTACCTACCAGTGCCGCCTCCACCCCCGAGGCGAAGAAAGGAAAAATGGATTTTACCTTACAAGACCTACAAGAGAACTTATTGGCTGCAATGAATGCAAACACAGAAAAAATCATGGACAAAATCAATAAGAATACGGCTGCAATAAATGAAATCAATGAGCAAATGAGTTTCCTCATCAAAGACACAGAGGAAATCAAAGACAATGTAAAAGTG
Organism: Odontamblyopus lacepedii; assembly: GCA_034769755.1. Classification (NCBI taxonomy): domain Eukaryota; kingdom Metazoa; phylum Chordata; class Actinopteri; order Gobiiformes; family Gobiidae; genus Odontamblyopus; species Odontamblyopus lacepedii. The sequence continues at coordinate 35,883,696 of CM068356.1, read as the reverse complement.
CTCCAAAGTGATTCTGCCGCTCACGAGAAATGCATCACAGAGCTGGAGGAGAGACTCGATGAGCAGGAGCGGCATCACCAACGGTGGAACCTGCGCCTCTATGGCCTACCGGAGAGCGAAGGAGAGGACCTCAAGAAGACCATCACTGATATCTGCCGAGCCGTGGCCCCAGAGCCGTGGCCCCGGAGACGGAGGGTGTGCTGCACCTGTTCATTGACGTCTGTCACAGGCTGGGGCAGCGAAGACCGGGGACAACTCGACCGGTCCTGATCCGCTTTATTTCAAGATCTACTAAAGAGCGAATCTGGGGGAACGTCAAAACGTCAGACCCTCTCAAAACAAGGAAGCTCCACTTCCGAGAGGACCTGGCAGCTAAAGACAAGGAAATCCGCAGCTCTCTCTGGCCTCAGGTAGACGTGGTGAGAAAAGAGGGGAAGAGGACCTTTTTTGTTGGAGTGAGGGCCTATATTGACGGTAAACGCATTTAAAATGTCAATGAGATACTATGGGGGTGTTTCGGACACCTAAACTCAGGAAGAAAATTTATGTTCCCCTGAGTCTCTGTTTTTTTGTTTTTCTTTGATTCATCTTGGTTTTGGGGGGGGAGTCTTTTGAACTAAAGGTGCAGATTGAATACACTTAGCAGGTGCTTGGATCCATCACTCTTATCAGCTACAGCACGTTCTAATCTTTATTAAACAAAATAACAAACAATGCAAATTTTGGTTCCTTTAAATGTCTTTCATTAAATGCAAGAGGCTTAAGAGATCATGTTAAGAGGAAAACCTTTTTTATGTTTTGCAGAAGGAAAAACCCAGATGTTATTTTTTTTTTACAGGAAACACATTCTTTAGAGGGAGATATGAAATTCTGGAAACCACAATGGGGTGATCTGTGTTACTTTTGTCATGGCTCCAATCAGTGTGCAGGGGCCGCAATATTACTAAACAAACCAAAGGGCAAAGTATTGGAATTTATAAAATTCGAAGATGGGAGATGGCTAATCTTAGTTATAAACCTGGATAAAGCTTATTTTGTTCTTTGTAATGTTAACGGTTACAATAGCACAACTTTGGCAAAGCAAATGTTTACTCAAATATCTCTGAAGATTGAAAATTTACAATCAAAGTATAATAATGCATTTGTTTTAATTGGAGGAGACTGGAATGACGCTGCAAACGATCAAATTGATAGAATTTCTCCTAGAAATACTCTTATAACAAGATTTAAAAGCACAAATTTTTCAATAGACAAATTACAACTAACTGACGTCTGGAGATTTTACAACCCTAATATAAATGACTTTACTTGGAGTAATCTCAGCAAAACTTTATGTTCCAGAATTGATGTGTGGTTATTATCGAATGAATGCCTGCAGTTTGTTAAAGAGGTGTTACATGAGCATGCGCCTCTAACTGATCATAAAGTTATATCGATACAAATTAATGGAACAAAACCAAACAGTGGTAATATACGAGGATATTGGAAAGTTATTAACTGATGAATTGTTCTGTGAACAAATAAAAAACACAGCATATCAAATATTTCGTCAATTGGAACTTAATTATAAACAAAGATGGGAGTACTTTAAATTTAAAGTTAGACAAATTGCTGTAAAACGCAGTAAGGAGATAAAGAAGAGCATTATTTCAAGAGAATCAAACATAATTAATGAATTAAGTGTTCTCCTACTCCAACCCTACTTATGTGAGGAAGAGGAAATTAAGGTAAAATTACTTAAAAAGGAAATTGACACTTTTTATATTAACACAGCCAAAGGGGCATTTGTTCGTTCTCGTAGTAAGTGGTTAGAAAAGGGGGAAAAAACTCTAGCTACTTCTTTGCACTCGAAAAGCGGAATCAAAAAAGGAATAACATCTCTGAACTGAAAGTAGGAGACAAGGTACTTTCCAACCAAAAAGAGTTGGTTTAATATGTGGAACATTTTTACAGCAACATCTACAGGTCAACTACTCAACCTGATGTGTCTGACCGCTTTATAGACTCACTCAAGAACCATATACCATCTATTTCTGGTCATTCTAAATCACAATGTGAACAGCCAATAACATTAACAGAAATGAGGGAGGCGGCTAAAACATTAAAAAAGGGAAATTCACCTGGAAATGATGGTCCGACTGCTGAGTTTTACCAACACTTCTGGAGCATCATTGAAAAACCTCTGTTTGAAACATATCAGCTTTGTATTTCTGAAAATGAGCTCACGAACACCATGAAACAAGGCACAATTTGTTTGATTCCAAAACCTGAGAAAGATCCTCTGATGATTGAAAATTGGCCAATCTCCTTACTAAACGTCGATTAGAACATTTTCTCCACAATATTTGCCAAAAGATTGAAAAGTGGTCTTCATGAGGTGATAAGTGAAACTCAGACAGACTTTATGGCCAATAGACGTATGAGCTTAAACATAAGATTCATATTAGACCTTTTGGATTATTCTGATGCATCAATTTTATTTTTGGACTTCTATAAAGCTTTTGACACTGTAGAACATAATTTCTTACTCAAATCCCTCCACAGTTTCGGTTTTGGCCCCAATTTTATTGCAATAATCAAATATCTGTACAATGATATCAATAGCTGTGTCATGCTGTACACAAACACCACTCAAAGATTTTCGGTTACCAGATCTGTCCACCCAGGCTGCCCTATAGCCCCATTTCTGTTTTTGTTCACAGTTGAGCTCCTTTCGATTCACATAAAAAACTGTTTGATCAAAGGTATCAATATTTTTGGTACAGAGGTTAAAATGACTCAGTTAGCTGATGACACTGCCTTGTTTCTGTCAGACAAACATCAGGTTAAAGAAGCTGTAAAAATGCTCCAGAAATGTTCAGATGCTTCTGGTTTAAGTTTGAACACCTCAAAATGTGAAATACTACCTCTCTATGAATGTAATGATTCAATGATAAACAATATTGTAGTTAAGAATAATGTAAATTAAAGCCGCTCGCGGCAATGATGGCCCTCGCCCCGGCGCGCACGCCCCTCTCACTCGACCGTCGAAGACTCGCGACCGCCCTGACACGACACTCTCTCCTCCCGACAGCTCGTCCACCAGAAAAATTACATAGGGCACCTTTAATATTTGAAAATGGGAACGATCTAGAGCCAAATTATAGAAACTAGGCCACAGGTCACATGACTTTTATAATCAAGAGCACTGTCAGACTAAGACTGTGCATAAAAACAGACCCTCCACCAGAAAAGTTACATAGTGCGCCTTTCAACATATTTTGGGGGGGAGTATTTGCCCCCTTTGTGGCCAACCATGGAAAATACCCCATATCCATAATGTATTTTTTTGGTCGTAGACACGCATAGAATTTAATCCCCAAATCTGGTACAAATCCAATCATGGTGACGTTTCCTGTCTTTGGTAGGGGGCGCTATAGAGTAACTTTTCATATACTTTATAGTTTATTATATTCAGACCATGTTCAGGCTTTAGTGATTCAAATTTCAGCACAATCAGACAAAGCCTGTGTGTGTAGGCATTTTTTGAACTATTTTTTTAGGGAGACTTTGCGCCTCTGCTGGCGAATGATGAAAATTGCACCATGTCCATATTATAAGATTTTGCTTGAAATCATACGTAGAATTTAATCCCCAAATTTGGTCCAAATCCGATAATGTTGATGTTTCATGTCTGAGTAGGGGGCGCTATAGAGTTCACTTTTCATATTCTTCGTTTGCAACCACGTGACCAAAATTGGTCACGTCATCGGTCGGCGCCATCTTGGTTGGTAGGTCTTTTAAAAAAAAGATAGAAGAGATTGGTTTTGATCCATATTCGCTAAAAAAATCCAAATTTTTTGAAGATTTGATTCATTTACCGAGTGTTGACTACCCAGACATAGTCAACTACCTCGTGTTTCGGACATCTTGGGCAACGGGAGAGCAATTTAGCAATTGGAAAGCGATGGAGTCGTACAATTTCTTTACCTCTGGTCGGGTTGGCACACTGCAGTTCAAGTAAGTTCCCAATAACAGAGTTCTGGTCTACGCAAGGGTAAGTTTTAGCGTTAATAACAAGTCTATTAAACTGACATTCTCTTGTGGAACATTCCATATAGTTTTTCCCTACAACAGCTGGGTTTGTTTTCCTTACCTATGTTGATTGAGGACAAGTTTCTATTGAAAATATACATTTGCCGATTTCACTTTTATTGTCAATATAACTTGATGTAATTTTTTTCTGAAAAATAAACCATTGCCAGCATTATTTCGTGAGGGCTTTGTAATGTAGCACTCAATGAATATAACTCAGACTCAGCTACCAAGAATTCGAATATCTTGATAGATATTTTCTACACTAAATAAAGAAAGCTAGTTCAGTTAATTTTCAAACTCATGTTATTTTGATCTTAATGTATTATTTGATACACAACCTCACAAGTTTAATCTTGCTTAAACGTTATAAAAACAATTCTGACTGCTTTACTGTAATAAAAAATGTGTAAAATTTATTATTATTATTATTATTATTTCAATTGATTTAGTTATTTGTTTTACTTCTAGGTAAATCACTCGCAGAGATCTCGCGAAACTCCATTGAAAACCTGGTTTTTATCAGAATCTGGAGGTACAGTTATCACAGCACACTGTGATTGCATGGCTGGCCTTGATGAGTGTTGTTCACATGTTGGTGCCATGTTGTGGGCTACATGGACATCTTCAAGAATTCGTGGTACTCTTACATGTACAGACGTTGCAAATAGATGGCTTCTCCCAGCATATGTCAAAGATATTCCCTACCTACCAGTTGCTGAAATGGACTTTACTTCTGCAAGGAAAAAGAAGCAACTGTTGGTTGAGAAAGACATAACGCCAAGAACAACAAGGCAGTTGCCTCCTACAGCACAACTTCATCGAGGAAAGTGAATTGGTCAAGTGTGATAATCAACAGTGCAAAATCAAGTGGTTCCACCTTAAATGCACTCATTTAACCAGTGCACCAGAAGGACAGTGGTTATGTGCTGATTGTTACAAGTAACTTTTTTTATTATTCTCTGATTGATGTGCCTAGTGTAAGATGTAAGAGTGCAAACATCAAAGAGTACAAGCACTAAATGTGTGCAATAGTTATGACAATTTAGTTGTAAATAGCACTACATTTCATAATAAGATAACACTATTTACTGCTATTTATGCCGTACACTTTTTAGTGATTGTACTCTAATCCATGAACTAAAACAATATCACTGTGTAATTTTATGCAAACTTTAATGTTTTCATTGTTTTACTAGTACTGTTTTTGGAAAATAATTAAATGATTTGTGGATTAGTATTGTTTACACTTAATATTGCTATGATTTTATTTGCAGCTATTTCCAAAGGTTTGTATTTTAAATTGTTTACTTATTACATGACTATTCATCTAATAGAAATAAAATATTTTTTTTCATTTCTGTTAGTTCAAAAGTCATGTAATAATTAAACACTTAAATAAACTATACTACCTTTTGGGAATAGGCTGCAAATGAAATCATAGCAATGTAGAGTGTGAACAATAATTAATCCATCAAGTAGAGATTCAATTTGTACAATCAAACATTTACAACTCATCAAACAGTAACAATATTATTATGAACATGGCCAAAACAATAAATCTGTTAAAGTGCTTGTAACACTCGATAGTGCAATTTATATTACTTTTTATTTTGATAATAGTTATGAAGTAATAATTTCATCAACACTGTTTCGTGTTTATCGCTAGTGTCATTAGGGCTTATGGATTTATTGTTTGTATCCTCACCCTGAACTACATTGTAAATAGTAAAAATTTAGTGTTAATTGATTTGATTGATTCAACATTTCACATACAAGGGAAATTTTTTGTAAGTTACAATTCACATAGTATTAAAGTATACATTGGTCATGTAAATTCACATTTACAGTTACTTTACATACATTTAAATACATTTCATATAGTATGTGAAAGGTTAGATTTTGCAATTGATTTTAAAATTAACAACATGTAAATATTGTTCAGATCTAATAAAACTAATGTTTTGGCTATTCATTTATAGTTTGAAATTGATTCAGTGTGAAAATCTGCACAGAATTTTAAATAGTTCTTGAACTATGTTCATTAGGGCATCATGCCAAGTATGAATGCAGTCTGTCTTATTTTTTTTAGTAAATATAAAGTATTATTTGACAATATAAACTCGACGCTCCTCGCTAAGTTTTCGCGTTTGTTCTTGACTTTCAATGACTTTAGGAATCCTAAAAAAGCTATATTTCCCTTTCTCACGTTGGGCATTATGACTACAACCATGCACTGCGCAAGAAATTGGCATAATTACATAAAACAATTGAGCTATCGAGACTTAAAATACGCTATTATTCAATGTTATTGTATGAAGTGGGTGACCCGGCTACCAACCAAGATGGCCGACTTCCGGTTTTGTTTATGCATATTAATTAGTGATGACGTCAGTTGCAAACGAAGAATACTTTATAGTGTATTATATTCAGTCCATGTTCAAGCTTTAGTGATTCAGATTTCAGCACAATCAGAGAAAGTCTGTGCGTGTAGTAATTTTTGAACTATTTATTGGGAGAGTCTTTGTGCCCCTGCTGGCCAACCGTGGGAAACACCCCATATCTATAATATATTTTTTTGCTTGCTTTGATACAGAGAACTGAATACGCAAATTTGGTACAAATCCGATAATGTTGACGTTTCTTGTATAGGCTAGGTGGCGCTATAGAGTAACTTTTCATGTGCTTTATAGTTTATTATAATCAAGCCCCAATCAGGTATTAGTGATTCAAATTTCAGCACGATCAGACAAAGCCTGTGTGTGTAGGCATTTAAAAAAAAAAAAATTAGGGAGTCTTTGCGCCCCTGCTGGCGAACGATGAAAATTGCACCATGTCCGTAATATAAGATTCTGCTTGAAATCATGCATAGAATTTAATCCCCAAATTTGGTCCAAATCCGATAATGTTGACGTTTCACGTATACACTAGGTGGCGCTATAGAGTTCACTTTTATTATATTTCATATTTCATCACATTCAGGCCGGGATCACACAATAGTGATGTGAGTTTGAGCTCTGTAGGCCAAAGCCTGTGGCCGTGAGAGGGCATCAAAGAAACAGGAAACGAAGGCGTTATTCGCCGGCGTGCTACGGACAAACCGTGAAAAAGTGCGCTGAGAAAAATGATGCGTTTGTGGACCCACAACTGTAGATGTGACGTGTCAAATCTGAGCTCGTTTGGACTAAAAACAAGACACTTGAAGACTTTGGCGTACACGCAGTCAAAACGGCGGTGAATTTTTGATCCAATATGGCCGACTTCCTGTTGGTCACAGGGGGGTGTGTTAATGACATTTTCTGCTTGTCTCCTTGTTTTCTATCACTGTCCCGAATTTTGTCGGCCTACGCCAAAATATGCTTTTCAGCTCCCCATAGGCTTTCAATTTTTGTCTTTTCTAGGGGGCGCTGTCGAGTGGGGGCACTTTGGGCATTGTTGCGATGCCCATTTTATAAAAGTTTTCGCCGGGCCGGTCGATCTGATACCCCCATGTGAGACTTTTCGTTGATGTTCAGGCCCTCAAAATCGCGATCGTTTGCAAAGAAAAATAATAATAATTAAAGCCGCTCGCGGCAATGATGGCCCTCGCCCCGGTACGCACGCCCCTCCCAGGCAACCGCTGAGGTCTCGTGACCGCCCTGGCACGACTCTCTCCTCCCGACAGCTCGTCCCCCAGAAAAATTACATAGGGCACCTTTAATATTTGAAAATGGGAAAGATCTAGAGCCAAATTATAGAAACTAGGCCACAGGTCACATGACTTTTATAATCAAGAGCACTGTCAGACTAAGACTGTGCATAAAAACAGACCCTCCAACAGAAAAGTTACATAGTGCGCCTTTAAACATATTTTGGGGGGGAGTATTTGCGCCCTTTGTGGCTAACCATGGAAAATACCCCATATCCATAATGTATTTTTTTGGTCGTAGACACGCATAGAATTTAATACCCATATTTGGTACAGATCCGATAATGTTGATGTTTCATGTCTGAGTAGGGGGCGCTATAGAGTTCACTTTTCATATACTTTATAGTTTATTATATTCAGTCCATGTTCAAGCTTTAGTGATTCAGATTTCAGCACAATCAGACAAAGTCTGTGCGTGTAGTAATTTTTGAACTATTTATTGGGGGAGTCTTTGAGCCCCTGCTGGCCAACCGTGGGAAACACCCCATATCCATAATATATTTATTTGCTTGCTTTGATACAGAGAATTTAATACCCAAATTTGGTACAAATCCGATAATGTTGACGTTTCTTGTATAGGCTAGGTGGCGCTATAGAGTAACTTTTCATATGCTTTATAGTTTATTATAATCAAGCCCTAATCAGGTATTAGTGATTCAAATTTCAGCACGATCAGACAAAGCCTGTGTGTGTAGGCATTTTTAAACTATTTTTTTATTGAGTCTTTGTGCCCCTGGTGGCGAACAATGAAAATTGCACCATGTCCATAATATAAGATTTTGCTTGAAATCATGAATAGAATTTAATCCCCAAATTTGGTCCAAATCCGATAATGTTGACGTTTCACGTATACACTAGGTGGCGCTACAGAGTTCACTTTTATTATATTTCATATTTCATCACATTCAGGCCGGCATCACACAATAGTGATGTGAGTTTGAGCTCTGTAGGCCAAAGCCTGTGGCCGTGAGAGGTCATCAAAGAAACAGGAAATGAAGGTGTTATTCGCCGGCGTGCTACGGACAAACCGCGAAAAAGTGCGCTTAGAAAAATGCGGCGTTTGTGGACCCACATCTGCAGATGTGACGTGTCAAATCTGAGCTCGTTTGGACCAAAACCAAGACACTTGAAAACTTTGGCGTACACGCAGTCAAAACGGCGGTGAATTTTTGATCAAATATGGCCGACTTCCTGTTGGTCATAGGGCGGTGTGACAATGACATTTTCTGCTTGTCTCCTTGTTTTCTATCACTGTCCCGAATTTTGTCGGCCTACGCGAAAATATGCTTTTCAGCTCCCCATAGACTTTCAATTTTTGACTTTTCCAGGGGGCGCTGTCGAGTGGGGGCACTTTGGGCATTGTCGCGATGCCCGTTTTATCAAATTTTTTGCCGGACCAGTCGATCTGATACCCCCATGTGAGACTTTTCGTCGATGTTCAGGCCCTCAAAATCGCGATCGTTTGCAAAGAAAAATAATAATAATAATAATAATAATAATAATTAAAGCCGCTCGCGGCAATGATGGCCCTCGCCCCGGCGCGCACGCCCATGCCAGTCAACCGCTGAGGTCTCGTGACCGCCCTGGCACAACTCTCTCCTCCCGACAGCTCGTCCACCAGAAAAATTACATAGGGCACCTTTAATATTTGAAAATGGGAACGATCTAGAGCCAAATTATAGAACCTAGGACACAGGTCACATGACTTTTATAATCAAGAGCACTGTCAGACTAAGACTGTGCATAAAAACAGACCCTCCAACAGAAAAGTTACATAGTGCACCTTTAAACATATTTTGGGGGGGAGTATTTGCCCCTTTGTGGCCAACCATGGAAAATACCCCATATTCATAATGTATTTTTTTGGTCGTAGACACGCATAGAATTTAATACCCATATATGGTACAAATCCGATAATGTTGATGTTTCATGTCTGAGTAGGGGGCGCTATAGAGTTCACTTTTCATATACTTTATAGTGTATTATATTCAGTCCATGTTCAAGCTTTAGTTATTCAAATTTCAGCACAATCAGACGAACTCTGTGCGTGTAGTAATTTTGGAACTATTTATTGGGGGAGTCTTTGCGCCCCTCCTGGCCAACCGTGGGAAACACCCCATATCCATAATATATTTTTTTGCTTGCTTTGATACAGAGAATTGAATACCCAAATTTGGTACAAATCCGATAATGATGTTTTTTTAGGGAGGTCATCAAAGAAACAGGAAACGAAGGTGTTATTCGCCGGCGTGCTACGGACAAACCGTGAAAAACTGCGCTTAGAAAAATGATGCGTTTGTGGACCCACATCTGTAGATGTGATGTGTCAAATCTGAACTCGTTTGGACCAAAACCAAGACACTTGAAGACTTTGGCGTACACGCAGTCAAAACAGCGGCGAGTTTTTTGATCCAATATGGCCGACTTCCTGTTGGTCATAGAGACGTGCTCCAATTCATCTTTTGGCTTGTCTCATGGTTCTCTGTCACAGTCCCAAATTTCGTTTCCCTGCGACAAACTTTGCTTGTCCCCTCTCCCATAGGGGTCCAATTCTAGGGGGCGCCGTTGAGTGGGGTCACTTTGGTCATTGTTGCGATCTCCGTTTTATCGAATTTTTCGCCGGGCCGGTCGATTCTATACCCCCATGTGAGACTTTTCGTCGATGTTCAGGGGGTCAAATCTGCATTTCTTTGTTTATACAGAACGAAGAACAATGTTAACTTAAAGCCGCTCGCGGCAATGATGGCCCTCGCCCCGGCGCGCACGCCCCTCCCAGGCAACCGCTGAGGTCTTGTGACCGCCCTGGCACGACTCTCTCCTCCCGACAGCTCGTCCACCAGAAAAATTACATAGGGCACCTTTAATATTTGAAAATGGGAACGATCTAGAGCCAAATCATAGAAACTAGGCCACAGGTCACATGACTTTTATAATCAAGAGCACTGTCAGACTAAGACTGTGCATAAAAACAGACCCTCCAACAGAAAAGTTACATAGTGCACCTTTAAACATATTTTTGGGGGGGAGTATTTGCGCCCTTTGTGGCCAACCATGGAAAATACCCCATATCCATAATGTATTTTTTTGGTCGTAGACACGCATAGAATTTAATACCCATATTTGGTACAAATCCGATAATGCTGATGATTCATGTCTGGATAGGGGGCGCTATAGAGTTCACTTTTCATATACTTTATAGTTTATTATATTCAGTCCATGTTCAAGCTTTAGTGATTCAAATTTCAGCACAATCAGAGAAAGTCTGTGCGTGTAGTAATTTTTGAGTCTTTGCGCCCCTGCTGGCCAACCGTGGGAAACACCCCATATCCATAATATATTTATTTGCTTGCTTTGATACAGAGAATTGAATACCCAAATTTGGTACAAATCCGATAATATTGACATTTCTTGTATAGGCTAGGTGGCGCTATAGAGTAACTTTTCATATGCTTTATAGTTTATTATAATCAAGCCCTAATCAGGCATTAGTGATTCAAATTTCAGCACGATCAGACAAAGCCTGTGTGTGTAGGCATTTTTAAACTATTTTTATTGAGTCTTTGCGTCCTGGTGGCGAACAATGAAAATTGCACCATGTCCATAATATAAGATTTTGCTTGAAATCATGCATAGAATTTAATCCCCAAATTTGGTACAAATCCGATAATGTTGACGTTTCTTGTATAGGCTAGGTGGCGCTATAGAGTAATTTTTCATATGCTTTATAGTTTATTATAATCAAGCCCTAATCAGGTATTAGTGATTCAAATTTCAGCACGATCAGACAAAGCCTGTTTGTGTAGGTATTTTTTAACTATTTTTTTATTGAGTCTTTGCACCCCTGGTGGCGAAAAATGAAAATTGCACCATCTCCATAATATAAGATTTTGCTTGAAATCATGCATAGAATTTAATCCCCAAATTTGGTCCAAATCCGATAATGTTGACGTTTCACGTATACACTAGGTGGCGCTACAGAGTTCACTTTTATTATATTTCATATTTCATCACATTCAGGCCGGGATCACACAATCGTGATGTGAGTTTGAGCTCTGTAGGCCAAAGCCTGTGGCCGTGAGAGGGTATCAAAGAAACAGGAAACGAAGGTGTTATTCGCCGGCGTGCTACGGACAAACCGTGAAAAAGTGCGCTTAGAAAAATGATGCGTTTGTGGACCCACATCTGTAGATGTGACGTGTCAAATCTGAGCTCGTTTGGACCAAAACCAAGACACTTGAAGACTTTGGCGTACACGCAGTCAAAACGGCGGTGAATTTTTAATTCAATATGGCCGACTTCCTGTTGGTCATAGGGCGGTGTGACAATGACATTTTCTGCTTGTCTCCTTGTTTTCTATCACTGTCCTGAATTTTGTCGGCCTACGCCAAAATATGCTTTTCAGCTCCCCATAGGCTTTCAATTTTTGACTTTCCCAGGGGGCGCTGTCGAGTAAGGGCACTTTGGGCATTGTCGCGATGCCCGTTTTATCAAATTTTTCGCCGGGCCGGTCGATCTGATACCCCCATGTGAGACTTTTCGTCGATGTTCAGGGGGTCAAAAATGCGATCATTTTGGCGGAAGAATAATAATAATAATAATAATAATAATAATAATAATAAAAAGAAACCAACGAAGAACAATACCCCTCGCCATTAACTTCGTTAACTGGCGAGGGCCAATTAAAGCCGCTGGCGGCAATGATGGCCCTCGCCCCGGCGCGCACGCCCCTCCCAGGCAACCGCCGAGGACTCGTGACCGCCCTGGCACGACTCTCTCCTCCCGACAGCTCGTCCACCAGAAAAATTACATAGGGCACCTTTAATATTTGAAAATGGGAACGATCTAGAGCCAAATTATAGAAACTAGGCCACAGGTCACATGACTTTTACAATCAAGAGCACTGTCAGACTAAGACTGTGCATAAAAACAGACCCTCCAACAGAAAAGTTACATAGTGCACCTTTAAACATATTTTGGGGGGAGTATTTGCGCCCTTTGTGGCCAACCATGGAAAATACCCCATATCCATAATGTATTTTTTTGGTCATAGACACGCATAGAATTTAATACCCATATTTGGTACAAATCCGATAATGTTGATGTTTCATGTCTGGGTAGGGGCGCTATAGAGTTCACTTTTCATATACTTTATAGTTTATTATATTCAGTCCATGTTCAAGCTTTAGTGATTCAGATTTCAGCACAATCAGACAAAGTCTGTGCGTGTAGTAATTTTTGAACTATTTATTGGAGTCTTTGCGCCTACTGGCCAACCGTGGGAAACACCCCATATCCATAATATTTTTTTTTGCTTGCTTTGATACAGAGAATTTAATCCCCAAATTTGGTACAAATCCGATAATGTTGACGTTTCTTGTATAGGCTAGGTGGCGCTATAGAGTAACTTTTCATATGCTTTATAGTTTATTATAATCAAGCCCTAATCAGGTATTAGTGATTAAAATTTCAGCACGATCAGACAAAGCCTGTGTGTGTAGGCATTTTTTAACTATTTTTTTATTGAGTCTTTGCGCCCCTGGTGGCGAACAATGAAAATTGCACCATGTCCGTAATATAAGATTTTGCTTGAAATCATGCATAGAATTTAATCCCCAAATTTGGTCCAAATCCGATAATGTTGACGTTTCACGTATACACTAGGTGGCGCTACAGAGTTCACTTTTATTATATTTCATATTTCATCACATTCAGGCCAGGATCACACAATAGTGATCTGAGTTTGAGCTCTGTAGGCCAAAGCCTGTGGCCGTGAGAGGTCATCAAAGAAACAGGAAACGAAGGCGTTATTCGCCGGCGTGCTACGGACAAACCGTGAAAAAGTGCGCTGAGAAAAATGATGGCGTTTGTGGACCCACATCTGTAGATGTGACGTGTCAAATCTGAGCTCGTTTAGACCAAAACCAAGACACTTGAAGACTTTGGCGTACACGCAGTCAAAACGGCGGTGAATTTTTGATCCAATATGGCCGACTTCCTGTTGGTCATAGGGCGGTGTGACAATGACATTTTCTGCTTGTCTCCTTGTTTTCTATCACTGTCCCGAATTTTGTCGGCCTACGCCAAAATATGCTTTTCAGCTCCCCATAGACTTTCAATTTTTGACTTTTCCAGGGGGCGCTGTCGAGTAGGGGCACTTTGGGCATTGTCGCGATGCCCGTTTTATCAAATTTTTCGCCGGGCCGGTCGATCTGATACCCCCATGTGAGACTTTTCGTCGATGTTCAGGGGGTCAAAAATGCGATCATTTTGGCGGAAGAATAATAATAATAATAATTAAAGCCGCTCGCGGCAATGATGGCCCTCGCCCCGGCGCGCACGCCCCTCCCAGGCAACCGCTGAGGTCTCGTGACTGCCCTGGCACAACTCTCTCCTCCCGACAGCTCGTCCACCAGAAAAATTACATAGGGCACCTTTAATATTTGAAAATGGGAACGATCTAGAGCCAAATTATAGAAACTAGGCCACAGGTCACATGACTTTTATAATCAAGAGCACTGTCAGACTAAGACTGTGCATAAAAACAGACCCTCCAACAGAAAAGTTACATAGTGCACCTTTAAACATATTTTGGGGGGGAGTATTTGCGCCCTTTGTGGCCAACCATGGAAAATACCCCATATCCATAATGTATTTTTTTAGTCATAGACACGCATAGAATTTAAAACACATCTTTGGTACAAATCCGATAATGTTGATGTTTCATGTCTGAGTAGGGGGCGCTATAGAGTTCACTTTTCATATACTTTACAGTGTATTATATTCAGTCCATGTTCAAGCTTTAGTGATTCAGATTTCAGCACAATCAGACAAAGTCTGTGCGTGTAGTAATTTTTGAACTATTTATTGGGGGAGTCTTTGCGCCCCTGCTGGCCAACCGTGGGAAACACCCCATATCCATAATATATTTATTTGCTTGCTTTGATACAGAGAATTGAATCCCCAAATTTGGTACAAATCCGATAATGTTGATGTTTCTTGTATAGGCTAGGTGGCGCTATAGAGCAACTTTTCATATGCTTTATAGTTTATTATAATCAAGCCCTAATCAGGCATTAGTGATTCAAATTTCAGCACGATCAGACAAAGCCTGTGTGTGTAGGCATTTTTTAACTATTTTTTTATTGAGTCTTTGCGCCCCTGGTGGCGAACAATGAAAATTGCACCATTTCCATAATATAAGATTTTGCTTGAAATCATGCATAGAATTTAATCCCCAAATTTGGTCCAAATCCGGTAATGTTGACATTTCACGTATACACTAGGTGGCGCTACAGAGTTCACTTTTATTATATTTCATATTTCATCACATTCAGGCCGGGATCACACAATAGTGATGTGAGTTTGAGCTCTGTAGGCCAAAGCCTGTGGCCGTGAGAGGGCATCAAAGAAACAGGAAACGAAGGTGTTATTCGCCGGCGTGCTACGGACAAACCGTGAAAAAGTGCGCTGAGAAAAATGATGCGTTTGTGGACCCACAACTGTAGATGTGACGTGTGAAATCTGAGCTCGTTTGGACCAAAACCAAGACACTTGAAGACTTTGGCGTACACGCAGTCAAAACGGCGGTGAATTTTTGATCCAATATGGCCGACTTCCTGTTGGTCATAGAGACGTGCTCCAATTCATCTTTTGGCTTGTCTCATGGTTCTCTGTCACTGTCCCGAATTTCGTTTCCCTGCGACAAACTTTGCTTGTCCCCTCTCCCATAGGGGTTCAATTCTAGGGGGCGCCGTTGAGTGGGGTCACTTTGGTCATTGTTGCGATCTCCGTTTTATCGAATTTTTCGCCGGGCCGGTCGATTCTATACCCCCATGTGAGACTTTTCGTCGACGTTCAGGGGGTCAAAAATGCGATCATTTTGGCGGAAGAGGAATAATAATAATAATAAAGAAACCAACGAAGAACAATACCCCTCGCCATTAACTTCGTTAACTGGCGAGGGCCAATTAAAGCCGCTCGCGGCAATGATGGCCCTCGCCCCGGTGCGCACGCCCCTCCCAGGCAACCGCTCAGGTCTTGTGACCGCCCTGGCACGACTCTCTCCTCCTGACAGCTCGTCCCCCAGAAAAATTACATAGGGCACCTTTAATATTTGAAAATGGGAACGATCTAGAGCCAAATTATAGAAACTAGGACACAGGTCACATGACTTTTATAATCAAGAGCACTGTCAGAATAAGACTGTGCATAAAAACAGACTCTCCACCAGAAAAGTTTCATAGTGCACCTTTAAACATATTTTGGGGGGGAGTATTTGCGCCCTTTGTGGCCAACCATGGAAAATACCCCATATCCATAATGTATTTTTTTGGTCGTAGACACGCATAGAATTTAATACCCATATTTGGTACAAATCCAATAATGTTGATGTTTCATGTCTGGATAGGGGGCGCTATAGAGTTCACTTTTCATATACTTTATAGTTTATTATATTCAGTCCATGTTCAAGCTTTAGTGATTCAGATTTCAGCACAATCAGACAAAGTCTGTGCGTGTCGTAATTTTTGAACTATTTATTGGGGGAGTCTTTGCGCCCCTGCTGGCCAACCATGGGAAATACCCCATATCCATAATATATTTTTTTGTTTGCTTTGATACAGAGAATTGAATACTCAAATTTGGTACAAATCCGATAATGTTGACGTTTCTTGTATAGGCTAGGTGGCGCTATAGAGTAACTTTTCATATGCTTTATAGTTTATTATAATCAAGCCCTAATCAGGTATTAGTGATTCAAATTTCAGCACGATCAGACAAAGCCTGTGTGTGTAGGCATTTTTTAACTATTTTTTTATTGAGTCTTTGCGCCCCTGGTGGCGAACAATGAAAATTGCACCATTTCCATAATATAAGATTTTGCTTGAAATCATGCATAAAATTTAATCCCCAAATTTGGTCCAAATCCGATAATGTTGATGTTTCACGTATACACTAGGTGGCGCTACAGAGTTCACTTTTATTATATTTCATATTTCATCACATTCAGGCCGGGATCACACAATAGTGATATGAGTTTGAGCTCTGTAGGCCAAAGCCTGTGGCCGTGAGAGGGCATCAAAGAAACAGGAAACGAACGCGTTATTTGCCAAGTGCTACGGACAAACCGTGAAAAACTGCGCTTAGAAAAATGATGCGTTTGTGGAGCCACATCTGTAGATGTGACGTGTCAAATCTGAGCTCGTTTGGACCAAAACCAAGACACTTGAAAACTTTAGATGCATACGCAGTCAAAACGGCGGTGAATTTTTGATCCAATATGGCCGACTTCCTGTTGGTCATAGGGCGGTGTGACAATGACATTTTCTGCTTGTCTCCTTGTTTTCTATCACTGTCCCGAATTTTGTCGGCCTACGCCAAAATATGCTTTTCAGCTCCCCATAGGCTTTCAATTTTTGACTTTTCCAGGGGGCGCTGTCGAGTAGGGGCACTTTGGGCATTGTCGCGATGCCCGTTTTATCAAATTTTTCGCCGGGCCGGTCGATCTGATACCCCCATGTGAGACTTTTCGTCGATGTTCAGGGGGTCAAAAATGCGATCATTTTGGCGGAAGAATAATAATAATAATAATAATAATAATAATAAAAAGAAACCAACGAAGAACAATACCCCTCGCCATTAACTTCGTTAACTGGCGAGGGCCAATAAAAAGAAACCAACGAAGAACAATACCCCTCGCCACTTCGTTAGGCGAGGGCCAATTAAAGCCGCTCGCGGCAATGATGGCCCTCGCCCCGGTGCGCAAGCCCATGCCAGGCAACCGCCGAGGACTCGTGACCGCCCTGACACGACACTCTCTCCTCCCGACAGCTCGTCCCCCAGAAAAATTACATAGGGCACCTTTAATATTTGAAAATGGGAACGATCTAGAGCCAAATTATAGAAACTAGGCCACAGGTCACATGACTTTTATAATCAAGAGCACTGTCAGACTAAGACTGCATAAAAACAGATCCTCCACCAGAAAAGTTACATAGTGCACCTTTAAACATATTTTGGGGGGGGAGTATTTGCGCCCTTTGTGGCCAACCATGGAAAATACCCCATATCCATAATGTATTTTTTGGGTTGGAGACATGCATAGAATGTATTCCCCAAATCTGGTACAAATCCAATAATGTTGATGTTTCATGTCTGAGTAGGGGGCGCTATAGAGTTCATTTTTCCTATACTTTATAGTGTATTATATTCAGTCCATGTTCAAGCTTTAGTGATTCAAATTTCAGCACAATCAGACAAAGTCTGTGCGTGTAGTAATTTTTGAACTATTTATTGGGGGAGTCTTTGCGCCCCTGCTGGCCAACCGTGGGAAACACCCCATATCCATAATATATTCTTTTGCTTGCTTTGATACAGAGAATTTAATCCCCAAATTTGGTACAAATCCGATAATGTTGACGTTTCTTGTATAGGCTAGGTGGCGCTATAGAGTAACTTTTCATATGCTTTATAGTTTATTATAATCAAGCCCTAATCAGGTATTAGTGATTCAAATTTCAGCACAATCAGACAAAGCCTGTGTGTGTAGGCATTTTTAACTATTTTTTTATTGAGTCTTTGCGCCCCTGGTGGCAAACAATGAAAATTGCACCATTTCCGTAATATAAGATTTTGCTTGAAATCATGCATAGAATTTAATCCCCAAATTTGGTCTAAATCCGATAATGTTGACGTTTCACGTATACACTAGGTGGCGCTACAGAGTTCACTTTTATTATATTTCATATTTCATCACATTCAGGCCGGGATCACACAATAGTGATGTGAGTTTGAGCTCTGTAGGCCAAAGCCTGTGGCCGTGAGAGGTCATCAAAGAAACAGGAAACGAAGGTGTTATTCGTGCTACCGACAAACCGTGAAAAAGTGCGCTGAGAAAAATGATGGCGTTTGTGGACCCACATCTGTAGATGTGACGTGTGAAATCTGAGCTCGTTTGGACCAAAACCAAGACACTTGAAGACTTTGGCGTACACGCAGTCAAAACGGCGGTGAATTTTTGATCCAATATGGCCGACTTCCTGTTGGTCATAGAGACGTGCTCCTATTCATCTTTTGGCTTGTCTCATGGTTCTCTGTCACTGTCCCGAATTTCGTTTCCCTGCGACAAACTTTGCTTGTCCCCTCTCCCATAGGGGTCCAATTCTAGGGGGCGCCGTTGAGTGGGGTCACTTTGGTCATTGTTGCAATCTCCGTTTTATCGAATTTTTCGCCGGGCCGGTCGATTCTATACCCCCATGTGAGACTTTTCGTCGACGTTCAGGGGGTCAAAAATGCGATCATTTTGGCGGAAGAGGAATAATAATTAAAGCCGCTCGCGGCAATGATGGCCCTCGCCCCGGCGCGCACGCCCATGCCAGGCAACCGCCGAGGACTCGTGACCGTCCTGACACGACACTCTCTTCTCCCGACAGCTCGTCCACCAGAAAAATTACATAGGGCACCTTTAATATTTGAAAATGGGAACGATCTAGAGCCAAATTACAGAAACTAGGACACAGGTCACATGACTTTTATAATCAAGAGCACTGTCAGACTAAGACTGTGCATAAAAACAGACCCTTCAACAGAAAAGTTACATAGTGCGCCTTTAAACATATTTTGGGGGGGAGTATTTGCGCCCTTTGTGGCCAACCATGGAAAATACCCCATATCCATAATGTATTTTTTTGGTCGGAGACATGCATAGAATGTATTCCCCAAATCTGGTACAAATCCGATAATGTTGATGTTTCATGTCTGGATAGGGGGCGCTATAGAGTTCACTTTTCATATACTTTATAGTGTATTATATTCAGTCCATGTTCAAGCTTTAGTGATTCAAATTTCAGCACAATCAGACAAAGTCTGTGCGTGTAGTAATTTTTGAACTATTTATTGGGGGAGTCTTTGAGCCCCTGCTGGCCAACCGTGGGAAACACCCCATATCCATAATATATTTTTTTGTTTGCTTTGATACAGCGAATTGAATACCCAAATTTGGCACGAATCCGATAATGTTGACGTTTCTTGTATAGGCTAGGTGGCGCTATAGAGTAACTTTTCATATGCTTTATAGTTTATTATAATCAAGCCCTAATCAGGCATTAGTGATTCAAATTTCAGCACGATCAGACAAACCCTGTGTGTGTAGGCATTTTTTAACTATTTTTTTATTGAGTCTTTGCGCCCCTGGTGGCGAACAATGAAAATTGCACCATTTCCATAATATAAGATTTTGCTTGAAATCATGCATAAAATTTAATCCCCAAATTTGGTCCAAATCCGATAATGTTGACGTTTCACGTATACACTAGGTGGCGCTACAGAGTTCACTTTTATTATATTTCATATTTCATCACATTCAGGCCGGGATCACACAATAGTGATGTGAGTTTGAGCTCTGTAGGCCAAAGCCTGTGGCCGTGAGAGGGCATCAAAGAAACAGGAAACGAACGCATTATTCGCCGGCGTGCTACGGACAAACCGTGAAAAAGTGCGCTGAGAAAAATGATGGCGTTTGTGGACCCACAACTGTAGATGTGACGTGTCAAATCTGAGCTCGTTTGGACCAAAACCAAGACACTTGAAAACTTTGGCGTACACGCAGTCAAAACGGCGGCGAGTTTTTTGATCCAATATGGCCGACTTCCTGTTGGTCATAGGGCGGTGTGACAATGACATTTTCTGCTTGTCTCCTTTATTTCTATCACTGTCCCGAATTTTGTCGGGCTACGCCAAAATATGCTTTTCAGCTCCCCATAGACTTTCAATTTTTGCCTTTTCCAGGGGGCGCTGTCGAGTGGGGGCACTTTGGGCATTGTCGCGATGACCGTTTTATTGAATTTTTCACCGGGCCGGTCAATTCTATACCCCCATGTGAGACTTTTCGTCGACGTTCAGGGGGTCAAATCTGCATTTCTTTGTTTATACAGAACGAAGAACAATGTTAACTTAAAGCCGCTTGCGGCAATGATGGCCCTCGCCCCGGCGCGCACGCCCCTCCCAGGCGACCGACCAGGACTCACGACCCCCCTGGCATGACACTCTCTCTTCCCGACAGCTCGTCCATCAGAAAAATTACATAGTGCACCTTTAAATGTTTCTTAAAACTGATTGCACTCCTGCTGGGCAATCGTGACAAATGACACAGGGCCATAATACAATATATTTTTTGGTTTGTAATCATGCATAGAATGTAATTCCCAAATTTGGTACAAATCCGATAATGTTGACGTTTCACGTATACACTAGGTGGCGCTATAGAGTTCACTTTTATTATATTTAACATTTCATCACATTCAGGTCGGGATCACACAATAGTGATGTGAGTTTGAGCTCTGTAGGCCAAAGCCTGTGGCCGTGAGAGGTCATCAAAGAAACAGGAAACTAAGGCGTTATTCGCCGGCGTGCTACGGACAAACCGTGAAAAAGTGCGCTGAGAAAAATGATGCGTTTGTGGACCCACAACTGTAGATGTCACGTGTCAAATCTGAGCTCGTTTGGACCAAAACCAAGACACTTGAAGACTTTGGCGTACACGCAGTCAAAACAGTGGCGAGTTTTTTGATCCAATATGGCCGACTTCCTGTTGGTCATAGAGACGTGCTCCAATTCATCTTTTGGCTTGTCTCATGGTTCTCTGTCACTGTCCCGAATTTCGTTTCCCTGCGACAAATTTTGATAGTCCCCTCTCCCATAGGGGTCCAATTCTAGGGGGCGCAGTTGAGTGAGGCCACTTTGGTCATTGTTGCGATGACCGTTTTATTGAATTTTTCACCGGGCCGGTCGATTCTATACCCCCATGTGAGACTTTTCGTTGATGTTCAGTGGGTCAAATCTGCATTTCTTTGTTTATACAGAACGAAGAACAATGTTAACTTAAAGCCGCTCGCGGCAATGATGGCCCTCGCCCCGGTGCGCACGCCCCTCCCAGGCAACCGCTGAGGTCTCGTGACTGCCCTGGCACAACTCTCTCCTCCCAACAGCTCGTCCCCCAGAAAAATTACATAGGGCACCTTTAATATTTGAAAATGGGAACGATCTAGAGCCAAATTATAGAAACTAGGCCACAGGTCACATGACTTTTATAATCAAGAGCACTGTCAGACTAAGACTGTGCATAAAAACAGACCCTCCAACAGAAAAGTTTCATAGTGCACCTTTAAACATATTTTGAGGGGGAGTATTTGCGCCCTTTGTGGCCAACCATGGAAAATACCCCATATCCATAATGTATTTTTTTAGTCATAGACACGCATAGAATTTAAAACACATCTTTGGTACAAATCCGATAATGTTGATGTTTCATGTCTGAGTAGGGGGCGCTATAGAGTTCACTTTTCATATACTTTATAGTTTATTATATTCAGTCCATGTTCAAGCTTTAGTGATTCAGATTTCAGCACAATCAGACAAAGTCTGTGCGTGTAGTAATTTTTGAACTATTTATTGGGGGAGTCTTTGCGCCCCTGCTGGCCAACCGTGGGAAACACCCCATATCCATAATATATTTATTTGCTTGCTTTGATACAGAGAATTGAATCCCCAAATTTGGTACAAATCCGATAATGTTGATGTTTCTTGTATAGGCTAGGTGGCGCTATAGAGCAACTTTTCATATGCTTTATAGTTTATTATAATCAAGCCCTAATCAGGCATTAGTGATTCAAATTTCAGCACGATCAGACAAAGCCTGTGTGTGTAGGCATTTTTTAACTATTTTTTTATTGAGTCTTTGCGCCCCTGGTGGCGAACAATGAAAATTGCACCATTTCCATAATATAAGATTTTGCTTGAAATCATGCATAGAATTTAATCCCCAAATTTGGTCCAAATCCGGTAATGTTGACATTTCACGTATACACTAGGTGGCGCTACAGAGTTCACTTTTATTATATTTCATATTTCATCACATTCAGGCCGGGATCACACAATAGTGATGTGACTTTGAGCTCTGTAGGCCAAAGCCTGTGGCCGTGAGAGGTCATCAAAGAAACAGGAAACGAAGGTGTTATTCGCCGGCGTGCTACGGACAAACCGTGAAAAACTGCGCTTAGAAAAATGATGCGTTTGTGGACCCACATCTGTAGATGTGATGTGTCAAATCGGAACTCGTTTGGACCAAAACCAAGACACTTGAAGACTTTGGCGTACACGCAGTCAAAACAGCGGCAAGTTTTTTGATCCAATATGGCCGACTTCCTGTTGGTCATAGAGACGTGCTCCAATTCATCTTTTGGCTTGTCTCATGGTTCTCTGTCACAGTCCCAAATTTCGTTTCCCTGCGACAAACTTTGCTTGTCCCCTCTCCCATAGGGGTCCAATTCTAGGGGGCGCCGTTGAGTGGGGTCACTTTGGTCATTGTTGCGATCTCCGTTTTATCGAATTTTTCGCCGGGCCGGTCGATTCTATACCCCCATGTGAGACTTTTCGTCGATGTTCAGGGGGTCAAATCTGCATTTCTTTGTTTATACAGAACGAAGAACAATGTTAACTTAAAGCCGCTCGCGGCAATGATGGCCCTCGCCCCGGCGCGCACGCCCCTCCCAGGCAACCGCCGAGGACTCGTGACCGCCCTGGCACGACTCTCTCCTCCCGACAGCTCGTCCACCAGAAAAATTACATAGGGCACCTTTAATATTTGAAAATGGGAACGATCTAGAGCCAAATTATAGAAACTAGGCCACAGGTCACATGACTTTTACAATCAAGAGCACTGTCAGACTAAGACTGTGCATAAAAACAGACCCTCCAACAGAAAAGTTACATAGTGCACCTTTAAACATATTTTGGGGGGAGTATTTGCGCCCTTTGTGGCCAACCATGGAAAATACCCCATATCCATAATGTATTTTTTTGGTCATAGACACGCATAGAATTTAATACCCATATTTGGTACAAATCCGATAATGTTGATGTTTCATGTCTGGGTAGGGGGCGCTATAGAGTTCACTTTTCATATACTTTATAGTTTATTATATTCAGTCCATGTTCAAGCTTTAGTGATTCAGATTTCAGCACAATCAGACAAAGTCTGTGCGTGTAGTAATTTTTGAACTATTTATTGGGGGAGTCTTTGCGCCCCTCCTGGCCAACCGTGGGAAACACCCCATATCCATAATATTTTTTTTTGCTTGCTTTGATACAGAGAATTTAATCCCCAAATTTGGTACAAATCCGATAATGTTGACGTTTCTTGTATAGGCTAGGTGGCGCTATAGAGTAACTTTTCATATGCTTTATAGTTTATTATAATCAAGCCCTAATCAGGTATTAGTGATTCAAATTTCAGCACGATCAGACAAAGCCTGTGTGTGTAGGCATTTTTAACTATTTTTTATTGAGTCTTTGCGCCCCTGGTGGCGAACAATGAAAATTGCACCATGTCCGTAATATAAGATTTTGCTTGAAATCATGCATAGAATTTAATCCCCAAATTTGGTCCAAATCCGATAATGTTGACGTTTCACGTATACACTAGGTGGCGCTACAGAGTTCACTTTTATTATATTTCATATTTCATCACATTCAGGCCAGGATCACACAATAGTGATCTGAGTTTGAGCTCTGTAGGCCAAAGCCTGTGGCCGTGAGAGGTCATCAAAGAAACAGGAAACGAAGGCGTTATTCGCCGGCGTGCTACGGACAAACCGTGAAAAAGTGCGCTGAGAAAAATGATGGCGTTTGTGGACCCACATCTGTAGATGTGACGTGTCAAATCTGAGCTCGTTTAGACCAAAACCAAGACACTTGAAGACTTTGGCGTACACGCAGTCAAAACGGCGGTGAATTTTTGATCCAATATGGCCGACTTCCTGTTGGTCATAGGGCGGTGTGACAATGACATTTTCTGCTTGTCTCCTTGTTTTCTATCACTGTCCCGAATTTTGTCGGCCTACGCCAAAATATGCTTTTCAGCTCCCCATAGACTTTCAATTTTTGACTTTTCCAGGGGGCGCTGTCGAGTAGGGGCACTTTGGGCATTGTCGTGATGCCCGTTTTATCAAATTTTTCGCCGGGCCGGTCGATCTGATACCCCCATGTGAGACTTTTCGTCGATGTTCAGGGGGTCAAAAATGCGATCATTTTGGCGGAAGAATAATAATAATAATAATAATAAAAAGAAACCAACGAAGAACAATACCCCTCGCCACTTCGTTAGGCGAGGGCCAATAATAAAGAAACCAACGAAGAACAATACCCCTCGCCATTAACTTCGTTAACTGGCGAGGGCCAATAATAATAATAATAATAATAATAATAAAGAAACCAACGAAGAACAATACCCCTCGCCATTAACTTCGTTAACTGGCGAGGGCCAATTAAAGCCGCTCGCGGCAATGATGGCCCTCGCCCCGGTGCGCACGCCCATGCCAGGCAACCGCTGAGGTCTTGTGACCGCCCTGGCACGACTCTCTCCTCCCGACAGCTCGTCCACCAGAACAATTACATAGGGCACCTTTAATATTTGAAAATGGGAACGATTTAGAGCCAAATTATAGAAACTAGGACACAGGTCACATGACTTTTATAATCAAGAGCACTGTCAGACTAAGACGGCATAAAAACAGACCCTCCACCAGAAAAGTTACATAGTGCGCCTTTAAACATATTTTGGGGGGGGAGTATTTGCCCCTTTGTGGCCAACCATGGAAAATACCCCATATCCATAATGTCGGAGACATGCATAGAATGTATTCCCCAAATCTGGTACAAATCTGATCACGTTGACGTTTCATGTCTGGGTAGGGGGCGCTATAGAGTTCACTTTTCTATATACTTTATAGTGTATTATATTCAGGTCATGATCAGGCATCAATGATTCAAATTTCAGCACAATCAGACGAACTCTGTGCGTGTAGTAATTTTGGAACTATTTATTGGGGGAGTTTTAGCGCCCCTCCTTGCCAACCGTGGGAAACACCCATATCCATAATATATTTTTTTGTTTGCTTTGACACAGAGAATTTAATGCCCAAATTTGGTACAAATCCGATAATGTTGATGTTTCATGTCTGGATAGGGGGCGCTATAGAGTTCACTTTTCATATACTTTATAGTTTATTATATTCAGTCCATGTTCAAGCTTTAGTGATTCAGATTTCAGCACAATCAGAGAAAGTCTGTGCGTGTAGTAATTTTTGAACTATTTATTGGGGGAGTCTTTGAGCCCCTGCTGGCCAACCGTGGGAAACACCCCATATCCATAATATATTTTTTTGCTTGCTTTGATACAGAGAATTGAATACCCAAATTTGGTACAAATCCGATAATGTTGACGTTTCTTGTATAGGCTAGGTGGCGCTATAGAGTAACTTTTCATATGCTTTATAGTTTATTATAATCAAGCCCTAATCAGGTATTAGTGATTAAAATTTCAGCACGATCAGACAAAGCCTGTGTGTGTAGGCATTTTTTTACTATTTTTTTATTGAGTCTTTGGGCTCCTGGTGGCGAACAATGAAAATTGCACCATGTCCATAATATAATATTTTGCTTGAAATCATACGTAGAATTTAATCCCCAAATTTGGTACAAATCCGATAATGTTGACATTTCACGTATACACTAGGTGGCGCTACAGAGTTCACTTTTATTATATTTCATATTTCATCACATTCAGGCCGGGATCACACAATAGTGATGTGAGTTTGAGCTCTGTAGGCCAAAGCCTGTGGCCGTGAGAGGGCATCAAAGAAACAGGAAACGAAGGTGTTATTCGCCGGCGTGCTACGGACAAACCGAGAAAAAGTGCGCTTAGAAAAATGCGGCGTTTGTGGAGCCACATCTGTAGATGTGACGTGTCAAATCTGAGCTCGTTTGGACCAAAACCAAGACACTTGAAGACTTTGGCGTACACACAGTCAAAAGGGCGGTGAATTTTTGATCCAATATGGCCGACTTCCTATTGGTCACAGGGGGGTGTTTTAATGACATTTTCTGCTTGTCTCCTTTATTTCTATCACTGTCCCGAATTTTGTTGGCCTACGCCAAAATATGCTTTTCAGCTCCCCATAGACTTTCAATTTTTGACTTTTCCAGGGGGCGCTGTCGAGTGGGGGCACTTTGGGCATTGTCGCGATGCCCGTTTTATCAAATTTTTCACCGGACCGGTCGATCTGATACCCCCATGTGAGACTTTTCGTCAATGTTCAGGCCCTCAAAATCGCGATCGTTTGCAAAGAAAAATAATAATAATAATAATAATAATAATA
This sequence comes from Odontamblyopus lacepedii, assembly GCA_034769755.1. NCBI lineage: Eukaryota > Metazoa > Chordata > Actinopteri > Gobiiformes > Gobiidae > Odontamblyopus > Odontamblyopus lacepedii. The sequence continues at coordinate 35,856,723 of CM068356.1, read as the reverse complement.
ATAATAATAATAATAATATAGCGTAAGAAACCGATGAAGAACAATACCCCTCGCCATTAACTTCGTTAACTGGCGAGGGCCAATCATAATATAGCGTAAGAAACCGATGAAGAACAATACCCCTCGCCATTAACTTCGTTAACTGGCGAGGGCCAATAATAATAATAATATAGCGTAAGAAACCGACGAAGAACAATACCCCTCGCCACTTCGTTAGGCGAGGGCCAATTAAAGCCGCTGGCGGCAATGATGGCCCTCGCCCCGGCGAATTAGTGATTCAAATTTCAGCACGATCAGATAAAGCCTGTGTGTGCAGGCATTTTTTTACTATTTTTTTTATTGAGTCTTTGCGCCCCTGGTGGCGAACAATGAAAATTGCACCATTTCCATGATATAAGATTTAGCTTGAAATCATGTTCAGGCCCTCAAAATCGCGATCGTTTGCAAAGAAAAATAATAATATAGCGTAAGAAACCGAGCAAGAACAATAGCCCTCGCCAATTCGTTAGGCGAGGGCCAATAATTAAAGCCACTCGTGGCAATGATGGCCCCGGCGCACACACCCCTCCCACTCGACCGCCGAGACACGGCACTCTCTCCTCCCGACAGCTCGTCCACCAGAAAACCCATGGTCAAAACATTATGACCGGGTGACTTTGATTCAGTCAAACGGTTACAGTTAACATCCCTACCTGAGACAGTCCAGCACATAACTGCAGGTGTAAGATGCTGCAGGGAAAGCCAACATCGAGCTCCACACATGGAGCTCCGTGAAAAGTGAGGCACATATTTATGTAATGGGTTCCTCACCTGCCAAGTTTTGTTTGTCTTTTACCCTCCTTTTCTATGGGGTCATAATAGGGAATATTAAAATCAATACAAGAACTGACTTCACAATCACAATAATCTTTTTGCTGTTGACAGTGAACACATTTTAACAAAGAAGGAATGTGTTTTGCTGGTTTGATACACTCATAACACGGAACAAGGAACAAGGAACAAGACAAAACAAAGATAGTAATAGCTATGAATTAGGGCATGACTATCAAAAGACATGATAACCTGTGTGAACGTGACCGCCGTGGACTCGTGACAGCCCTGGCACGACACTCTCTCTTCCCGACAGCTCGTCTATTAGAAAAGTTACATAATGCACCTTTAAATGTTTCTTACGAGTCATTGCGCTCCTGTTGGCCAACTGTCAAAAATAACCCAGGGGCCTAATATATTGTTTTGCTTGTAATCATACATAGAATTTAATCCCCAAATTTGGTATAAATCTGATCATGCTGACATTTCACGTACACACTAGGTGGCGCTATAGAGTTCAGTTTTATTATATTTCATATTTCATCACATTCAGGCCGGGATCACACAATAGTGATGTGAGTTTGAGCTCTGTAGGCCAAAGCCTGTGGCCGTGAGAGGTCATCAAAGAAACAGGAAATGAAGGCGTTAAACGCCGACCTGCAATGGACAAACCGTGAGGAGGATCTCAAAAAAAAAAAAAAAATGCGTGTATGGACTCACGTCTGTAGATGTGACATGGGAAATCTGAGCTTATTTGGACCAAAAAACAGGGACTAGATGAGTTTTGCAAACACGCAGTCCAAACGGAGAAGGGATTTTTGATCCAAAATGGCTGACTACCTGTTGGTCATAGGGGAATGCACCAATTCAACTTTAGGCTTGTGTCATAGTCAACTGTCACTGTTCTAAATTTCATCAGCGTACGCTAAAGTTTGTCTGTCCCCATTCCCATAGGGGTCAAATTCTAGGAGGCGTGACCCTGAGTGGGTTTAGGTTGGACATTATTTTAAAAGTCATATTATCGATTATTGTTCCAGGCCGATTAATCCTATACCCGGTTGTGGGACTTTTCGTTGATGTTCAGTGGGTCAAATCTGCAATAGTTTGTGTATACAGAATGAAGAAGAATGTTAACTTAAAGCCGCTTGCGGCAATGATGGCCCTCGCCCCGGTGCGCAATCCCCCTACCACGTGACCGCCGAGGACTCACGACCACCCCAACACCACTCACTCCTCCCGACAGCTGCGCAGGAACACAGCTTTCATGAATTAACTTAAAAGTCTGATGTTTTCTCCTCATAGTAAACTTTCTGCATTCCTCTAGGTGGCGTTGTAGCACTGATTATGAGTGTATAAGTGATAGAAATTTCAGCACGATTAAACTATGTATGTATGTCAATGTAATACGTTTTAAAATATTTTTGAAGTAGTCTTTGCGCCCCTACTGGCCAACCATGAAAAATACCCCATATCCATAAGATATTTTTTTGCTCATAGTCAGGGATAGAATTTAATCCCCAAATTTGGTACAAATCTGATAATGTTGACATTTTGCATACAGGCTAGGTGGCGCTATAGTGTAACTTTTCATATACTTTATAGTTTATTATATTCAGTCCATGATCAGGCTTTAGTGATTCAAATTTCAGCACGATCAGACAAAGTCTGTGTGTGTAGTAATTTTTTAACTATTTATTGGGGGAGTCTTTGCACCCCTGGTGGCCAACAGTAAAAAATGCACCATGACCATAATATTTTTTTTTGCTTGTAATCATGCACAGAATTTAATCCCCAAATTTGGTACAAATCTGATAATGTTGACGTTTCACATATATGGTGGGTGGCGCTATAGATTTCAGTTTTATCAGATTTCATATTTCAAAGAGTTTTGCAAAGACGCAGTCAAAACAGCGGCGAATTTTTTGATCAAATATGGCCGACTTCCTGTTGTTCATAGGGCGGTGTGACAATGACATTTTGTGTTTGTCTTCTTGTTTTCTATCATTGTCCTGAATTTTGTCGGCCTACACCAAATATGCTTTTCAGCTTCCCATAGGCTTTCAATTTTTGCCTTTTCTAGGGGGTGCTGTCGAGTGGGGGAACTTTGAGCATTGTCGCGATGCCCATTTTATAACATTTTTCGCCGGACCATTGATCTGATACCCCCATGTGAGACTTATCGTCGATGTTTAGGCCCTCAAAATTGCGATCGTTTGCAAGGAAAAATAATAATAATAATAGAGCGTAAGAAACTGAGGAAGAACAATACCCCTCGCCATTAACTTCGTTACTGGCGAGGGCCAAGTAAAGCCGCTCGCAGGGATGATGGGGTCATAATAGGGAATATTAAAATCGAAACAAGAACTGACTTCACAATCACAATAATCTTTTTGCTGTTGACAGTGAACACATTTTAACAAAGAAGGAATGTGTTTTGCTGGTTTGATACACTCATAACACGGAACAACGAACAAGAAAAAATAAAAGATAATAATAGTTATGAATTAGAGCATGACTATCAAAAGCCACACCTATGAGGAAAATCAACACGCAGATTCATCCAGAAGCACGAACAGAAAGGGATGCACAATTACTGTTAGAATAAAATGCTTATAATGATGAAGTTATTAAAAATGTACATCAAGCTAAAAGTAGTCTCAAGGAATGATACAAACCAGGCTCAGAGCATGAAAGAGCCTTTGTTAAGAATCTGTGTGGCATGACAGCACTATATCTGCTAAAACCAGATGTTTGAACTTTTGAACTCTGTTGCTGGCGGCAATGATGGCCCTCGCCCCGGTGCGCACGCCCATGCCAGGCAACCGCTGAGGACTCGTGACCGCCCTGACACGACACTCTCTCCTCCCGACAGCTCGTCCAACAGAAAAATTACATAGGGCACCTTTAATATTTGAACATGGGAACGATCTAGAGCCAAATTATAGAAACTAGGACACAGGTCACATGGCTTTTATAATCAAGAGCACTGTCAGACTAAGACTGCATAAAAACAGACCCTCCACCAGAAAAGTTACATAGTGCGCCTTTAAACATATTTTGGGGGAGAGTATTTGCGCCGTTTGTGGCCAACCATGGAAAATATCCCATATCCATAATGTATTTTTTTAGTCGGAGACATGCATAGAATGTATTCCCCAAATCTGGTACAAATCTGATCACGTTGACGTTTCATGTCTGGGTAGGGGGCGCTATAGAGTTGACTTTTCTATATACTTTATAGTGTATTATATTCAGGTCATGATCAGGCATTAATGATTCAAATTTCAGCACAATCAGACGAACTCTGTGCGTGTAGTAATTTTGGAACTATTTATTGGGGGAGACTTTGCGCCCCTCCTGGCCAACCGTGGGAAACACCCCATATCCATAATATATTTTTTTGTTTGCTTTGACACAGAGAATTTAATGCCCAAATTTGGTACAAATCCGATAATGTTGATGTTTCATGTCTGGATAGGGGGCGCTATAGAGTTCACTTTTCATATACTTTATAGTTTATTATATTCAGTCCATGTTCAAGCTTTAGTGATTCAGATTTCAGCACAATCAGAGAAAGTCTGTGCGTGTAGTAATTTTTGAACTATTTATTGGGGGAGTCTTTGTGCCCTTGCTGGCCAACCGTGGGAAACACCCCATATCCATAATATTTTTTTTTTGCTTGCTTTGATACAGAGAATTGAATACCCAAATTTGGTACAAATCCGATAATGTTGACGTTTCTTGTATAGGCTAGGTGGCGCTATAGAGTAACTTTTCATATGCTTTATAGTTTATTATAATCAAGCCCTAATCAGGCATTAGTGATTCAAATTTCAGCACGATCAGACAAAGCCTGTGTGTGTAGGCATTTTTAAACTATTTTTTTTATTGAATCTTTGCGCCCCTGGTTGCGAACAATGAAAATTGCACCATGTCCGTAATATAAGATTTTGCTTGAAATCATGCATAGAATTTAATCCCCAAATTTGGTCCAATTCCGATAATGTTGACGTTTCACATATACACTAGGTGGCGCTACAGAGTTCACTTTTATTATATTTCATACTTCATCACATTCAGGCCGGGATCACACAATAGTGATGTGAGTTTGAGCTCTGTAGGCCAAAGCCTGTGGCCGTGAGAGGTCATCAAAGAAACAGGAAACGAACGCGTTATTCGCCGGTGTGCTACGGACAAACCGTGAAAAAATGCGCTGAGAAAAATGATGCGTTTGTGGACCCACATTTGTAGATGTGTCGTGTCAAATCTGAGCTCGTTTGGACCAAAAACAAGACACTTGAAGACTTTGGCGTACACGCAGTCAAAACGGCGGTGAATTTTTGATCCAATATGGCCGACTTCCTGTTGGTCATAGAGACGTGCTCCAATTCATCTTTTGGCTTGTCTCATGGTTCTCTGTCACTGTGCCGAATTTCGTTTCCCTGCGACAAACTTTGCTTGTCCCCTCTCCAATAGGGGTCCAATTCTAGGGGGCGCCGTTGAGTGGGGGCACTTTGGGCATTGTTGCGATGCCCATTTTATCAAATTTTTCGCCGGGCCGGTCGATCTGATACCCCCATGTGAGACTTTTCGTCGATGTTCAGGTCCTCAAAATCGCGATCGTTTGCAAAGAAAAATAATAATATAGCGTAAGAAACCGAGCAAGAACAATAGCCCTCGCCACTTCGTTTTGCGAGGGCCAATTAAAGCCGCTCGCGGCAATGATGGCCCTCGCCCCGGCGCGCACACCCCTCCCAGGCAACCGCTGACGTCTTGTGACCGCCCTGGCACGACTCTCTCCTCCCGACAGCTCGTCCACCAGAAAAATTACATAGGGCACCTTTAATATTTGAAAATGGGAACGATCTAGAGCCAAATTATAGAATCTAGGCCACAGGTCACATGACTTTTATAATCAAGAGCACTGTCGGACTAAGACTGTGCATAAAAACAGACCCTCCAACAGAAAAGTTACATAGTGCACCTTTAAACATATTTTGGGGGGGAGTATTTGCGCCCTTTGTGGCCAACCATGGAAAATACCCCATATCCATAATGTATTTTTTTGGTCGTAGACACGCATAGAATTTAATACCCATATTTGGTACAAATCCCATAATGCTGATGTTTCATGTCTGGATAGGGGGCGCTATAGAGTTCACTATTCATGTACTTTATAGTTTATTATATTCAGTCCATGTTCAAGCTTTACTGATTCAGATTTCAGCACAATCAGACAAAGTCTGTGCGTGTAGTAATTTTTGAACTATTTATTGGGGTAGTCTTTGAGCCCCTCCTTGCCAACCGTGGGAAACACCCCATATCCATAATATTTTTTTTTGCTTGCTTTGATACAGAGAATTGAATACCCAAATTTGGTACAAATCCGATAATGTTGACGTTTCTTGTATAGGCTAGGTGGCGCTACAGAGTAACGTTTCATATGCTTTATAGTTTATTATAATCAAGCCCTAATCAGGCATTAGTGATTCAAATTTCAGCACGATCAGACAAAGCCTGTGTGTGTAGGCATTTTTTTTACTATTTTTTTAGGGAGTCTTTGCGCCCCTGGTGGCGAACAATGAAAATTGCACCGTTTCCATAATATAAGATTTTGCTTGAAATCATGCATAGAATTTAATCCCCAAATTTGGTCCAAATCCGATAATGTTGACGTTTCACGTATACACTAGGTGGCGCTACAGAGTTCACTTTTATTATATTTCATATTTCATCACATTCAGGCCGGGATCACACAATAGTGATGTGAGTTTGAGCTCTGTAGGCCAAAGCCTGTGGCCGTGAGAGGGCATCAAAGAAACAGGAAACGAAGGTGTTATTCGCCGGCGTGCTACGGACAAACCGTGAAAAAGTGTGCTGAAAAAATGATGCGTTTGTGGAGCCACATCTGTAGATGTGACGTGTCAAATCTGAGCTCGTTTGGACCAAAACCAAGACACTTGAAGACTTTGGCGTACACGCACTCAAAACAGCGGCGAGTTTTTTGATCCAATATGGCCGGCTTCCTGTTGGTCATAGGGCGGTGTGACAATGACATTTTCTGCTTGTCTCCTTGTTTTCTATCACTTTTCTGAATTTTGTCGGCCTACGCCAAAATATGCTTTTCAGCTCCCCATAGACTTTCAATTTTTGACTTTTCCAGGGGGCGCTGTCGAGTAGGGGCACTTTGGGCATTGTCGCGAAGCCCGTTTTATCAAATTTTTCGCCGGGCCGGTCGATCTGATACCCCCATGTGAGACTTTTCGTCGATGTTCAGGGGGTCAAAAAGTCGATCATTTTGCCGGAAAAATAATAATAAAAAGAAACCAAGCAAGAACAATAGCCCTCGCCACTTCGTTAGGCGAGGGCCAATTAAAGCCGCTCGCGGCAATGATGGCCCTCGCCCCGGTGCGCACGCCCATGCCAGGCAACCGCTGAGGTCTTGTGACCGCCCTGGCACGACTCTCTCCTCCCGACAGCTCGTCCACCAGAAAAATTACATAGGGCACCTTTAATATTTGAAAATGGGAACGATCTAGAGCCAAATTATAGAAACTAGGACACAGGTCACATGACTTTTATAATCAAGAGCACTGTCAGACTAAGACTGTGCATAAAAACAGACCCTCCAACAGAAAAGTTTCATAGTGCACCTTTAAACATATTTTGGGGGGGGAGTATTTGCGCCCTTTGTGGCCAACCATGGAAAATACCCCATATCCATAATGTCGGAGACATGCATAGAATGTATTCCCCAAATCTGGTACAAATCTGATCACGTTGACGTTTCATGTCTGGGTAGGGGGCGCTATAGAGTTCACTTTTCTATATACTTTATAGTGTATTATATTCAGGTCATGATCAGGCATCAATGATTCAAATTTCAGCACAATCAGACGAACTCTGTGCGTGTAGTAATTTTGGAACTATTTAATGGGGGAGTTTTAGCGCCCCTCCTTGCCAACCGTGGGAAACACCCATATCCATAATATATTTTTTTGTTTGCTTTGACACAGAGAATTTAATGCCCAAATTTGGTACAAATCCGATAATGTTGATGTTTCATGTCTGGATAGGGGGCGCTATAGAGTTCACTTTTCATATACTTTATAGTTTATTATATTCAGTCCATGTTCAAGCTTTAGTGATTCAGATTTCAGCACAAGAAGAGAAAGTCTGTGCGTGTAGTAATTTTTGAACTATTTATTGGAGTCTTTGAGCCCCTGCTGGCCAACCGTGGGAAACACCCCATATCCATAATATATTTTTTTGCTTGCTTTGATACAGAGAATTGAATACCCAAATTTGGTACAAATCCGATAATGTTGACGTTTCTTGTATAGGCTAGGTGGCGCTATAGAGTAACTTTTCATATGCTTTATAGTTTATTATAATCAAGCCCTAATCAGGCATTAGTGATTCAAATTTCAGCACGATCAGACAAAGCCTGTGTGTGTAGGCATTTTTTAACTATTTTTTTATTGAGTCTTTGTGCTCCTGGTGGCGAACAATGAAAATTGCACCATTTCCATAATATAATATTTTGCTTGAAATCATGCGTAGAATTTAATCCCCAAATTTGGTACAAATCCGATAATGTTGACATTTCACGTATACACTAGGTGGCACTGCAGAGTTCACTTTTATTATATTTCATATTTCATCACATTCAGGCCGGGATCACACAATAGTGATGTGAGTTTGAGCTCTGTAGGCCAAAGCCTGTGGCCGTGAGAGGGCATCAAAGAAACAGGATACTAAGGCGTTATTCGCCGGCGTGCTACGGACAAACCGTGAAAAAGTGCGCTGAGAAAAATGATGCGTTTGTGGAGCCACATCTGTAGATGTGACGTGTCAAATCTGAGCTCGTTTGGACCAAAACCAAGACACTTGAAGACTTTGGCGTACACGCAGTCAAAACGGCGGTGAATTTTTGATCCAATATGGCCGACTTCCTGTTGGTCATAGAGACATGCTCCAATTCATCTTTTGGCTTGTCTTATGGTTCTCTGTCACTGTGCCGAATTTCGTTTCCCTGCGACAAACTTTGCTTGTCCCCTCTCCCATAGGGGTCCAATTCTAGGGGGCGACGTTGAGTGGGGGCACTTTGGGCATTGTTGCGATGCGCATTTTATCAAATTTTTCGCCGGGCCGGTCGATCTGATACCCCCATGTGAGACTTTTCGTCGATGTTCAGGCCCTCAAAATCGCGATCGTTTGCAAAGAAAAATAATAATATAGCGTAAGAAACCGAGCAAGAACAATACCCCTCGCCATTAACTTTGTTAACTGGCGAGGGCCAACAAGAACTGACTTCACAATCACAATAAGCTTTTTGCTGTTGACAGTGAACACATTTTAACAAAGAAGGAATGTGTTTTGCTGGTTTGACACACCCATAACATGGAACAAGACAAAAACAAAAGATAATAATAGTTATGAATTAGGACATGGCTATCAAAAGACATTATAACCTGTTTGTTGAACACTCAGTAATTATCCACGCACACCTATGAGCAAAATCAATACGCAGATTCATCCAGAAGCACGAACAGCCCGTTTAAAACCAAAAATACATAGCTATCGTGAGGAGGAGGAGGAAGCAGATTCCAGTGTGTTTATCCCATGAAGACTTAAGGGCAGTTTTAATACATTTCTCCTCACCTGGATTTTTTCTTAATTTTGCTTTTAATACTGCCCCTTTTACCCCCTAATGAAGTGTTCTACCTCCTTTTGTTCAGTACAGCCTGTTATTTCACAATCTGCTGCTGTAGTTGTGTCATGTGGCTGTGATAAAAGCTACAGGGCCAGAAATAGAGATGAAAAAAAAAAAAAAAACTGAAAATAAAATTCACAGTGTTTATACAAAACACACAGCAAACATGTAGAAACAACTTTTTGGACATAAGGAATGCTTAATTTAGGGCCTTAGCTACAAAAATGCAAAATATCAAGTCTGTAAGTAAATTAAAAAATCTCCTTATTGCCCTAAAAACAAAAAAAAGTGCAGTGGCCCCATGACTTTCCTGGTCCAGTCCTGGAAACAGCTCCTGTCAGGTCCAGGGCCAGAGCCACAGCACTTCTGCATTTCCATGGTGGAAATTACATTTGGATTTGCACTTTTGGACTGAAATAAACCTTTAAATAAAAATAGAAGGGGATGTGCAATTACACAGACCAAGATCTGTAATTTTCCATTTATGTGAGAATTAACTCCACTTAGAGTGACTTTTTCACTCGTTATAAACACACACAGTCAGAGGAGTAGGGGTGTGTTCAAAAAATCGATACGGGGATACATCGTCGTGGGCCTCTTGGCGATACACGTATTGATACGGAGGCGTCAGTATCGATATTTTACATGCAACAAACATTATTATCAAGCTTCAGCAAACTGCGTCTGATAAGTGATCCTTGATTGCAATGCGCATTTCGTATTGTCAAAGGCAGCATTCCTTCTGCACTACAGCCTTGTTAAGGCCATATCTTAAGTTTACTTTCATCAAAGGTAGCTGCATGTCAGCATACAGCCTTGTTAAGCCATGTTTACATTAACACCCACCCGCCGGCGGGCGATTACACAACATTAAAAAGTCAAGCCAGATATTCACCATACTTATTTTTCCAATATTGACATGCTATAAATCGTTTGAAAGCTTAATTCCTCAGTAAAACAACCATATCATTCATTTTATGCCACACAGCGAGCCCAAAGAGCCATAATTTATAATTCCGAAAATATTCTAAACATATTTGCGCATTTCTTACCTTTGAGCCGGTTCCGTCGGTCCGAAACAGGTCCAATCCAGGAATAGCTGTGCTCAATTAGTCCGTAACAGTCCACAGAAAAAGAATATCCAGTTGCTTTTTTCATAAAATAATTCCATGTGGAGAAATAATCCAGAAAGTCCGAGTTTGTCTGAATGGATGAGCGACGCATCTCTCTACTACTCTCTACTACTCTCGCTCTTGGTCCTTAGCATAGCTAAACGCTTAGCTCTTGTTAGTGGTGTGGGGTATGTTTGTTTTCTCCACACTCTTAGCTACAAAACAAGCGTATCCAGTCTTCGGTCCGGCTACGGGGCGCCGCGCTACAGCTTGGGGAACAAAACGAGTGCGTCCAGTTAGCGGCGTATTACGCATGACCGAGGGACAGTTCCACGGCAAAACCTCTTCAGTCATTGGTTCTTTCAGGAAATGATTGACAGATCTGAGTAGCCTATGAAAAGACGATTTCAGCGGTGGGCCCCATGTGGGGCAGAGGTGCTGTAGTGATAGGCCAGCTCCATGCGCTCTGTGTATGGAGACTCTCTCTCTCCTCCTTTTACGCACACTCACTGGTGGAGGCACACGAGACATATGGAGCGAAATTTTTTGGCTTGTTTTAGTTATTTATCTTAAGAAAACATGCCTAAATTTCAGAAGATGGTTTATTTATTATACATTACATCTTATTACAGTTTGGAACATCTGGTACATATTTGAACACTTGTGCCGAGTGCGGGTGTTAACAGGTTAATCAAGGGCAGTTTCTGCCTTACAGCCTTCTTCTGTTACACTGTAACTGATGCGCTGCACCAAAATAAAAATAACATTTGAGTAAACATCTGTCTTTTTTTTTTTAAATTATAGGTTACGTGATGTAAAATATCGGGATACGTATCGCCTTGAAGACCATGTATCGGGATACCCCTGTATCGCGAATCGTATCGTATCGAGACCCCTGTATCGCGAATCGTATTGTATCGCAAGGTTGTTGGCAATACCCACCCCTACAGAGGAGTCGACCATTTTGACTCACTTCACTCTTTGGCAAAGTTTGGGTCGATCAAAATGGACAGAGCGCATGAGTTTAGGAAAACAAAGTTCCTATTGGACACTCGTTTTGCGCACGTCATCACACAGTGATGGTATCGTATACGATATCCTCCTACGATATACGATATCCTCCTACGATATACGATTCCTCTGTATCGTATACGATACCGAGGAATATCTTTTCTATAACCGCGTAGAACTTTCTAACCGTAAAAGACAGAAACTTCCTTTGAAAGTGCAGACATAGAGGTTTCCGTACATTTCTGCAACTTTATCCTACACATGTGTAACCTGGTCTCTGTGCTCTTCCACTCATTCCTGATCATTCTAAACACGTTCAGGAAAGGTTCTAAAGCAGGGGTCACCAACTCACGGACCGGGGTGCGAGTCCGGACCCAGACGGCATCCCATCCGGACCCATATCGATATGCACGTGTTCCTCCATGCGCACTGTATTTATTCATTTATTTTGGTCCGAAATCAAAACAGTTATCATAGCGTCCTTCTCAGATGCAGCAAGAAAACAGATCTATAGGGACTTATAGCTGAAATATTGTAAGAGTGAGAGAGGCGGGTTTTATCTTTTACTTACTCTTTATTTTATGTTGCTAAACCGTGGAATGAGCTTCGCATCAAATGCGCTGTATACGCACACGCGATGTGACTCGTGATATACGCAATCTTTTTCTCAAACTCTGTCTCATAAGTTTTATTCAGAAAACAAACCGTTGAGACATCTAATTGTAATATAATATAATTTTAGCATCCAGAAAGAGGATGGAAGAGCGCTCTGTTTCTGTAAGAGAACAGACTGTGGCAGGACAGCAGAGCAGTGCAGACACTGGTATGAGGTTTGTGCACCCAGTGAGAGGACACGGGATGAAAAGAAATCATCAAATCATCATCAAAGAAGGAAAAGTCTGATAGTGTAACTCCCCTACCACTCTGTTAAGAGTAGACTAGATTGTAAAATATAAAATAGCCTGAGAAAGCTCTGAACTTATTTTCACTGAATTAAAATTCTGAGTTGTGAACCAAATGAACACTTCACATATGAACTACAGCTGTACATTAGTTACACTGTAATATCACAGTGTTATTATACTATGCTCATGATTAGAAAAAAATTACATGAGATTTTTTTTACGTCTTAAAATGTATCAAAATTGTATATCGTGACCCGTGATACGTATTGAATCGTGGGAAAACTGTATCGTTGCATCCATAATGATGTCCCGGACCTCTGCTTGAGGAGATTTTGTCTGACTAGACCTTCTCGAATTTTAGTTGAATACCCCTGTTCTAAAGGTTTTAAAGATGTTCAGGAAAGGTTCTAAAGACGTTCAGGAAAGGTTATAAAGGTTCTAAAGACGTTCAGGAAAGGTTCTAAAGGTTCTAAACACGTTCAGGAAAGGTTCTAAACACATTCAGGAAAGGTTCTAAACACGTTCAGGAAAGTTTCTAATTTCATCACATTCAGGCCGGGATCACACAATAGTGATGTCAGTTTGAGCTCTGTAGGCCAATGCCTGTGGCCGTGAGAGGTCATCAAAGAAACAGGAAATGAAGATGTTATTCGCCGGCGTGATATGGACAAACCATGAGGAGGATCCCTAAAGAAAGTAATGCATGTGTGGAGCCACGTCTGTAGATGTGACATGTCAAATCTGAGTTCGTTTGGACCAAAAAGCAGTGACTAGATGAGTTTTGCAAACACGCAGTCCAAACGGACAAGGGATTTTTGATCCAATATGGCTGCCTTCCTGTTGGTCATATGGGAATGCTCCATTTCAACTTGAGTCTTGTGTCATAGTCGACTGTCACTGTTCTAAATTTCATCAGCCTGCGCTAAAGTTTGCTAGTCCCTATTCCCATAGGGGTCGAATTCTAGGAGGCGCTGTTGAGTGGGTTTAGGTTGGACATTATATTAAAGGTCATATTATCAATTATTGTTCCGGGCTGATCAATCCTATGCCCGGTTGTGGGACTTTTCGTTAATGTTCTGTGGGTCAAATCTGCATTTGTTTGTGTATACAGAACAAAGAACAATGTTAACTTAAAGCCGCTCGCGGCAATGATGGCCCTCGCCCCGGTGCGCACGCCCCTCCCAGGCAACCGCCGAGGTCTTGCGACCGCCCTGACACGACTCTCTCCTCCCGACAGCTCGTCCACCAGAAAAATTACATAGGGCACCTTTAATATTTGAAAATAGGAACGATCTAGAGCCAAATTATAGAAACTAGGCCACAGGTCACATGACTTTTATAATCAAGAGCACTGTCAGACTAAGACTGTGCATAAAAACAGACCCTCCAACAGAAAAGTTACATAGTGCACCTTTAAACATATTTTGGGGGGGAGTATTTGTGCCCTTTGTGGCCAACCATGGAAAATACCCCATATCCATAATGTATTTTTTTGGTCGTAGACACGCATAGAATTTAATACCCATATTTGGTACAAATCCGATAATGTTGATGTTTCATGTCTGGATAGGGGCGCTATAGAGTTCACTTTTCATATACTTTATAGTTTATTATATTCAGGCCATGTTCAGGCTTTAGTGATTCAAATTTCAGCACAATCAGACAAACCTGTGTGTGTCGGCATTTTTAACTATTTTTAGGTAGTCTTTGCGCCTCTGCTGGCAAACGATGAAAATTGCACCATGTCCATATTGTAAGATTTTCCTTGAAATCATACGTAGAATTTATTCCCCAAATTTAGTCCAAATCCGATAATGTTGATGTTTCATGTCTGGATAGGTGGCGCTATAGAGTTCACTTTTCATATGCTTTATAGTTTATTATAATCAAGTCCTAATCAGGTATTAGTGATTCAAATTTCAGAACGATCAGACAAAGCCTGTGTGTGTAGGCATTTTTTAACAATTTTTTTATTGAGTCTTTGCGCCCCTGGTGGCGAACGATGACAATTGCACCATGTTTGTAATATAAGATTTTGCTTGAAATCATGCGTAGAATTTAATCCCCAAATTTGGTCCAAATCCGATAATGTTGACGTTTCACTATACACTAGGTGGCGCTACAGAGTTCACTTTTATTATATTTCATATTTCATCACATTCAGGCCGGGATCACACAATAGTTATGTGAGTTTGAGCTCTGTAGGCCAAAGCCTGTGGCCGTGAGAGGGCATCAAAGAAACAGGAAACGAAGGTGTTATTCGCCGGCGTTCTACGGACAAACCGTGAAAAAGTGCGCTGAGAAAAATGATGGCGTTTGTGGACCCACATCTGTAGATGTGACGTGTCAAATCTGAGCTCGTTTGGACCAAAACCAAGACACTTGAAGACTTTGGCGTACACGCAGTCAAAACAGCGGCGAGTTTTTTGATCCAATATGGCCGACTTCCTGTTGGTCATAGAGACGTGCTCCAATTCATCTTTTGGCTTGTCTCATGGTTCTCTGTCACTGTCCCGAATTTCGTTTCCCTGCGACAAATTTTGATAGTCCCCTCTCCCATAGGGATCCAATTCTAGGGGGCGCAGTTGAGTGAGGCCACTTTGGTCATTGTTGCGATGACCGTTTTATTGAATTTTTCACCGGGCCGGTCGATTCTATACCCCCATGTGGGACTTTTCGTTGATGTTCAGGGGGTCAAATCTGCATTTCTTTGTTTATACAGAACGAAGAACAATGTTAACTTAAAGCCGCTGGCGGCAATGATGGCCCTCGCCCCGGTGCGCACGCCCATGCCAGGCAACCGCCGAGGACTCGTGACCGCCCTGACACGACACTCTCTCCTCCCGACAGCTCGTCCACCAGAAAAATTACATAGGGCACCTTTAATATTTGAAAATGGGAATGATCTAGAGCCAAATTATAGAAACTAGGCCACAGGTCACATGACTTTTATAATCAAGAGCACTGTCAGACTAAGACTGCATAAAAACAGACCCTCCACCAGAAAAGTTACATAGTGCGCCTTTAAACATATTTTTTTTGGGGGGGGAGTATTTGCGCCCTTTGTGGCCAACCATGGAAAATACCCCTTATCCATAATGTATTTTTTTGGTCGTAGACACGCATAGAATTTAATACCCATATTTGGTACAAATCCCATAATGCTGATGTTTCATGTCTGAGTAGGGGGCGCTATAGAGTTCACTTTTCATATACTTTATAGTGAATTATATTCAGTCCATGTTCAAGCTTTAGTGATTCAAATTTCAGCACAATCAGACAAAGTCTGTGCGTGTAGTAATATTGGAACTATTTATTGGGGGAGTCTTTGAGCCCCTGCTGGCCAACCGTGGGAAACACCCCATATCCATAATATATTTTTTTGCTTGCTTTGATACAGAGAATTTAATCCCCAAATTTTGTACAAATCCGATAATGTTGACGTTTCTTGTATAGGCTAGGTGGCGCTATAGAGTAACTTTTCATATGCTTTATAGTTTATTATAATCAAGCCCTAATCAGGCATTAGTGATTCAAATTTCAGCACGATCAGACAAAGCCTGTGTGTGTAGGCATTTTTTACTATTTTTTTAGGGAGTCTTTGCGCCCCTGCTGGCGAACAATGAAAATTGCACCATTTTCGTAATATAAGATTTTGCTTGAAATCATGCATAGAATTTAATCCCCAAATTTGGTCCAAATCCGATAATGTTGACGTTTCACGTATACACTAGGTGGCGCTACAGAGTTCACTTTTATTCTATTTCATATTTCATCACATTCAGGCCGGGATCACACAATAGTGATGTGACTTTGAGCTCTGTAGGCCAAAGCCTGTGGCCGTGAGAGGGCATCAAAGAAACAGGAAACGAACGCCTTATTCGCCGGCGTGCTACGGACAAACCGTGAAAAAGTGCGCTGAGAAAAATGATGCGTTTGTGGACCCACATCTGTAGATGTGACGTGTCAAATCTGAGCTTGTTTGGACCAAAACCAAGACACTTGAAGACTTTGGCGTACACGCAGTCAAAACAGCGGTGAATATTTGATCCAATATGGCCGACTTCCTGTTGGTCACAGGGGGGTGTCTTAATGACATTTTCTGCTTGTCTCCTTTATTTCTATCACTGTCCCAAATTTTGTCAGCCTACGCCAAAATATGGTTTTCAGCTCCCCTTAGACTTTCAATTTTTGCCTTTTCCAGGGGGCGCTGTCGAGTGGGGGTACTTTGGGCATTGTCGCGATGCCCGTTTTATCAAATTTTTCACCGGACCGGTCGATCTGATACCCCCATGTGAGACTTTTCGTCGATGTTCAGGCCCTCAAAATCGCGATCGTTTGCAAAGAAAAATAATAATAATAATAATAATAATAATAATAATTAAAGCCGCTCGCGGCAATGATGGCCCTCGCCCCGGCGCGCACGCCCATGCCAGGTAACCGCTGAGGTCTCGTGACCGCACTGACACAACACTCTCTCCTCCCGACAGCTCGTCCCCCAGAAAAATTACATAGGGCTCCTTTAATATTTGAAAATGGGAACGATCTAGAGCCAAATTATAGAAACTAGGCCACAGGTCACATGACTTTTATAATCAAGAGCACTGTCAGACTAAGACTGCATAAAAACAGACCCTCCACCAGAAAAGTTACATAGTGCGCCTTTAAACATATTTTGGAGGGGAGTATTTGCCCCCTTTGTGGCCAACCATGGAAAATACCCCATATCCATAATGTATATTTTTGGTCGGAGACACGCATAGAATGTATTCCCCAAATCTGGTACAAATCCGATAATGTTGATGTTTCATGTCTGGATAGGGGGCGCTATAGAGTTCACTTTTCATATACTTTATAGTTTATTATATTCAGTCCATGTTCAAGCTTTAGTGATTCAAATTTCAGCACAATCAGAGAAAGTCTGTGCGTGTAGTAATTTTGGAACTATTTATTGGGGGATTCTTTGAGCCCCTGCTGGCCAACCGTGGGAAACACCCCATATCCATAATATATTTTTTTGCTTGCTTTCATACAGTGAATATAATCCCCAAATTTGGTACAAATCCGATAATGTTGACGTTTCTTGTATAGGCTAGGTGGCGCTATAGAGTAACTTTTCATATGCTTTATAGTTTATTATAATCAAGCCCTAATCAGGCATTAGTGATTTAAATTTCAGCACGATCAGACAAAGCCTGTGTGTGCAGGGATTTTTTTACTATTTTTTTATTGAGTCTTTGCGCCCCTGCTGGTGAACAATGAAAATTGCACCATTTTCGTAATATAAGATTTTGCTTGAAATCATGCATAGAATTTAATCCCCAAATTTGGTCCAAATCCGATAATGTTGACGTTTCACGTATACACTAGGTGGCGCTACAGAGTTCACTTTTATTATATTTCATATTTCATCACATTCAGGCCGGGATCACACAATAGTTATGTGAGTTTGAGCTCTGTAGGCCAAAGCCTGTGACCGTGAGAGGTCATCAAAGAAACAGGAAACTAAGGCGTTATTCTCCGGCGTGCTACGGACAAACCGTGAAAAACTGCGCTGAGAAAAATGATGCGTTTGTGGAGCCACATCTGTAGATGTGACGTGTCAAATCTGAGCTCGTTTGGACCAAAACCAAGACACTTGAAAACTTTGGCGTACACGCAGTCAAAACAGCGGCGAGTTTTTGATTGAATATGGCCGACTTCCTGTTGGTCATAGGGCGGTGTGACAATGACATTTTCTGCTTGTCTCCTTGTTTTCTATCACTGTCCCGAATTTTGTCGGCCTACGCCAAAATATTCTTTTCAGCTCCCCATAGACTTTCAATTTTTGACTTTTCCAGGGGGCGCTGTCGAGTAGGGGCACTTTGGGCATTGTCGCGATGCCCGTTTTATCAAATTTTTCGCCGGGCCGGTCGATCTGATACCCCCATGTGAGACTTTTCGTCGATGTTCAGGGGGTCAAAAATGCAATCATTTTGGCGGAAGAATAATAATAATAATAATAATAATAATAATAATAATAATAAAAAGAAACCAACGAAGAACAATACCCCTCGCCATTAACTTCGTTAACTGGCGAGGGCCAATAATATAGCGTAAGAAACCGATGAAGAACAATAGCCCTCGCCACTTCGTTAGGCGAGGGCCAATTAAAGCCGCTCGCGGCAATGATGGCCCTCGCCCCGGTGCGCACGCCCATGCCAGGCAACCGCCGAGGACTCGTGACCGTCCTGACACGACACTCTCTCCTCCCGACAGCTCGTCCACCAGAAAAACTACATAGGGCACCTTTAATATTTGAAAATGGGAACGATCTAGAGCCAAATTATACAAACTAGGACACAGGTCACATGACTTTTATAATCAAGAGCACTGTCAGACTAAGACTGCATAAAAACAGACCCTCCACCAGAAAAGTTACATAGTGCGCCTTTAAACATATTTTGGGTGGGGGGGTATTTGCGCCCTTTGTGGCCAACCATGGAAAATACCCCATATCCATAATGTATTTTTTTGGTCGGAGACACGCATAGAATTTAATACCCATATTTGGTACAAATCCGATAATGTTGATGTTTCATGTCTGAATAGGGGGCGCTATAGAGTTCACTTTTCATATACTTTATCGTTTATTATATTCAGTCCATGTTCAAGCTTTAGTGATTCAGATTTCAGCACAATCAGACAAAGTCTGTGCGTGTAGTAATTTTTGAACTATTTATTGGGGGAGGCTTTGCGCCCCTGCTGGCCAACCGTGGGAAACACCCCATATCCATAATATATATATTTGCTTGCTTTGATACAGAGAATTGAATCCCCAAATTTGGTACAAATCCGATAATGTTGATGTTTCTTGTATAGGCTAGGTGGCGCTATAGAGTAACTTTTCATATGCTTTATAGTTTATTATAATCAAGTCCTAATCAGGTATTAGTGATTCAAATTTCAGCACGATCAGACAAAGCCTGTGTGTGCAGGCATTTTTTTACTATTTTTTTATTGAGTCTTTGCGCCCCTGGTGGCGAACAATGAAAATTGCACCATTTCCATAATCTAAGATTTTGCTTGAAATCATGCATAGAATTTAATCCCCAAATTTGGTACAAATCCGATAATGTTGACGTTTCACGTATACACTAGGTGGCGCTACAGAGTTCACTTTTATTATATTTCATATTTCATCACATTCAGGCCGGGATCACACAATAGTGATGTGAGTTTGAGCTCTGTAGGCCAAAGCCTGTGGCCGTGAGAGGGCATCAAAGAAACAGGAAACGAAGGTGTTATTCGCCGGCGTGCTACGGACAAACTGTGAAAAACTGCGCTGAGAAAAATGATGGCGTTTGTGGAGCCACATCTGTAGATGTGACGTGTCAAATCTGAGCTCGTTTGGACCAAAACCAAGACACTTGAAGACTTTGGCGTACACGCAGTAAAAACGGCGGTGAATTTTTGATCCAATATGGCCGACTTCCTGTTGGTCACAGGGCGGTGTGACAATGACATTTTCTGCTTGTCTCCTTGTTTTCTATCACTGTCCTGAATTTTGTCGGCCTACGCCAAAATATTCTTTTCAGCTCCCCATAGACTTTCAATTTTTGACTTTTCCAGGGGGCGCTGTCGAGTAGGGGCACTTTGGGCATTGTCGCGATGCCCGTTTTATCAAATTTTTCGCCGGGCCGGTCGATCTGATACCCCCATGTGAGACTTTTCGTCGATGTTCAGGGGGTCAAAAATGCGATCATTTTGGCGGAAGAAAATAATAATAATAATAAAAAGAAACCAACGAAGAACAATAGCCCTCGCCACTTCGTTAGGCGAGGGCCAATTAAAGCCGCTCGCGGCAATGATGGCCCTCGCCCCGGCGCGTACGCCCATGCCAGGCAACCGCTGAGGTCTCGTGACCGCCCTGGCACGACTCTCTCCTCCCGACAGCTCGTCTCCCAGAAAAATTACATAGGGCACCTTTAATATTTGAAAATGGGAACGATCTAGAGCCAAATTATAGAAACTAGGACACAGGTCACATGACTTTTATAATCAAGAGCACTGTCAGACTAAGACTGTGCATAAAAACAGACCCTCCAACAGAAAAGTTACATAGTGCACCTTTAAACATATTTTGGGGGGGAGTATTTGCGCCCTTTGTGGCCTACCATGGAAAATACCCCATATCCATAATGTATTTTTTTGGTCGTAGACACGCATAGAATTTAATACCCATGTTTGGTACAAATCCCATAATGCTGATGTTTCGTGTCTGGATAGGGGGCGCTATAGAGTTCACTTTTAATATACTTTATAGTTTATTATATTCAGTCCATGTTCAAGCTTTAGTGATTCAAATTTCAGCACAATCAGACAAAGTCTGTGCATGTAGTAATTTTTTTACTATTTATTGGGGGAGTCTTTGCGCCCCTGCTGGACAACCGTGGGAAACACCCTATATCCATAATATATTTTTGTGCTTGCTTTGATACAGAGAATTTAATACCCAAATTTGGTACAAATCCGATAATCTTGACGTTTCTTGTATAGGCTAGGTGGCGCTATGGAGTGACTTTTCATATGCTTTATAATTTATTATAATCAAGCCCTAATCAGGCATTAGTGATTCAAATTTCAGCACGATCAGACAAAGCCTGTGTGTGTAGGCATTTTTAAAAAAATTTTTTAGGGAGTCTTTGCGCCCCTGCTGGCGAACAATGAAAATTGCACCATGTCCGTAATATAAGATTTTGCTTGAAATCATGGATAGAATATAATCCCCAAATTTGGTCCAAATCCGATAATGTTGACGTTTCACGTATACACTAGGTGGCGCTACAGAGTTCACTTTTATTATATTTCATATTTCATCACATTCAGGTCGGGATCACATAATAGTGATGTGAGTTTGAGCTCTGTAGGCCAAAGCCTGTGGCCGTGAGAGGGCATCAAAGAAACAGGAAATGAAGGTGTTATTCGCCGGCGTGCTACGGACAAACTGTGAAAAAGTGCGCTGAGAAAAATGATGCGTTTGTGGATCCACATCTGCTGGATGTGGATGTGACATGTCAAATCTGAGCTCGTTTGGACCAAAAACTAGACAGTTGATGACTTTTGCGGACACGCAGTCAAAACAGCAAGTTTTTTTATCCAATATGGCCGACTTTCTGTTGGTCATAGGGATGCACAACGCTTGGCTTTTTTGCTTGTCTCCTTGAGTTCTATCACTGCCCCAAATTTCGTTGACCGTTTCGTTGATCGTTATTGAGGGCCAATTTAAGCCGCTCAAGGCGATGATGGCCCTCGCCCCGGCGCGCACGCCCCTACCACGCAACCGCCAAGGTCTCGCGACCCCCCTGGCACGACACTCTCTCTTCTCGACAGCTCGTCCAACAGAAAACCCACGGTCAAAACATTATGACCAGATGACTTTGATTCGGTCAAACTGTTACAGTTAACATCCCTGAGACAGTCCAGCACATAACTGCAGGTGTAAGATGCTGCAGGGAAAGCCAACATAGAGCTCCACACATGGAGCTCCGTGAAAAGTGAGGCACATATTTATGTAATGGGTTCCTCACCTGCCACGGTTTGTTTGTCTTTTACCCTCCTTTTCTATGGGGTCATAATAGGGAATATTAAAATCAATACAAGAACTGACTTCACAATCACAATAAGCTTTTTGCTGTTGACAGTGAACACATTTTAACAAAGAAGGAATGTGTTTTGCTGGTTTGACACACCCATAACATGGAACAAGACAAAAAAAAGATAATAATAGTTATGAATTAGGACATGGCTATCAAAAGACATGATAACCTGTTTGTTGAACACTCAGTAAGTATCCAGCCACACCTATGAGCAAAATCAATACGCAGATTCATCCAGAAGCACGAACAGCCCGTTTAAAACCAAAAGTACATAGCTATCGTGAGGAGGAGGAGGAAGCAGATTCCAGTGTGTTTATCCCATGAAGACCTAAGGGCAGTTTTAGTACATTTCTCCTCACCTGGATTTTTTCTTAATTTTGCTTTTAAAACTGCCCCTTTTACCCCCTAATGAAGTGTTCTACCTCCTTTTGTTCAGTACAGCCTGTTATTTCACAATCTGCTGCTGTAGTTGTGTCATGTGGCTGTGATAAAAGCTACAGGGCCAGAAATAGAGAAAAAAAAAAAACAGAAAATAAAATTCACACTGTTTATACAAAACACACAGCAAACATGTAGAAACAACTTTTTGGACATAAGAAATGCTTAATTTAGGGCCTTAGCTACAAAAATGCAAAATATCAAGTCTGTAAGTAAATTAAAAAATCTCCTTATTGCCCTAAAAACAAAAAAAAGTGCAGTGGCCCCATGACTTTCCTGGTCCAGTCCTGGAAACAGCTCCTGTCAGGTCCAGGGCCAGAGCCACAGCACTTCTGCATTTCCATGGTGGAAATTACATTTGGATTTGCACTTTTGGACTGAAATAAACCTTTAAATAAAAATAGAAGGGGATGTGCAATTACACACACCAAGATGTGTAATTTTCCATGTGTGTGAGAATTAACTCCACTTAGAGCGACTTTTTCACTCGTTATAAACACACACAGTCAGAGGAGTCGACCATCTTGACTCACTTCACTCTTTGGCAAAGTTTGGGTCGATCAAAATGGACGGAGCGCATGAGTTTAGGAAAACAAAGTTCCTATTGGACACTCGTTTTGCGCACGTCATCACACAGTGTTGGTATCGTATACGATATCCTCCTACGATATACGATATCCTCCTACGATATCCTACGATACCGCAGAATATCTTTTCTATAACCGCGCAGAACTTTCTAACCGTAAAAGACAGAAACTTCCTTTGAAAGTGCAGACATAGAGGTTTCCGTACATTTCTGCAACACTTCTGCGCTAAAGTTTGCTAGTCCCTATTCCCATAGGGGTCGAATTCTAGGAGGCGCTGTTGAGTGGGTTTAGGTTGGACATTATATTAAAGGTCATATTATCAATTATTGTTCCGGGCTGATCAATCCTATACCCAGTTGTGGGACTTTTCGTTGATGTTCTGTGGGTCAAATCTGCATTTGTTTGTGTATACAGAACAAAGAACAATGTTAACTTAAAGCCGCTGGCGGCAATGATGGCCCTCGCCCCGGTGCGCACGCCCCTCCCAGGCAACCGCTGAGGTCTTGTGACCGCCCTGGCACGACTCTCTCCTCCCGACAGCTCGTCCCCCAGAAAAATTACATAGGGCACCTTTAATATTTGAAAATGGGAACGATCTAGAGCCAAATTATAGAAACTAGGCCACAGGTCACATGACTTTTATAATCAAGAGCACTGTCAGACTAAGACTGTGCATAAAAACAGACCCTCCACCAGAAAAGTTACATAGTGCACCTTTAAACATATTTTGGGGGGGAGTATTTGCGCCCTTTGTGGCCAACCATGGAAAATACCCCATATCCATAATGTATTTTTTTGGTCGTAGACACGCATAGAATTTAATACCCATATTTGGTACAAATCCGATAATGTTGATGTTTCATGTCTGGATAGGGGGCGCTATAGAGTTCACTTTTCATATACTTTATAGTGTATTATATTCAGTCCATGTTCAAGCTTTAGTGATTCAGATTTCAGCACAATCAGACAAAGTCTGTGCGTGTAGTAATTTTTGAACTATTTATTGGGGGAGTCTTTGAGCCCCTGCTGGCCAACCGTGGGAAACACCCCATATCCATAATATATTTTTTTGCTTGCTTTGATACAGAGAATTGAATACCCAAATTTGGTACAAATCCGATAATGTTGACGTTTCTTGTATAGGCTAGGTAAAAAATCCATTAGAACTATAAACATATTCAAACAGTTTAAAATCATCCCATAACCCAGATCTCACCTTATCCTCTGCTTCACTGTTGAACTGTTATTCTCTGTTTTTTTTTTCTTTTGTCTTGTCTTGTCTTTTTTTTTTTTTTTTACTGTATTTCAATGTAAGTTGTAAAGCCTCAGAATCTTTTGTTATATTATGGAACCATTTTTAATGTTTTTTATTTTCCTATTTGCATTCACTTGTACTGTCATTCAAATGTCCTTAATAAAAAAATAAAAAAATGTAGTTAGTTTGCTATTAGATAGATTGGAATATCATACATTTGTCTTAGCATGTATCTATGAGTCTCACAGCTGTGATCAGAGCCTTTATCTTCACATGACCTCGGTACAATAATGAAATATAGCAGCAGTTATCAAACCTAGTTATTTATCCTAACAATGTGTCCAGTCAGAACCACAAAACTTAACAAGGATGTGAAACTGTATGCTGTCTCCATGAGTTCAGACGGCGTGATTGACAGGAGGATTAACCAATCAGAGAGAGACATGCTCTGTTCACATCAAAACAAACATGGCTACTTAGACATAAAAAAAGAAGAAACATCTTCATTAAGGACTGAGAAACAGAACGAATTTTTACAGAATCAATAACTGAAGCACCAAACTATGACTTATCTCAAATTTTGTTCTGAATGTTACGAGAATTCTGGAGAGGAGCACAGGTGGAACAGTGCTTTCATTTGGAGAACAGAACTATACAGGGTTTGTGTGTTAAACATGTGTAAATGAAACAAAATACAACTCCAGTGGTGAAAAAGCAGCCCCAGAACTGCTGTCACAAAGAATAAATCTTTGTCTATATTCCAAAAACTCACTGAGCTTCACAAATGGACTAATTATTTATCATCAAGAGATATGCATCATCTTTCCATAACACTCACTACTGACACTCTTGTTATCACTCATTCTAATACCCCCCCACCAGAAATGTTCCATAGTGCAACTTTAAAAGGGACTTACTTGTTGAGATGACTTTCCTCCTGCCACGCTGCTTCCACTCCGTTTTTAGCATCTTCTTGTGATTTCTCATCACAGTATCTATATGTAACACAAATGTCATCAAACATGTCGCTCTGTCTTTGCCTGGGCTCCTGAGGAAGTCAGTGTAGAGTACAGAGCCTTTATTGCTGATATCAGATTTATGTTTCTGTTCAGCTGAATTTCAGCATCATTCTTTTCGAGCCCAGATGGTTAAAATGTCAATGTAGTGAACATAATCCCAGTTCTAAGCCTGTTGTTAAACACACATACCAAACTCAAGTTAATATATTATAAATAAATACATATTGCTGACGTGATTATTAGCATGATGATCAATTACTCTCATTACTGGTTAATATTTATCATAGTTTTACATCACTTAAGTGAACATGTGTGGGGAAAAAAGTTGAGAATAAAGCTACAAAAATACAGGAAGTACAAAAATACAGGAAGTACTACAAAAATACAGGAAGTACAAAAATACAGGAAGTACTACAAAAATACAGGAAGTTTGCAGGAAATTTGCAAATAGATTTATCACAAAATCCTAATTGTAACTGTGAATTAGATTAGTTTTGTCCATTGTTTACATTACGGCTGCTAAGTAACAGTTATGGAATTATCTCTACCTATCATCTGCTACCCCACGCACACCACGGGTTTAGCAGGGAGTACACACTTAGCAACGCTGTCAATCAAACCTGTTGTTAAAGCTCGAGCAGCCCCAGGGAAAGAAGGCGCCTGACTGGTCTGTTATTAATGTTCATGTAACACGGTTAACTGAGTATCTCTGCTGCTTTAAATGGGTGTGGTCTTTCTCTTTGTCCTGTTGGTGTGGGCCAGTGCCCGTGTAATTAGGAGCTGGGAAGGGGTTACTGGCTTATGGGCTTACTGTTTAAAAACCCTGTGTACTTTCTCCCTCTCTCTCACCCTGTTGTCTCTGTTCAGGTTAGTAGGAAGCATCTCACCACATGGCACCTATAGGACTCACTGAAAATATTAAAGAGGTGAATGTTAAAGTGGGTGTTTTAGCTAAACACCCACTAAATTTTTTTGGATTAAATCTGTATAGCCCTCTCTCACACACTTCAGACGAGGTCACCGGGCAGTCTCAAGACTCGTTGGCTGCTCCGTGGGTGAGACACTGAGGCCAGGGCGCCACAGCAGCTGTTGAGTGCCTGCCGCGGAGCCACACTAGCCCGACCAAACACCCAGACCTCTGGACAAACTCTTAAACTTTTTAACAGACATTTTGCTCGCGCCCCATTTTTACTCTGCCATTTTGGATTATTGTAACCCTAAAACTACTCTCCGCTGTCCATACTTCTCTGGTAATCCACATACCTTGATTTACAGACAAAATGCTGAAATAAAACCCTTAGGATCATGTAGAGCGGGTTAATTTGAACATTTTAAGACCAAATGACAGAAGCAGTTATAGAGAGAGACAATACAAAGTAAAGAGCTGCTGGAGCCAAAAGCACACATGCTCACTTCCTATTTGGAACACAGTTGCTAGAGGTTTAGCTCTGTCCATGAATACAGAGTATGGTCTAACCTCACGCATAAAAAAAACAACATTGTGAAACGTCGTACTTGACCAGCCTGTACATGTCATCCATGAGCCCTCCCCACACGGCTGCAGTGTAGTAGTAGTCTCCCTCGTCCCGTGGGATGTACGCCTGTGAAACAGGGCGCCGCTCATAAGGGAAGTGCTCCCGCTTTGTCGTCTGGAAATGACAAGTGCAGGCATGTACTGTAATGTATTCACTGAACCTGAGAGTATGTTCACGACACAAAGAAAGGCTACAGCCAGGTGCAAAAGTCAATAGAGGTGAAAAACTGTCTCAATACAAGCGTTTGGACTGATTTGTCACTGTAAACCAGGACATATTTGCTGTTATCAGTATTGTTATATTTGGACATGTTTACCTGGCATTTGAGGACACAAGTGAGTCGTGTTTGAGACATTTCCGATACAAAATAGTATGCTTAAATAAGCTGCCTGACTTTTGCACACTCTGTATTAATAACAGCTATGACATGAAACAGACCCTGTAGAATGCTCGGTGGAGCACGCCAACCAGCTGACTCAGGGACTCTGCTCCAAAACGGCCACGAAAAACACTGTCCACGTCCATCATGAAGAGATAGTCAGCCTCTCTGTGGAGCTGAAGCAGTACAGTGTAAATCTACATACACAGGTGTGTGTGTGTGTGTGTGTGTACGTACGTGACACTCAGATAGTCAGCCTCTGTGGAGCTGAAGCAGCACATGTATCTCTATCTACATATATCTGTTTGTGTGTGTGACACTCACCCATTTCTCTATGGAAATTGTGGCCCACTTCATCTTGCTCAATACCACATCCTGCCATCGCTTTGCACTGGGCACATCGTGGACTGAGATGTTTCTGCCTGGAGCCAGAGAAATCTGCAGGATACAATATACAATATAATGCATATAATGCAAGTATATTGTCAGGATATCGGTATTGGATCTGTATTAAACATTAACCCGATATTTGTTCTACACTGTCCCAGTCTGTGTGCTCCAGTCTGTCCTCGGATCAATTTTTGCTTGGACCAAGTTCTGCTGTTGTGTCCTTAGGCAAGGCACTTTACTCATATTGCCTAGTATAATAATAATGATAATAATAATAATAATAATAAATAATAAGACATTTTATTTATTTGGAGCCTTTCTGGACACCGGAGGTTGCCTTACAACAACAGTGTAAGCGTTTTCACACATACATGTCCTCAAAGATGCTTTATTAAGCATTATTAACAGAGCATTGTTAATTCACTCCAGACTTGGTGGTGGTAAGCTACCACCATCTCTCAAGCACACACCACTTTCACACCTACAGTGCATGTTTTGGGTTGATGGGGAAAACCGGAATGTCCGGAGGAAACCCATCCAGACACAGAGGGAGAACATGCAAACTCCACACAGAAAGGCCTGAGCGACCTGGGGATCGAACCCGCAACCTTCTTGCTGTGAGGCGTGGGTGCTACTTCCATTTCAAAGTATGAAAAGGAAGCACGGAATATGGAAGTGATGTGTGAGTGTTGGTGCTTTTCCATAAAATTTCATGATAATGTACCTCAGTATGTTCTTTTGATTTTAGGAAAGTAATTTTTCTGAATTCTGAATACCACAAACAATACAGTTACTCAAAATCAGCTGTATTGTTCATTTATTTTGAATACAGCTACACCTCAGGAACATTTGCTTTCCAGAGCATTTTGAAGAACTGGTTGTGTTGGAGATGGGCTGTGGTTGTGATGGAGATGGGCTGTGGTTGTGATGGAGATGGGCTGTGTTTGTGATGGAGATGGGCTGTGGTTGTGTTGGAGATGGTCTGTGGTTATGTTGGAGATGGGCTGTGGTTGTGATGGAGATGGGCTGTTGGAGATGGGCTGTGGTTGTGATGGAGATGGGCTGTGGTTGTGTTGGAGATGGGCTGTGGTTGTGATGGAGATGGGCTGTGGTTGTGATGGAGATGGGCTGTGGTTGTGTTGGAGATGGGCTGTGGTTGTGTTGGAGATGGGCTGTGGTTGTGTTGGAGATGGGCTGTGGTTGTGATGGAGGTGGGCTGTGGTTGTGATGGAGATGGGCTGTGGTTGTGTTGGAGATGGGCTGTGGTTGTGTTGGAGATGGGCTGTGGTTGTGATGGAGGTGGGCTGTGGTTGGGATGGAGATGGGCTGTGGTTGTGTTGGAGATGGGCTGTGGTTGTGATGGAGGTGGGCTGTGGTTGTGATGGAGATGGGCTGTGGTTGTGATGGAGATGGGCTGTGGTTGTGATGGAGATGGGCTGTGGTTGTGTTGGAGATGGGCTGTGGTTGTGATGGAGGTGGGCTGTGGTTGTGATGGAGATGGGCTGTGGTTGTGATGGAGATGGGCTGTGGTTGTGATGGAGGTGGGCTGTGGTTGTGATGGAGGTGGGCTGTGGTTGTGATGGAGATGGTCTGTGGTTATGTTGGAGATGGGCTGTGGTTGTGATGGAGGTGGGCTGTGGTTGTGTTGGAGATGGGCTGTGGTTGTGATGGAGGTGGGCTGTGGTTGTGATGGAGATGGGCTGTGGTTGTGATGGAGATGGGCTGTGGTTGTGTTGGAGATGGGCTGTGGTTGTGTTGGAGATGGGCTGTGGTTGTGATGGAGATGGGCTGTTGGAGATGGGCTGTGGTTGTGATGGAGATGGGCTGTGGTTGTGTTGGAGATGGGCTGTGGTTGTGATGGAGATGGGCTGTGGTTGTGTTGGAGATGGGCTGTGGTTGTGATGGAGGATGGAGGTGGGCTGTGGTTGTGTTGGAGATGGGCTGTGGTTGTGATGGAGGTGGGCTGTGGTTGTGTTGGAGATGGGCTGTGGTTGTGTTGGAGATGGGCTGTGGTTGTGATGGAGGATGGAGGTGGGCTGTGGTTGTGTTGGAGATGGGCTGTGGTTGTGTTGGAGATGGGCTGTGGTTGTGATGGAGATGGGCTGTGGTTGTGATGGAGGTGGGCTGTGGTTGTGATGGAGATGGGCTGTGGTTGTGTTGGAGATGGACTGTGGTTGTGTTGGAGATGGGCTGTGGTTGTGATGGAGGTGGGCTGTGGTTGTGTTGGAGATGGACTGTGGTTGTGTTGGAGATGGGCTGTGGTTGTGTTGGAGATGGGCTGTGGTTGTGTTGGAGATGGGCTGTGGTTGTGTTGGAGATGGGCTGTGGTTGTGTTGGAGATGGGCTGTGGTTGTGTTGGAGATGGGCTGTGGTTGTGATGGAGGTGGGCTGTGGTTGTGATGGAGATGGGCTGTGGTTGTGTTGGAGATGGGCTGTGGTTGTGATGGAGGTGGGCTGTGGTTGGGATGGAGATGGGCTGTGGTTGTGTTGGAGATGGGCTGTGGTTGTGTTGGAGATGGGCTGTGGTTGTGATGGAGATGGGCTGTGGTTGTGATGGAGATGGGCTGTGGTTGTGATGGAGATGGGCTGTGGTTGTGTTGGAGATGGGCTGTGGTTGTGATGGAGGTGGGCTGTGGTTGTGATGGAGATGGGCTGTGGTTGTGATGGAGATGGGCTGTGGTTGTGTTGGAGATGGACTGTGGTTGTGTTGGAGATGGGCTGTCGTTGTGTTGGAGATGGGCTGTGGTTGTGTTGGAGATGGACTGTGACTTGAGTGGAACACAGACAGGAGATGAACAGGTCTACATTTGTACTTGGGCTGAAATACCGTGATGCGGCACTGTCAAAGCTCTTATACAAACTCTTTGCTTAAATGCTTTGTTTTGTTGCAACAATGACTACAAAAACAGGGGAACTACATCACAAAGCATGATCTTTTGCTCCATTTCAATGCAGACAGTATGAACTTCTCTATGTTAAAGCCATGTTAGAATCCAAATCATTCAAATGATTCTAGTGAAGACGTGTGGAATTTAAAAACACAGTGGAGCACTTCCTGTATTACCACCTGACATGACCAGATGAAAGAGAGTGTTTTTTGTTTGAGAGAAGAACTCAGCCTAAATATGCAGGATTTGTGTGTTAAACATGTGTGGATGATTTGTTCAGGAGAAACAACATTATACTGCAAAAGCTCGTATCTAGGTAAATTAAAATTACTTAAATTATAGAACATTTGACTATTTGAGTAGATTCAACTTGACAAGTAACGTAAAATTATCTACCAATGGAATAAGTGTGTTTTTCTTCATTCAAGCAAGATTTTCCATCCATCCATCCATCCATCTTCTCCCGCTTAATCCGGCTGGGTCGCGGGGGCAGCTTGCTGCCCAATACTCATAGCACCTGACCCCCCCTATGAACCCCTCTGCAGGTGGTGAGCCCACAGGAGGGGCAAGCAAGATTTTGTTTCTAAAATTAAGTGCAGTCTTAAGTGTAGCAAGATGTACTTTCATATTTTAAGTGATCATTTTATTTGTCTGGTCAAATTTACTGAAATCATATTAAACATATTAAACAAGTAATCTTAACTTAGCTGGACTTTTAGTTTTTGCATACATAGATCAGAAAACAGCTTGATATGGGCCCTTTAATTCTGTGGAATATGACAGGTCAATAGGCATATCCTTTACATCTCATGTATGTGATCTTTCCAGATGGGTTGGTTGTATTGCAGCTTACCTGTGGAATGTTTTCTTTATTGTCCGTAAAGATGTGGTATGTCACTCTGAAGCCAACAAAGAAATACGTCTCTCCCGTCTCCAGAAATCCTTTCAAAAACTGAGTGTACCTGTTCAAACGTAAAGGACATTTTTTTATATTCTTTTTGTTTGACAAGTAACAATGTCTGTGTGCATTAGGAGAGTTTGGGCCTAGTGTAAACCATGGTTGCTAGGCAGCATTTATGGAATTCACTAGTGTGACATATCAATAATTTCCAACCAGCAAGTAAAATTTGAAACAAAAAAGGTTAGTGCTGACAGATGGATCTGGAGGGATGAAAGTGGTCATGCAGCTCTGGTTGTGATGGAACCGTGTTAACTGGATGCTGGACTTTTTCATTATGATTTTGTATATTTATCTAATGCCTATGTTCTACCAAACTCACATTTTAAGAAACTACTGTTCCCCCAAACTCACGTACTCCCAAACTCACGTTCTATCAAACTCACGTTCTATCAAACTCACGTTCTCCCAAACTCACGTACTCCCAAACTCACATTCTACCAAACTCACACTCTACCAAACTCATGTTCTACCAAACTCACGTTCTATCAAACTCACGTTCTCCCAAACTCACGTACTCCCAAACTCACATTCTACCAAACTCACACTCTACCAAACTCATGTTCTACCAAACTCACGTTCTATCAAACTCACGTTCTCCCAAACTCACATTCTCCCAAACTCACGTTCTAACAAACTCATGTTCTACCAAACTCACGTTCTACCAAACTCACGTTCTAACAAACTCATGTTCTACCAAACTCACGTTCTACCAAACTCACGTTCTACCAAACTCACGTTCTAACAAACTCATGTTCTACCAAACTCACGTTCTACCAAACTCACATTCTAACAAACTCATGTTCTACCAAACTCACGTTCTAACAAACTCATGTTCTACCAAACTCACGTTCTACCAAACTCACGTTCTAACAAACTCATGTTCTACCAAACTCACGTTCTAACAAACTCATGTTCTACCAAACTCATGTTCTACCAAACTCACGTTCTACCAAACTCACACTCTACCAAACTCATGTTCTACCAAACTCACGTTCTAACAAACTCACGTTCTACCAAACTCACATTCTAACAAACTCACACTCTACCAAACTCACGTTCTACCAAACTCACACTCTACCAAACTCATGTTCTACCAAACTCACACTCACGTTCTCCCAAACTCTGTTTTTCCTTTTTAGGTAATAGATTAATCTTTTATAATAACAGGCATGAAATCTCCAGCCGCTTCACTGAACGACTACAGACCACAGCACTCACTCCCATCATGAAGTGCTTTGAAATGTTGGTCAAGGCCCATATAACATCCAGTCTCCCCACTGCACTTGACCCAGACCAGTTTGTACACCGCCCCAAGTGTTCCACTGATGAGGCTATCGCAACAGCACTACACCTATGTCCTGCTCATCTGGAAAACAAAAACACTTGTGTACAGATGCTGTTCACTGACTTCAGCTCCACCTTCATCACAGTCATCCTCAACACCTGATAAACAAACTCGGTGCAGTCGCCACTGGTGCAGTCCAGTAGACATACAACTGGCTACTGGACTTTCACTGACAGACCACAGACAGTAAGAGTTTGAAAATACTCCACAGAGACCATCATCTCAAACACGGGGTTCCACAGGGATGTGTGTTGAGCCCCCTGCTGTCCACACTAATAACATGCAACTGTTTTACCAGATCACTTCAAACCACATCATCAAGTTTGCAGATGACACAAGAGTGATGAGCCTCATCAGTGACGACTCAGCCTACAGAGAGGACATCCACCAACTCATCAAGTGGTGTGAAATTAACTATCTTCAACTCAGTGTCAGCAAAACAAAAGAAATAACAGTGAACTTCAGAAGGAAACACGTGTCACACACTCCACTCACCATCAATGGCAGAGCTGTGGAGTGTGTGAAAAGCACCAAGTTCCTAAGGGTGCAGATCACTAATGACCTCACATGGACCAACAACACCTCCTCCCTGGTCAAGAAAGCACAGCAACGCCTACACTTCCTCCGCAGGATGAGGAGAGCTGACCTTCCCCCTTCTGCACTCTCCGCCTTCTATAGGGCTGAGACTGAGAGCATCCTCTCCAGCAGCCTCTCAGTCTGGTACAGCAGCTGTTCGACCTTACAGAGGGTGGTAAGGACCACAGAAAAGATCATCAGATCACCCCAATTATCCATTCAGGACTTGTACATATTCCACTGCTGCAAGAGAGCCATCGATATCATCAATGACACCACCCACCAGCACACAGACAGGTGGAATTGTGCATTATTACATGGACATATGCACTTTTATATGTTCATTTAAAGACTTTAACATGACTGTTTTTTACTTTATTTTCCATCAGAATTTTGCTCTTGTTCCACTCACAAGATGGTCTCTGCATTTGCCACAGCAACAATATCCACGTTCTAACCCAGGCTATATTACTGCAAAGACGCTGATCAGGAGTATCCACTTTCAGAACTACTGTTGCATCTGCAGATGTCAACACATACGGTACAATGGTGATGATTCCTCTAGTTTTATTCTGAACTTACTTGCCAACAGCTAAAACCAGCACAGCGATCCTCGGGTTCACGCGTTTATAGATGTCGTCTATGACCACGGGGTCAAAGGTCCCCTCCCAGACCAGTGGCGCGTTCCAGTTCGTCACCGAATTTACATCAGTGCGTCTGCAGGGGGCGACAGAGAGACAGGTTATTACTTTGAGAACACTGAACATCACAACAGCTGAGGTCAGAATTGTCAGGTGGAGTTTGCTGTGGAACTGTCAGATCACAGATGTGTTGACCTGGTTTATGGTTTATCTAGGCTCTCTAGGCCTATCCACATGAAACAAAAACTGGTACAAAGTTCAACATCTTCTCTGTCAGGAGAAATAAACTAAAGTCACATGATTTTTTTTTTTTTTTTTTTTTTTTTTTTACAATTGCTTCACAAAGTGGAGCCATTATTCAACCCTCAAGATGTGATTATTGTCAGCTAAAAGGACTTTAAGACATAAAATGAATCTGACAAGTTTTGGAGCTGACCCCAAACAAAGAATGGGAATCAGAAGTTTGGAGCTTTCTTTAGAAACAGTGGATCTTCCATAGATTTATGTAGGGCCCTGCTCCATCTGAAATTATAACTATCAGATCTCAGAAGCTCAGCAGGACTGGGCCTGGGTAGTACTTGGATTGGAGACCACTGGGAAAATCAGGTGCCACAGGGGGGCACTGTGTCCTTAGGCAAGACACTTCACCCACACTGCCCAGTATGAAATTTGTGTATGCATGATGGTGTGTGCATGATGGTGCAGATTGGCAGCCTTGCTTCCATTAGTCTGCCCCAGGGCAGCTGTGGCTACAATAGTAGTTTACCACCACTGAGTGTGGAGTGAATGAAAGGGCTCCCTCGAAAACGAGATTAGTAATCTCAATGGGACTTTCCTGGTTAAATAAAGGTTAAATAAAAATTTAAAAAATGACATCATCTAATTTTAGAATGTGACTGTTAACTACACAAAATATATCCTTGAAGAACTAGCCATCTACATGGAGAAAACATACCCCTTCATCACGCTCGGCTGGGCATATTTCAACCTGAAAAA
This sequence comes from Odontamblyopus lacepedii, assembly GCA_034769755.1. Taxonomy (NCBI): domain Eukaryota; kingdom Metazoa; phylum Chordata; class Actinopteri; order Gobiiformes; family Gobiidae; genus Odontamblyopus; species Odontamblyopus lacepedii. The sequence continues at coordinate 35,821,521 of CM068356.1, read as the reverse complement.
ATTGGAAACACAGACAGAACATTATTTTCCTTAAATCAGACCTTATTCTAACCTAATGAAATAGGTCATTTCCTCAAAGTATTTCCTCTAAAAGGTCTCATAGTATTTCCTCTAGATCAGGGGTGGCGAACACGCGGCTCTAGAGCCGCATGCGGCTCTCGGTCATCATATTTTCTATATACTGCGGCTCTTTGCCTCATTTCATATTTAGTTTTTTTTGCTCTTAAACCACACTCAAGTCCATTAGAGGGTATTAAAAACAAATAATAGATAATATTAATAATAAATTTAATTTGGCAGATTGGGTGTTTTTATGCTGCTCCGGACCATAGAACTATAATAAAATGTGGAAGATGAATCCAAGATGGCGCCCTGTTGTTTTCAGTGGCCTGTGCTCATTGGCGCATGACCGCAAAAAAGATTTTCATTTCCGCATTTACTTCCTTGTTTGCAGCCCAACGCAGCCCAAGGTCTGACGTCGGGCTGCCCAAGACTGTTGGGCTGTGACGTCAGAAACACCGTTCTGACCAATCAGAGCGCAAGCTGCTGGAGCGGAGCTAGCGCGGGCTTAGAGCGGGGCTAGGCTAACTTTTACAAACTTGATTTTTAGGCGCTTTGACGATTAAAAAAAAAGAAGAAAAGTTTGTATTGTAAAAATACAGAAGAATCTCTACAAAATCCGACCTTTATGAAAGCTGTGGATGCCCTGTCAGCCGAACACGGGCAGTTTGATTTCTCAAAAAATACATTGTGCTTCTATGGGAGAATTTTTCTTGGGCTGCGGGCTGCAATATCTCGCTCGGCCACACGTCAATCTGCGGTCACGGATAGACGGGGCATGCCTTATCCAGCTCTTATTATACATCCACGCTCCGGACACGTAAAGGACCACCAATCATCTGCACGGGTTACGTCTAATGCCGGGAAATTAAGTAAACATTTCATGTGCGTGCAGACTCTTACCCTCATGGTCAAAATGGCAAAATGCAAAGCTAAACGAAAATATGAAGATGAACACAGGACATTTCTGGAAGAATGGCAAGACGCTTACTTTTTTATTGAACGGAATGGCAAATCACTCATCAATCACTGTTTATTATGCAGTGCCACAATATCACATTTCAAGGCTTCAAATCTTGAGCATCATTTTAGCACACACCATGCTAAAATTGACAAAGAATTTCCCAAAAGTACTGAACTACGCAAGCAAAAATTGAGCACTTTGAAAAGCCAGGTACAGTAAAAAGACAGTCTCAAATGTTTCAGAAATTGACCAAGCCTGGAGAAACTGTGACACTTGCCTCCTATAAAGTGGCATGGAACATTTCCCGTGCGTAGGAATGAAAACCGTGCGTATTTGGGAAATCCGTGCGTATTTGGCTGTAGTTGAGCGTAAAATAAATATTCGTAAACTCTCAAATGAGTCCAGTCGTACATAAACTGTGTTGTGTATTTTTTCCGTCAGAATACGAATTGAAAAGTTACGACATCAAGAATTACAATTACGAAATGAAAAGTTACGATTAAGCTTTCTTCAATATGACTTTACTGTCAAAAATATGTAATCACGTCTTACACTTATGAACAGTAGATGTCGCGTTCAGCCTCTTGGCGTTAATACCGCCGCCATCTTGGTACAGGCTTCCCTGGTCTAAGTGTCACTGACGTCATTTGACCAAAGCTTTTTCACAGTATCAGCGAGCGGAGATGCCGGACTATTACCCCGCACATACGGACTGAACCAGGACTGAAAAAAAAAACGTTCTGAATCTGAATAATTTATTTATTAATATAGTTTTTAATTGATTCTTCCACAAAAATCAGTTGTTTTTTTGCCCCCAAATATCTGTGCATCTGAAGTGTGTTCAGTAGTTGTGTGTGTCAGAGAGAGGAAGAGAATTAAGAGTGTGTGTGTGTGTGTGTGTGTGTGAGAGGAGATGAGAGACAGGTGCCTGTGTGTGGAGGGGGTATCTGACCTCCAGCTGCTGTGTTAACTCTGGCTAAGCTGCATTTGATGTGTGTATTGAGGGTGGACACTTCCCTTGAAATGAACACAAGTATAATACTTGCTGTTGTATTGTAAGGACAAGACTGTGTCATGGAAAATAATATGGTTTTAATTGTGTGTGTTTGTGTGTGTCTGTTTGTCTTGGCAGGTCAGTGCGTGGTGTGGCTCTCACAATTAAAAATTTCGGCTCTTTGTGTCAAACTTGTTTGCCACCCCTGCTCTAGATGGAAAGTCTTCTGCCACATTTGCTGCCATATTTGGTGTAAAAAGCCTGGAGTATTTCAAAGGTCCGTAGCTAACTCCTCAGCTAGCCTCTTGCACGGTCTCCATGGATACGGGAAAAACAAGCTACACAAGCTGCACTTCTTAGCTGGTTAAATACCCCATGATATGCTGGCAAAAACATAATAATATAATAATACTATCATGAATAATAATAAAAATACTGTTAATCACCATATACACACTTCAGTAGCAAAAAAGCTGATTTCATGTTAAGTTGCACTTTAAAGCAGAACTAAGTAACTTCAGCGGTAGTGCTCCCCCTACAGGTCTCTTGTGAGAATGAACTGTTGTAAATACTCTCCCCTCCCGCTCATCTGCTCACGTTTGTTTACACAAAGCCAGTGAACAGAGTCCAACACAATGTCTCAGGTGGGTCATGTTTTTGGTGATTGATTCCAATCTTATACATAAGTTATAATGTAAAAATATATGTATGATCTCCCAGAGCTCCCGGAGCACCGCGGCTCCCGGAGCACCGCGGCTCCCGGAGCACCGCGGCTCCCGGAGCACCGCGGCTCCCGGAGCACCGCGGTCCGTAGTGCTCAGAGCACCGCGGCTCCCGGAGCACCGCGGCCCATAATGCCCGGAGCTCGTCAGTACAGGGTGTGTTGCTAGCTCGATTATCTGTGTGTAGCTGAAGTGTCGTAGAGCAGTTTGGCTCTGGTGAGAACAGAACAGACCCTGAGAGCTGAGATCCGGGTCGGTAGGAGCTAAGTTGCATGTGTGGTTTTTCTGCCCAGAGGCAGATGGGGCCACCAGTGAATCCTTCAAACACCCCAAATGTCACATGTGACCATCAGAGGGGCTTTAGAGACATTTAATTAGGTAAAAATGCTACTTGGTTCTGCTTTAAAATATTGCAGTAATATCAGTATCGCAATACAAAACAGTTCATGTAGTACTTTCGGTACATGTATTTAGTTACTGACTATTCATACTTTGCAACTGATGTCATAAACATTCTCTGGGGGTGATGCTAACTGTAGGCACAGATCTGTCTGAGGCTTTGTTAGATTTTAATTTGAGTTTTATTTGAACACAATCTGATCTTTAAGGACTGACTTATGTGAACTACGACAGTTGAGACAATTTGGGCTGTTAAACAAGTCTCTCTCAAATAACATTACAATCTCAAGCTAGTTAGCCGGCAGTTTTTCAGTTGGTTGCTCTCACTCACTGAAGTATCAGCAGACTATCTGATATGATCATTCAGTTACAGAAGACTACATTACCCAGGACTTATCAGAAGGTCTCCCACGTTGCAGCGGTTGTAACGTTTTAGTGTTTTGGTGTCCACCTCAGAGCTGTGCGCAGGCAACCTTAGGAAACAAGGAAATGGTTATACTTCCTCAAAAATACAGGCAAATATTACAGTTTTAGTCGACTAAAGGCTGAGTGGCAACACTCATGCCTCATAGTAAGAAGGTTGCGGGTTCAATCCCCGGGTCACCCAGGCCTTTCTGTGTGGAGTTTGCATGTTCTCCCCATGTCTAGATGGGTTTCCTCCGGGCTCCGGTTTCCCCCATCAACTCAAAACATGCAGCACCTGAACTAACATCAAGGACCATGATGCCCACCCTCCTGTGGCTCCACACACAGAGGGGTTCATGGGGGTCAGGATGAGGATTGGGCAGCTGCCCCTGTGACCCAGCCGGATAAAGTGGAGAAGATGGATGGATGGATAGTCGACTAAAGAAATTCTTACAGGAGAAGACATGTGCCGTCAATTGATTGGTTGATTAAAAGGGGGTGTGGCAAAAGCTCTCAAAACTATAGTGAGCCAAACTGCACCTGCAGGAGGCGTTCATGTAAACTATTATTTATGCAGAAAAAAGGACTAAGAAAACTATGTATTTATATACAGACAGATTCAACTTGTGAGTTTAACCTGCCTTTCCACAGAGAAATACCAAAAAATACCAAATCAGCTCACTCACTTCTCATATAAATACTTTTAATCAAAATAAAATGATGAGTCAAATAAGACACATTTTGACTAAGACTCGACCGATTAATTGACTAAACAACTAAAGAACTACAGCAAAATATACACATGCTTAAGCAGAGCTGTAAACTACTCAAGTAAGAGCATCATTATGTATTATTAAGTAGAAGTAAAAGTACAAAGTAGTCCAAGAAATTAATCAAGTAAGAGTACAAAGTATTTGAGAAAACCACTGCTCAAGTACAGTAAGAGTAACTTTAACAGCAACAGCTGGGACATAATATCTGATATAGAATTTGAAGTTAATGTAATTTGAAGGACAAAACATTAAATAAGTCACAAAATCTGGTGTTTTCAAAGCACAGACAGAAAAATGAGACAAACTAAATCTGAAGGAGCTGCAAGAAACACAAATGTTCAAATCACTTTATATTGTCACATAAAACTTTTGTCACTTTAGACTCACTCACAGTGAAGAGAAGTACAACTTTTTCTCAAGTAAGAGTACTGTTACACTGTACTACAGTACTCAAGTAAGAGTACTGTTACACTGTACTACAGTACTCAAGTAAGAGTACTGTTACACTGTACTACAGTACTCAAGTAAGAGTACTGTTACACTGTACTACATAGTACTCAAGTAAGAGTACTGTTACACTGTACTACATAGTACTCAAGTAAGATACTGTTACACTGTACTACATAGTACTCAAGTAAGAGTACTGTTACACTGTACAGTATATTACTCAAGTAAAAGTTGTAAAGGAAATTAAAATATAGTGTGATTATTTCATCTTGAATACGGTAAATCTCTGATCTTGTAAGTAAAAGTCATTTGGTTGGTTAATTCGGTAAAGCCCTGTAGCAGCCGATAATGTAATAACTGCATATAACGTAATGATTTTTAATGTAATAAAGCCAATAATGTAATAACTTGCCAGTAATGTAAGAAAATGTAAGAAAATGTCTGAAACGATAACGTAATAGCCTGATGCCAATAATGTAGTAACATATGACATTATTGCTTATTGGCTAGTTTAATAAAAAATCTTTAAAATGAAATAACTGCAACCACTAATGTAATAATTTCTTCACTTAATCAAAGATTTATTTATTAAATTAAAAGTGTCACACTACATTAGAATGTATTGTTACTGTTTAAACAGCTGTTAAAAGAACTGGTCACTCTCTTTTCTTCTCTACAGAACTGTCACTCTCCACTCGCAGCCAGAATTATTTATCCAGTCACATCCTGTCATATTCTGGACCTGGGGAAGGGGCAGTTATCAGCAGGCTTCATTACATCTGTGGCAAAATGTGAAAAAGGTCATGATTTATGGTATTTACTTGAAAAACAACAACAACAAAAATCTTGTATCTTATATTTAATGGAAGATTATGTAAAATGTTCATAGAGTTTAGAGCAATGTCAAAGTTAACTATGTTAAATCTAGTAAATGGTCAGCTAACTATTAGCATTGCCACATTAGCATTAAATGAATCCCATTAATTTGGGGAAGGCGATTAATTCCTTCTTCACATAAATCTTGCTCAGCAAAACTGGGAAAATATGGAACTCAAATTCTTTTCAGCAGCACTAGAGCAGAGCCTGTACAGTCTGCAATGTGTCTGTACTGTATATGAATGGACAGAGCCAAACAGGAAGTGCTCCAGGAGGCTCTTCTGGCTCCAGTTGACTCACATTAGGGTCTTGTGGCTCCTCTCTCTGTACCTGCTGCTGTGGCCTCGTCATTTTGGTCTTAAAATGTTCATATGAACCTGCTCCATTCTTTATTCAGAATTTTTTTTTGCCTGTCAAAAAATCCCCTTCATAACATATATCCTGGCTCCAGATCGGCTCCTGTAATCGTGGCATCATGAGCCTCATTTGAGCGGCGCTGAACTCTGTGGGTGGCATCAAACTTGCTTAGTCCACTTTTTTATACGTCTATGGTCTGTACAGTCCTGATGCGCTGGTGTCCTGTCGACGTGAGCTCCCTGTGCATGTGCACAACCCCCAAGCTATGGTGTCAGATTCCTTTCAAAAGTAACACGCGCATAGAAACTCTATGCGAGGTGCAGGAACTGTTCAGAAACTGCTCGCGGGCGCCGAAACTACACGCGCATAGAGTTTCTATGCGCGTGTTACTTTTGACAGGAATCTTGCCTCATAAGGCACGAGTAGTTTCGGCGCCCGCGAGCAGTTTCTGAACAGTTCCTGCACCTCGCATAGAGTTTCTATGCGCGTGTTACTTTTGACAGGAATCTTGCCTCATACCAAGCGCAGTCCCAGTTTAAATGCCGTCAATTTGTGCTCCCGAGGCAGAAGTGGAGGAACAAGTCACATTTTAAAAGTGTGTTGTTTTATTGTATGTTTGGACCAGCATGTAAACACAGACATGTGCATGTTGGATTCAACGGCAGAATAACTACGTTAGATGATTGAATAGTTTGGATTTAATATTTGATTTTATCGTTATCATTTTCATTACATCGTATTTTATTTTGTTTCCATGAGTTGAAAACCTAACTTTGTTTCAAAGGTGCTGTATAAATAAAATATCACTATATTATAATGGGAAATTCACACTGGAGCCTGTGATATTAGCCTTAAACATTATATGTCTAATGCTATATGAAGATTTCAGTGTTTCCAGTCATTTCTTTCTTTTATATATAGAACTATATATAGTTCTCTTATACTTCTTTGTTAGAAGATATAAGCCTGGTGAAATGAGCCTCTACCCAAATTCATATAAATGAGTAACCCTATGGTCCTGAGCTCTGGGGAACGACCGAAAGGACGAGATCGCGGATACAAGCGGCACAAATGAGTTTCCTCCGCAGAGTGGCCGGGTGCTCCCTCAGAGACAGGGTGAGGAGCTCAGTCACAAGGGAGGAGCTCAGAGTAGAGTCGCTGCTCCTCCACGTCGAGAGGAGCAGCTGAGGGGAGGGCATCTGTTCTGATGCCTCCTGGACGCCTCCCTCAGGAGGTGTTCCGGGCATGTCCCACCAGGAGGAGGCCCCGGGGAAGACCCAGGACACTGGCCCTGGGAATGCCTCAGGGTCCCCCCTGAGGAGCCGCTAGAGGAAGTGTCTGGGACGAAGGAAGTCTGAGAGTCCCTGCCATACACCTTATATAAAAGTGGACTAAGCGAGTGTGACGTCCCCCACAGTGTTCAGCGCTGCTCTAATGAGCCTCGTGATGCTCACGGTTACAGGAGCAAATCTGGAGTCAGGCTCTGTGTTATGAAGAGGATTTTTTGTTTGACAGTTTGACATTTAAGTTGTCGGCTATTTTATATTTGTTATTTTTTAATCTCTCACATCGGGAGAAGTGGGTGGACGGCGTAGCCCTGTGTACCACACCCACTACACCACTGATCACTTGAGTAGCTTAGCTAATGTCTCAATTTTGACACTTAGAGATGTCATATTTAAAGTTACACCCAGTGTAAATCAAACCGTCCTGTCTGTCTGAGCCAGTTTTTCTTGTCTTTTTCCTACTGAGCATTTGGTGACCTGAACACAACATGAATTCAATTGCAGCACAAGGAGAGCAAATTTAACAGTAGCGAGTTGATTGATTAAATAGTTGTTTTGTATGCAGGCCAAACATGCTTGAGTTACTTATTATCCATCCTCTATTTAGAGTTCAAAGTGTAGAGACATTTACTGCTGCATTTCACACATCACAGGTACTGGACACATGACAAGAGACGAAATGAGAAAACTGCAATACTGCTCACACACACACACACACACACACACACACACACGCACGCACACACACACACACACACACACACACACACACACACACACACTGAAGTCGGTCCTCAGTCCGACTGCTCGGAGTTTGTTAGTTTAGGAGAACATGAAGAGTGGAAAAGAGTGGAGTCTCCTCATGACTAAGACACAAACACACACACACACACACACACAAGCACACGTACACACACACACCCAACCACTCACACACACACACACACACGCACACGTACACACACACACCCAACCACTCACTCACACACACACACACACACACACACACACACACACACACACACACTCATGCACAGACTTAACACAGGTACAAAGCAGTTTAGTTTGATTGTACAGTAGAGTAATGGGACGACTAGAACTATTTTCTGTTTTACAGATCATAGTTTTGTATGAAGATGTTAAAAAGTGGACAAGTGTCGTAACACTGCCAGTTATGTGAATAGTTTGAATTTGAATTTGAAAACATTTTGGGAAAACATGTGTGGTTCAATTAAAAGGTTGGATTAAAATGAAACGTGTTCATTATTTGAGAATACTCACATTTAGATTTCATTGTACTCTTTACATGTGGGTAATATGATTGAATAATTGAATATGCAAACATACACATGTATAACAGTAGAAACTGTAGAAACACTAAGAGAAAGTGTAAGTCCATTGTGTAAGGATCAGGTATTTAAGCAGCTCTTTGAAAGAGACAAAAGTAACAATATATCTCAAAATGTGACACTTTAAATTCAATTAATAAATCTTAAAGGATTAAAGGAGCAGCATGTAAGTGTGTGGCCAAAGCTGGTACTGGATCATGTATGAAATACTGCAGAGCAGAGGATCTCCTCCACCAGACAAGAGGAAGAGCTGCAGAAATCAGACAGATGAAGGGAGGCGCAACAGGCCAAAACACATAATATACACAGAATGACAACAAAACATAAGATGAGGGCTGCAGTTTCTATGGGGAAGGGAATATTCAGGCTGGATTACTGTTTTCAGTGATAAAAGGATTTAAACTTATCCTGATTCCTCAATGTGTGTGACCAGTTCTTTTAACAGCTCCTTGAAAGAGACAATAGTAACAATACATTCTAATGTAGTGCGACACTTTTAATTTAATAAATAAATCTTTGATTAAGTGATATAGAAGAAATTATTACATTAGTGGTTGCAGTTATTTCATTTTATAAATTTTTTTTATTAAACTAGCCAATAATGTAATTGTGTAGATTTTATCTATTGAGAGATATTGTTAATAAAGTATATTTTTATAATGTAATAACTAACCAATAAGGTAATATGTTACTACATTATTGGCATCAGGTTATTACGTTATCGTTTCAGACATTTTCTTACATTACTGGCAAGTTATTACAGCATTGGCTTTATTACATTAAAAATTATTATGTTATAGGCAGTTATTACATTATTGGCCATTATTATATTATCGGCTGCTACAGGCTCCTTCAGAATCAGTGCTTCTGTCCCCTTTTGCATGTCAGGGTGTGACTAAGTAAAGTGACTGAAGATGGATGCAAATCACATCAAGCCGTCGGCTTTCAGGTGACTTCCTTGTCTTTGAAATATGCCACACCTTGTAATCTTTTAACTCCACATGAAACATCCTGCTCAGAAGGCCAAAAGTACACAGCAGGTCAGGCCTCAGGAGGAGTCACCTCGTCACTTTCAAATGTACATCCTCTGCTCATCCCAGCCCACAGAAACTCTGTGCTCCTATCATTCGGGGTCTCAAGTAAGAGTACTGTTACACTGTACTCTACAGTACTCAAGTAAGAGTACTGTTACACTGTACTCTACAGTACTCAAGTAAGAGTACTGTTACACTGTACTCTACAGTACTCAAGTAAGAGTACTGTTACACTGTACTCTACAGTACTCAAGTAAGAGTACTGTTACACTGTACTCTACAGTACTCAAGTAAGAGTAGTGTTACACTGTACTACAGTACTCAAGTAAGAGTACTGTTACACTGTACTCTACAGTACTCAAGTAAGAGTACTGTTACACTGTACTCTACAGTACTCAAGTAAGAGTACTGTTACACTGTACTCCACAGTACTCAAGTAAGAGTACTGTTACACTGGACAATATATTACGCAAGTAATTTTACTTAAATAAAAATGTTACTCAAGTAAGAGTAAAAGTATGGTGCTAGAAAAGTACTCAAAAAAGTGCATTTCTTCAACAGTAAAGTA